>JAVJGI010000014.1:114483056-114493704 GCA_035590275.1 Ibycter americanus | reverse complement strand
GGTTAGGTTACGGGTATGGTAAGGGTAAGGCTAAGGTAAGGGTAAGGCTAAGGTAAGGGTAAGGCTAAGGATAAGGTTGAGGCTAAGGGTAGGGTAAGGCTAAGGTAAGGTTAAGGGTAAGGTAAGTGTAAGGGTAAGGTTGAGACTAAGGGTAGGGTAAGGCTAAGGGTAACGATAAGGCTAAGGGTAACGATAAGGCTAAGGGTAACGATAAGGCTAAGGGTAACGGTAAGGCCAAGGGTAGGGTAAGGCTAAGGGTAGGGTAAGGTAAGCCTTACCCCTGGCGAGGCTCTTCTGCGTCCAGACCCAGCTGCTCCAGAGCTTTTGGCTCTATGTACAGGTTTGTGATTCAGGGCCATTTCTGAATTGGAGAAATGAGCCTGAAAAAAGTTGCCAAAATTGGCACAAAATGTCTGAAACTCCTGAATTCTTGAACTCTGATTTAGTGCTTAGCTATATGTGCACAGAGTTTAGGTCAAGCTGACCTTCTAGAGTTGTCAAGAATGACGAATGAAGGGACTTCCAATCAACAGAATCTGCTTTGGGAGAGAATCTTACATCCTATCTTCATGATGTAAGCCATGCACACTTAGACTACTTTGTTTATCTTAAACTGATTAGTTAGCTCTTATGGTTATTAGCCTTGCCCTAGAAGTGAACTGTCCTCATTATAATACTAAAAATCACACCTCCTAAGGGAAAGATCCAGGCCCACTAAAAGACCCTTCCTCAGAGAGCATGCGTAGTAGTAGTATAAGTTAGTTAGGTAATGAATATGCAAATGTATAGCCAATCATCTACATGGACCTGCCCTCTGGGCAAGGAAAGTGCGGTAAGATTTTCTATATAATGTTTCTAACTTTGTACTGCAGTATGTTAGCTTTGTCCGCTAACATCCAGGCTTGCACAACTCTGTCATAAAACAGTATCTCATCTCAGTGTGTAAGTTTGGATTGTTGCACACTGGGAATGGAGTTGCATTTTAGAGATAACAGGACCACTTACTACAGGAGGTGTAGTGCTTTCAGTTAGTCCTCACGGTGTGATAGAAATCCTGTCTGATTATATCTCAAGTTTGTTTCCATCAGCCCCTCTAGAGCAGGTGTTGGTGATTTTCATGTCCCAGTTACCACATCTTCTCTGAGCAACAGATTAGTCAGCACACTTGTCTCTGAATAGGTACTCCAGGGTAGTGAGTTTGAGCTCCAACTGGATGCATTTTACATTCAAGAGCCTGCTAAATGATTATTTAGTCTCTTAAAGTTCCCTGCTTCCTGGCAAAGCCAGAGTGTGTGTTTCTACAGGCCTCAGTCCTCCCCTTGGAATTTCAAGTTTTGGCAAAGACTTTAACATTCAGTAAAGTGGCAGTCAGGTAAAACTGTAGCAGAAAAAGCTAAAAGCTTTACCTCTTACAGATATACTGCTGTGTCCTACCTAAGGACCACTGCATTTGTTTGTCATCACTAAATTTATGTACAATCACAGAAAAGACTCTTGTGGTTCATGCAAATGGACCTCCAACTGGAGAATGTAGGGGTAAGTATGGATTTAAGCAGGGCAGCCAAAGAAGAACTGCCCAGAGACCACTGGCACTGTGGGATTGTGCCCTGTTGGGGAGGGCATAGCCCATCATGGCTTGCTGCTGCTGGCAGTAGGCTCGCCTTAGGGAGCAGCCCTGCTGCAGACAGCAGCCCCCTGTCAGCATCTCTGACAAGGGGAACTGGAACCCCTCTCTCATCTTCAGATCAGTAAGATTCTGCAGGAAAGGTGAGGTTACTAAAATGAAGAGTACCTTAGCTATAGAAGCTCTTCCTGGATTTCTCTTTCAAGTTTCTGGCAATTTTGGGCTTTGAAGGGTAGGCCTGCACTGTTAAAGTTTGTGGAATACCTGCCTAAAATGCAGGTCCTACAAATCTTTATGTGTGAGCTTGGCTACTAATTACTAAGTGCATGCAGAAAGAATGTGCGGGCCTGGTACCTGGAATGCTTTTCTCTAGAACTGGGAGTCCCAGCACCTTGAGCTGAAACTATCAGCACCGTTAAGTGCTCAGGACTTCTGAGAAAGTAAAACTACTCAAATTAGCAAAAGCACAGTCCGCAGGCACCCCAGTGCAGCAGATTTACAGAGACTGCACTGTGCACCCCTGGCAGCCAGAACCGACTGATGCAGCTCCGAACCTGCAGCTTTGCTGACCTGAGCTGCCAAGACCAAGAGGGGAGCACTTGGTGCCAAGCACAAATAGGCCTTCACCTAACGACCGGTGTCAGAACTTGTGTGTGTAGCAGACTCAGAGCCTAAGGTATGTTTTAAGTAGTACTGGGGGAGTGAAATGTGGTTTGTTTGTTTTTTAAATAGAAATATATATTTATATTTGGTAATTTTCATCTTAACTTCTGAGAAGAGAGATCTGAAGCTGCCTTCTGTTCAGGCCAGTACGGTGCCTGAGTGGAAAATTTCACTCCCCAGTTTCAGTAAGATGCAACTTAGGCTGGTGCTTGTGAATAGCTGTAAAAGGAAAGTTACTGCAGCAGAGCTCTGTAATCAAGAGGTCTCCATGGACAGCCTGCCATCCTGATGAGAGACACTTCTTAATTAAGCAAAGATGCCGCATTGTAGCTGAAACAATTCCTAAGTGGCCCAACTTCCCTCATCACATCAATGAGTCTGGAGTTAGAGAGCTCCCAACAACAAGGGGTTTCAGAGGATTTGAAATGAATTGTAAGACTAAAAGTTCAACACTCGAGCATGTGCAGCATGCAGAAAACACATTTCAAAATGTGTTTGAAGAGCAGTAGCACAGTTTTGTACTACTGCAAAGATCTTTGAAAGGAGGAGCGTGGGTAGAATCCCAAGTATTGCCTGGGAGATCTGAGATCCACGCACTTCTGTGAAAAGCTCAAGTTTACTTGCAAGCAAAACAATTAAGCAGCAGCCCTTGCAGCTAAGCTTAACTGATTTCCTGTTTGAGCACCTCAATTACACTGATTTCATGATTAAGCTGGTTCCAATTAATGCAAAAAGCAGAAAGAATCCATGGTCAAAATATTGGACAAACTGTTTAAGCTAATGAGGGAGGACACTGGTGTTTGTGAAACAGCTGGTAGTGACAGCCTGAAAGAGAAAAGGAGAAAAGGAAAACAGCTGCCTGCAGATAAGCACTAAATTCAAACACAGGAGCGAAGTGAAGGGGAACACATTGGTGTGCTTCAACACGTCAAGTGGCAACACAGAAATGCTGCATGAATATCAATCATCTTACCCAGCTGACTAGTACCTTAGGTTATATCTACACCAGTGTGTAACATAGCCCCAGGGAGCAAACCTTGGGTGCTCAGTCCCTGATCATCTGCTCTGCATAATGTACTATATTCTATACTATATTCGGGAGTAAAATTGTTTTCAATAGTCCATATTCAGTAACTCTAATTTCTCCTGAAGGGCCACCGATTAACAAGGCTGTCCTCCAGGGTACTCTTTGCAAGAGCTACGTGTCTAGAAGAATAGGGCACAGATGCACCAAGACCAATGTATGGTCTGGGCTATGTCTAGTTAGGTGGCAACCTGGCATTTTTGCAACATGGAAGCCATATCTCTGAGAAATCACACAGCAGAGTTACAGACAAGTCCTCACAGCATTTTTGGTTGCCATTCCTAGAAAGAGGTTGGTCCCAAAATGGCCCACTGCCTGTTCTTCCTGTACCTCGATGTGTGACTAAGAAAAAATATGAAAGGTGTAGGATGGAAAATGTCCTCAGATGTTGTTTCTTAGCTCTCCCCCCACCCCCAGGTAAGGGAACCACATATTAAGCTGAATTGTGTGCCATGGGCTTTGAACTAGGGTGTTTGTAACAACTGAACAGAGAGAGCACGAAGTGCCCTGGCTTGTCATGGCAAGAGTGAACAGAGTGAAGGCACAAGGGCATGTGCTGGCTAGAAGCAGTGTCTGTGTGAGGACTCACTGGGTGCAGATAATGTCCATCAGCAGGTTCTCCATGTGCCAAGTTTGAAAAATAAACAGAAGCAGCATTAAAGCAAGACGGTGCCAAGGAGTTCACTTGGGCTAATACTACCTGGCTTCTGTGCCCCTGGCATCTCTCACTGTGTAGATGTAACCGTCCTGTTCATTGCCTGGCTCTGCTCCTTCCACAAATGTACGTGATAGCCTGATATTCCAGCTCCGAGGGAAGAGATGTTTTCAGCCAGTTTAGGGGGTAGAACTACCATTCAGAATAAATACATATTTGGTAACAGTACATACAGCAAGGGCACCACAGAAATGAATTGTAGTTTCCATCATATTGTGGCAACAGGGGTCTTCCCAGTGGGGTTGCGGGAATGCAGAAACAATAAAGGCAATATGTCAGGCTTTTCCAGGTCTAGTCCCCCTAGAAACGTTAAAAAACAAAAAACAAAAAAAAAGGAAGAAAAGTAACAAACACCTTAAATTATGTGTTTCATGGGAACTAACAGCGATACCAGCCACATTATTTATTTCCTTTTTGACCTGTCTGTTCTCCTCTGACAGCAAGCCTCTCAGTGGTAGGTACCCTGCTGCTTGTGAGGCTGGGCTCTGGATTGGACTAATGCAGTTTAAAATGAACTCTCCAAAGTCTGTCATTTAAAAAAACATGGAGCATCTTATGGATCTGACTTAGGGCACAGCCATGTGAACAATTACTCAGCACAGCTGTATTCATTCAGGCTCTGGGGGAGAAGGTGGGAGTGAGACCAAATGACTTAAACCAACTCTACTGCCAATGGAGCATGAAGCTGTGCCCTCTGTGATAGCGGTTGGTGGCTAAGGGAGTTTTGGATGTATTTGCATTACTCAGCAAGTAATTCCAGTCACATTCCTTCTGTTCACAGCTTGCTTGTTTCCTCAGGATCCTATACCCTTCAAGCTGGGCGTCCTCTTTGCCCTTACTGATATCCCCCATTTGGGAGCTCACCTCCATGTGAAAGCTCGTTGTTAGCATTAGGCTTATATGCGGTACTGAAAATAAAAATTCTACAGCACAACAGATTTGATACAGATTTGATCACTTAATTTTCTTGCCTAAAGCACACTGTGATTTCTTCCCCTGTTTGGCTCCGTGGGTGGAACAGGCATTTCAGTATACACTGCCACGTTCATTACAGGGAGTTCTTCCATGCTAGAGATATTAACATCTTTGTTATTACTGCCAGTTCTCTCCTCCCCCGTACCAAGTGGTCGCCTGAGCTAGAATTCCTTTTAAGGACAAACTCCCAGTAGTAGTATTCTCCTCCTGAAAGTGAAGAACATCTCTTCAGAGGTCAGTTCCTTCTGCTTTCTCAGAATCCTGCCTCCCCCATATTCCTTAGAAAGTCATTATTAAAGATGTCAATACCACTTGCAAAAATACCACAGAAATTCTAGAAATCAGTGTCATAATTACCTCTTCATAATCATTAACAACTCAGAACCACAGTGTTTCAGTTAAAAAGTTTTATGCAAGAAAAAATGTTTAACATTTAATATAAAATCAGTTTGACATAGCTTATTTT
The DNA here is from genome assembly GCA_035590275.1 of Ibycter americanus. Lineage (NCBI taxonomy): Eukaryota > Metazoa > Chordata > Aves > Falconiformes > Falconidae > Ibycter > Ibycter americanus. Next base: position 114,488,177 of record JAVJGI010000014.1, on the reverse strand, counting down.
TCAAATGTCATCCTTTTTCTGTTCATCAACTGACAATTAGAAGATCACAATTAAAAAAGTCGTCCTAAATACTTTTAAAAGCCTTATAAAAACATTCATAAAGTGCCACCCACACAAGCACCTAAACAAGAATCTGAGAGAAATACCTATTAGGATGTTAATTTACTTAATTGCTGTTGAGGACTAAGCTGTCAGACAACAGCATAATTTTTGGAACTGTCAATTTAACAACCATACAACGCAGCAAAACCACCATTCCATAGATTTGGCCCCAACAGAGCATCAGCTGGGCCCACAACATGTATGCAGTGGCACCCAACACAGTGTTGCAGGGTTTTAAAATAAATAGATGCTACCACCAACTGAAACCAAGACAACCGACAAGTGGGAGATGTGGATTCTAAGGGGTGCGATCATCCCAGGCAGTGGCCTTACCACCAGGGAAAACCCAGGCACCTTGTACAGAAAACAGGTACAGATTTAGGCTGGTTTCTACCGGGATAAAAATCACTCCCCACTAGAAATAACAGAAAAAGGCACTGATACTTGGAACATCTCTATGTTCTCCTCTCTGGCCTTGAATGTACCATACTGTATAAGCACCTTTCCTTTCCCCATCCCCAGGAGGGGCTCAGAACAACCACGGCACCACAGTGCACACACACCAGTTCATTTGGCAGCAGCCTCCCGCTTTGCTCGAGTGTCTGGGCAGTGCTCACAAACAGATCTACCCTGAAGAAAAGGGGACAGGCTCTGAGGGCTCGCTCCCCCAAAATTCATGCCCCGTATGAGGTGTCCAGGGAGCAGCTGTGTGTCTTCCCAACACCAGGTAGCTGCCTACGGTCCACACGGTCTTCTCATCTCCACCACCTACTCTGTATGGTGCTTCTGGTGGCGGACCAGCTGGGGCTGGAACCGAAAGCTTTCTCCACACTGGGTGCAGCGGTAGGGCTGCTCCCCGGTGTGGATGCGGGTATGCTTGATGAGGTTGGAGTTGCCACTGAAGCCCCGGCCGCACTGGCTGCATTTGTAAGGCTTCTCGCCAGTGTGCGTACGAGCGTGGTTAATGAGGTCAGAGCTCTGCCCAAAACGTTTGCCACACTGCCCACAAGCGTAAGGCCGGATGCCATCGTGGGCTCGCTGGTGCTGAAGGAGGTGGGAGTGTTGGCTGAAGCTTTTCCCGCAGGCTGGGCACTTATAGGGCCGCTCACCTGTGTGCATACGCTGGTGTTTGATGCAGGTGGAGCTGTCGCTGAAGATCTTCCCGCACTCGCTGCACACGTAGGGTTTGAGCCCAGTGTGGATGCGTTGGTGCTTGAGGAGGTTGGAGCTCTGGCTGAAGCTCTTCCCACACTCAGCACAGGTGTACGGTTTCTGGCCTGTGTGAACCCGCTGGTGCTGGATGAGATGGGAGCTCTGGCTGAAGCCCTTGCCACACTCCCCACACAGGAACGGGCGCTCCCCGGTGTGCATTCGCTGGTGCTGGATGAGGTGGATGCTCCGGCTGAAGCCCTTGCCACACTCGGAGCAGATGGTGGGCCGCTCTGCACGAGGGGCTCGCCGTGAGGCTGCTGCCACTCTTCTCTCCTGTCTTTTCACCAGGCTGATAGCGGAGCAAGGCAGCTGAGCCTCCTCTTCCTCCTGACACCCACCTTGCTGAGCCTCTGAGGAACTGCGCTGACTTCCACGGCTGTCTCCCAACTGTTCCTCTCCCACTGTGGACCCCGCTGCCAATATGTCCTGCAGATCTGCACTTGCAAGGTGATCTGGAAGGGGACCTAGTTCACCACCTGAAAAAAAAAAGTATTACTCTAACTGTGATTCTCACTGGGAAGTGGCAAAGCACAGAACAGGCAAGCTGTTATTCTAGGGAGCCTGGTCTGCACTGTGTAGGAGAAGCAAATGGAAACCTAGCTGCAGGAGAGGCTGTATGGCCTCATCATGCGGCCCAGAGCAGACATGTCATGACCAGCAGAGCCAAGGCCAATGCTACAGGTGTCTCCTTGTCCCCAAGAAATCTTCACGTTTTGTCTTCTTAATATTCTGTCTTCTTATACATACTCCTAACAGCTGGCTGACAAAGGCAGGCTGGCTGCCTGCCCTGAGGGGGAAAGAGAGGTCTTAATACGAGGTGCACGAAATAAAGTGGCTTAAATAACACTGAGGTAGCTCAAAGAGCATTTTGCCTACTCTGTGTTTATAAACTTATCTAGCTTATTCCTCACCCATGTATGTCTCCTCCAAGGCCTCATGATCTTGTTCTTCTCCTTGGTCCATCTGGGCAGTTACGTCACGTTCAGCAATCAGGAATCCTTCTTACAAAAGCAAGCAAAAGTAATTGTAGTTGAATATTCAGCAAGAGCTTGTCATATATCTTAAAATCTACTGCCCCTGCTGAATACGGGGAACAAACAGAGTGGTTGCATAAAAGAATGGAGTCAACTGAGGAACAAACATTTATGGACAGCCTGTGCACTACTGAGGTATCTGGTGTCAGATACTTTCCCTAAAGGAGATTCAAGGTTGCTCCTCTTCTGATAAGTGATACACATTAGGACATACACCAGACGTGCTGGACTCAGAATTGGTTGACAGCAATAATAGACATAGGTGTAAACAAAGAGCAAAACCCAGCCAGACTTACATTCCTTTAATAATGACAGCCAAAAGATTAATTACTCTCCTAAGATTATTTCAAATGGAAAATGTCTCTTTAGTCACCAGAACTTGCTTTCCTTACTTGCTACCTCATCTCTTCTTTCTCCTGCAAGACTCTCAGGCTGAGGCAGCAAAAACCAACAAAACAGGCAATTTGATAGTGTGTCTGCTCTAACTGGACTGTGTTAGTTCCCAGTCTGGCATTCCTACTGAGCTCCAGCAACCGCCATGAATGCAACTGTTGGGCAGGGTGCTCTTACAAATGCCATCAGCACCAAAGACAAGAATTTTTCCTTCAGTATTTACTCTTCTAAGGCCAAAACCAGCCAAACGGTAAGCAACAGCTGTTAGGATCAAGAGGACAGGCATTAGCGGTTGCTGCAGAAAAAATGGAGAAGAACAGAGAAAATACAATGGTAAGAAAAATCCCACTTTATTTTAAAAAGTAAGATTCAAAGATGCAGGGAAAGGATACCATGTGGATGAATCTAGGACCAGAGACTGACATGCATCACAGCTAAAGCTGAGATCACTTATGGGAATATTTTTAAAGCTTTTAAGATGTTACTTTTTCCCTCCCTTTTAATCTTTATAGTTACTTAATACTAGTTTGCATCACTTCAGAAATATACTCCCTGAACTCTGCTTCAAGCTACCAATCTCTCTGGACAAGCAATACCTCTGGACAAACATTGAAGCTTCAGACAGAATTTACTACCTGGACAGATGGGTGCTGGTGCAAACAAACACTGTAAACCGATGGGTGCCTGGTCCTGGACACTCCATCCATCACCAACAGCTATTTAATGACAGGTAATGGGTAATAAGGGATTAGATAGTGTCAGAATCAAGGAGACAACTCAGATGAAGGGAACAGTTTTGGGCCTTGGATTCCAGTGATTACAAAACCACCAGTCTTGAGGTCTTTTGTTCTATGTGGCAAAGTTGGACAGAAAGGAAGGGAGCAAGCAAAAGAGAAAGACTGCAATCTTGAACTGCAGAACCGTGAAGAAAAAAAATCAGATAAGGAAAATGAAGGCTTAGTGCAAAAAAAAAGAAAAGAAAGAGGCCTTAAACATTAATAATCTGAGTCCCTGCTTCAGCTGAATGCTGAAGTGGACCATCCCTGCGGATGGATCATTTCCAGCAGTTCCAAGCCGGTATACAAAGGGAGGTTGCTTTCTGCAGCCCTACAGCTCTCAGGACTTTGCCACTACCGATAACTTCTGCTGCAAGTTTGGCAGTACCAGCCGACCAAGCTATTTACATGCTGCAATATGTACCAGATGGCCCACCCCCACTCTAGAGCAGGAGGAGTCAAACCCGTGTCCACGCAAGGACCTTTCCCCCAGGCAGCTAACCACAAACAGCAGGGTTTCTCTCTGAAAGCTGTCAACAAACAGGAACTCTGGAGGAGCAAATCCCTCAGCATTTCAGAGGTGGTACCAGCATCTGACAAACAACCAACATTCGCTACCCAGGGAAACATCTAAGCAAGCAGACAAGGTAGAAGGAAGAGTTTGCTTATGATCCTATTTCCTAGCTTGGGTTGCCACTGACACACTGCTGCTGTGCTCAGATTTGCTATGGCAGCTCAGCAGAAAGCGGATAACCTCTATACAATTAATAGGCTAGTCTGGAGCAAAAGTTTCGTTCTTTCCCATAATCACAGTCGTGTCTCTGTGGAAGGAGGGGACAAACCTCATCAACAGAGGGGACATTCCTTCAGGGATTTCATATGCTACTAGGAGAAGCATATCCTTGGGTGTATTGGGTTATTACTTGAATATGGAAACCGAAACAGCGAGAAAGTCTGTGTAGGTGGGTGTGGGGGTTACTGTAGGCAACATCCACAGCTTCACTAAAACAAGATATGAAGGGTATCTAATTTGGACCTCCAGCAGGGGCTTTGCAAACACACCGTACTGTTCCTGGGGCCTTGGCTTTAGTATTGTGAGAGCACGTATAGATTTTGCAGCTGGGTCCTACAATTGATGCTCTTTACCTTGGCTACTTATTTTCTCTTCCAACCACTCAGCTCTGTATTCCTCCCGTGGCCGTACCAAGCTGTGGAGGTTATGGGACTCATCCTAGTGCAGAGCTCCATACTTTCAGCTTCTCGTGCTCCTGAAGCGCTGTCAGCGGCTAAGCGCTCTCCGCACCGTCACACCAGGCACGGCAGCACAAACCTGCAATTCAGAAGGCGGCATTCAAACCTTCCTCTCCCCAGCTATTGCCTGGGATAGATAATGCTTGCGGTAAAATCAAAGGGTGAAGAGAGTTTTATCACGGAAAATAGTTCATTACACAGCTGCACGTGTTTCTTTTGGGTGTGAGGAGAGCCTCCTCTTCCCCGGACCGTCACATTTGTTGATGAACTGCAGCGCTGGCCCCTGCCCAGCTCGGGGTGCTGGGGCAGGCACGGCAGGGCCACCGCGGGGTGCACAGCACCCACGGGGGGGG
>JAVJGI010000014.1:114461862-114476971 GCA_035590275.1 Ibycter americanus | reverse complement strand
CGGCGGGGCGGTGTGCAAAGGGCCGGGGCTGGGGGCGGGGCGAGCGGCGGGGCGGTGTGCAAAGGGCCGGGGCAGAGCCTGGTGGCCAGGGCAGAGGCTGCCGGCCTGTGTGTGAGGGTCGGGGAGCAGAGGGGAGGGGGTGGTGTCCCTTGCTCGGTGAGGCGCTGGGGAGGGCAGGCCGCAGGCCGCAGGCCGTGAGCCCCGGCTGCCTTTTGGCCTGTGCTGCCCGTTTCCATTGACAAGTGGTGTTTGTGGCTGCGGCGGCTGGAGAAGGGCTGTGTCCTGGTTTTGGCTGGGATCGAGTTAATCTTCTTAGTATCCGGTGGGTGCTGTGTTTTGGTGTTGGTGTGAGAGCAATGCTGGTAACACGCTGATGTAATTAGTTGTTGCTGGGTAATGTTTATACTAGTCAAGGACTTTCAAGTTTTTCAGGCCCCGCCAGCCAGAGGGCTGGAGGGACATGGGGAAGCAGGGAGGGGACACAGCCAGGACAAGTGATCCCAAGTAGCCAAAGGGATATTCCATACCATGGGGCATCATGCTGAGTATATAAACTAAGGGAAGAAGGAAGGGGGTGCTTGGGGGCATTTGGCGTTATGGCCTTTGTCTTCCTGAGTAACCACGACAGACTGCCGTACTGAGTCACACTGCAGATCCAGCTAAAGGCCTGCCTTTAAGGAAGGCAAGCGTGAAGTGAGGCTTCCTCTGTGAGACCCCTAAAATCACACTTCTCTGTGGCCTGACCACATCGCCCAAAGGTTGTGTCTGCAAATTGCATTTGCGTGGTTGCAGCTGTGCTGCTCTCTGACCCACGTATCCCAGGAGTTTAACTTACCATTTACATCGCAGTTATACAGATTTTTTGAATAGTGTTTTACTTCCAAAAAGTCTCAACATGATAGTCTAGTAAACATTTTACTGTCACTCTTGAGTTTTTTGTATCTGCAAATAATACTACCTACTAATTTCTCCACTTTAATTAAGCTGCAAATGTAATCTTGGTGGCCTAGAGGAAGAACTCAACATATTTAGGGGAAAGTGTCTTTGAAGTGTGGAAGTTTTGCAGTAAAGCACTGTAGTTTGTTCCTCTTGTTTTACACTGAGGTGCTTCAGACTGCTCAGGGTATAATGCAGTCTCCCTTACAACTGACACTTTTGTCTGTGCAAGGAAAAAAGGCTTGCTTAAGCATCATGGATGAAACACTCAAGAAAAAGGCAAATGTCATAGATAGCGTCCTGTAATAGTCTCTTGAGTCTGACATTGCTGAAGCTTGCCATGCTGTGTTGTACTAACATATTTTTAATAGAGACATTTCAACATTGTACTTGGTGACTTGTGAATCAGTACCCTCGTTCTGTTATGTCTGTCTCAGAGTGAACTAGGAGATCACTTTCTTTGGGAATGTAGAGTCTGTGTCAGGGCACTGATTAGGTACTTAGAAAACACATGCAAAAATAACATAGCAGCAGAAGTTAGGCAAGAGGAAGTGACAGGTATGCATTAATTTTTCTAGCAGTTTTCTAGGAAGAGGCAAGATAGTGCTAATATAGTCCTGTGTATGGAGGGACATCAGGTAGTTAACAGCATCGGGAAGCCAACCAGAATGGGCAAAATGCCTTGTACAATTGTGGGAGAATTGGAAGGAGAACCAGGAATGAGATGGTTATTACCATCTTTATTTGAAAGCTTGTTTTTCACCAGAGAGAACTTGCAACTTGTTTGTACAGCTTTAACGCTGCTTTGTTAATTTTTTTCAATTTGATAAATGTCCCAGGTTGTGTTAAGAAAGCTAGATTTTTGTCTCTGATATCTGGGGAATAAGATGTTTGTGTGCTGAAGGGGTCAGTCTTTACCCATTTCTTCCCTCAGGCAGTCTGGTGTTGAACTACTTCATTTTAGGTGATGGTTGGTACAGGAATTGAGCTACATTAATGTGGTTATTTGTTTAAATATGTATTTTGTGGGCTTCCTCAGGGTAATTGCGTTATGCAAAGTAAAAGATAGCAGCCTCGGATCCCGTTACAGCTTCATTTCAATTGGAACCGATTGGCTGACAAATTCTGAGCGGAACTGCGTACCTGAAATTGCATGCACATGCCTTATCTCCCCAAACGTAATGGCATATGCAAATTATTTGGGCTTCAGCACTCTGTGGGTGCGGAGAAGAAATGAGTAACAAAGGAGACTTTTTAAACAGTTCAGGTAATTATGAGAATACTGGAGGCTAGTAGTCTGTGAAGGTTTTGCAGGGCAAGCCTATCAAAGGAAGGCTGGGGACACTTGGCTGGTTTTCTTGTGAGCCTTCTCTGATTACAATGACTGCCTGAGGGTCAGACAAGCAAGGCAAAGCTTAAAACAAAAAGCTCAAATAGAGCTGCCCATCAGTGTGTGCATAGACACATGTATACTTGCATGCACGCATGTCTTCGTCATAGCGTGACGATTACGAAGGACACACTGATGTTAAGACCAGTGTGACTAATGGTGCAAGTCAACATCTTTCCATTTTGAACCCAGGATAAAGCTATAGCTAAAATGCTGACTGCCCCTCTTCAGCAAGTCTTGCTGCTATTTTGGGCTGCATAGACTCAGCCACTTACTCACTACCTAAATAATCTGCCATTTTTCTACGTAACAAGGAACATGACCAGTTTAGCTGGCCGGCAGGAAGGGAGAGGACCTGTGCCATCACTGGTAGATCTGCAGTAGGTCAAATGGATGCCTTTGGGGACCAGCACTGCTTGTGCAGCTCATTTAATTAGTCCAGATGTAGACCGCCGTGCAAGGTTTGATACTGGGGCGGGTGCATCTGAGGCAGCATGCTGTCCATCTTTGTTACAGCAAAAAATGTTAATTATTGGTGTAGCTGCTCTCCTTCAGAGATCTTTTGAAGCTGAATTATGTTTGCTGCTGATGGCACTGACAGGCATCTGGCTATTTATCTGGCTTCATTAAATCATCCTATTCATTTAGATCTCTGAGGATTGTGCATGGTTTAGACTGTTACTATTTGCTGGCTTTTTGTGCTTGTTTCTTGCTAGTAATTTGATTGCTTTTGTGTTGAATGAAGCTAGTTTGCAGTTTTTCCTCCCTTTTCTTTTGAATGTGTATCATAGGTCATTTTCAGAGTGCTGTGGTTTTCACAGTCTCCATATTTGCTGAGACAAGGCAGTAAAGATGACCCACAAAGCTGTGTTTTGTGATCAAATGCATAGCCAGTGGAGGTAGTAGTGAAGGTTATGGAGGCTCTCTGGTAAAGTCTGCACACAAGAAGTGCTTGACTTGTTGATTGTATGGCAGTATATATTTTTTGTCAGGCTGAGGTCTTTCAGATGGTTGCCTTTGATATGGCTCTCATTTCTATATGAGTACAAACCACAGCAAGCAGTTATTTTGGATAGTGTGGGTCAGCTGGCAATCGTTTCATTCTAAGGCTCTTGGATGCTTGCTCTTCTATGACCCGTACTTGCTGAGTTTGGGTCCAAGGTGTTGCTTGACAAGGAAGGAGACAGCCTGTTCTCCTCCCCAGAAGTTCTGTCCGTTTTGTTGCTCATCTTGGGTGTCAGCTCTGCCCTGTGTGCAGTTTTCTTTGTTCCTTGATGAAGCAGAGGCAGCGGTTTGGGGGTGGACAGGAGGCAGGTTCAATCAATAGTTTGTTGCTCAAGTTGCAGCCTTGGTGTGGTGCATGTACTGCAAAGGGAAACTTCACCCTAATTTATGGGCTGTCTGTCGGGCTGGGAAATCAGATTCTGTGAACTCCAGAAATAAATTTACTTTCTGAGGTGACTACTTTAGCTGGCAGAGAGGTGTTGGAACCACGGACTTCTCTGGAGACTCGCGGGAGTTTGGCTTCTTCACATACGCTCCTTTGGCATATCGAGAGGTGCTGTGCTCCTGTGGCTTCATTTGGTTAATCACGTATACACTCAGGTAACACTGGAGGCTGAGCAGGGTGCATGGCACTGCTTTGGGTTGCTGTATGATCTTGTGCTATTTTACATAAATTTTGTTTCCTTGGGGAAAGTTCCGATACTGCAGGTAACTGTAATGTAGTTCTTTGTTGTAGACATCCTCATATTTTTGATGATAAAGCCGTGCACTTTACCAAACACAAATATGAGCTTTTGCAGTGTTGGAGTATTTTTGCAGAGGGCCAGAGGAGCAGTTGTACGGACATGCAAGTCCATCACCAGCAATAAATCTTCCTTTGCTGACCTGCAGCTACACCTTTTCCTTGGATTTCTTTTTGCTGTGAAAAATTGTCTGATAGGGCTAACCTCCACTGTTGCACTTGGGGCATGCAAAAAAGAAACTTAACCACAAGTTCATAGCTGATATGGCTCTCACAGCGGTTGAAACCACAGGATTTTTTTTTTTTTTAAACAAAATAGTTATTCCATCTGAGAATTCCCTGTTCAGGTTCAGTAAGGAAAAGACTAGTATGCAAGAATACTTTAAATATTTCTCCTCACCTTCTTACTTCAAGTGATATCATTCACTAGGGGTCTAAGCTAGTGGGATTTCAAGGTTTTCTGGTGAGCAAGACCATAAAGAAGTCTATACATAATAGCAAAGGAAAGGTTACTTCTGAAATGTTACCTATTTTCACCTTCCAGGCTGCATTGTGGGCAGTTGTTATTCCTGAAGGTAAATAAAGTTTATTTAATTATTAATAATTCCCTAGTAGCAGCATGCTTTTATGCTTAACTGGGATGGAAAAATATGTTTTGGTGTGGATGTGTTCCTGGAGGTTTATACTGCTGGATTTATTAGCTGCAGGACCAGGACAACATTTGAGTGTTGGGTTGAAACAAAATTATGCTCCTAAAGTGTTCTAGCTTGCTGCACTTGGTGTTGTTAAGTAGCTTCTGTTTGAAATTAATTCCACTGGGAAATAAAAGACCTCAGCTAATGGAATTACGTCAGTATATCTGGAATATGAAAAAGCCAAGCAATTAAAAATAGAATATTAATTAATTAAGCTTACAACTTCCTCTTAAAGATTTAATGTTTGAAGGAGTGCTGTAATAAACTCTAGCAAGATAATAGTAATAAAACAAATATATTTTGACAGAGTTGGCTTATTAGATATTATTAGTTGAGTATGAGTTGTGCCTTTGTATTTACAAAGAAGAAAACCGGCCGGTTCGTTAGCTGTCAGGAGTACTTTTCAACATGTATCAGATTATGGCATTTGTGGCTTTATTTCATCAAAAATCTCTTATGGGAGTTTAAAGAAATTTCTCACTTAAGCTTCGTGAAACTGCTGAGGAAGACTAGTGCAAAATCTATGGGGCTTGGACAAGCCCGGGTTGAGTAATTAGTTTGAGATCACACATTTCAGTAGCTGGATTTGGAATTGAATCCCAATTTTCACTCTTTAAATCCCAGCTCCCAGGCGATGTTCTCAAACCCATGTCCTTGCCAGATTTTCAGCCCAATGGGTGTAATTATGTTAAACTGTTTGGTAATGACTTTTTTCTGTGCTCTGTGTTTTCAGCTCACAGTGATGTGACAGCGATAGATGGGAGAGTGTATGACTATGTTGTTTTTGACCTTGACTATCCCCAATTGTAGCAGCCTTTGCAGATCAGCTTGCACAAGGGAAGTACCTCCTCGCAGCGCTGGATGCGTGGCAATGCTGGGCATGGCCGGTGCATTCGTGTCTTTCCTAATGGGATGTAGGGGCTCCGCGTGATCAGGAAAGAGGATGCAGGGCAGTACATGGCCAGGGTGTGCAACAGCTCACAGCACTGTCTCTACTGAAGAAAATTTCAGTTACGTGTGCATGGTGGGTGTAAATTCTCACTTTAAAGTCCTGGTCTTTCTGTGTTGGGCTGCCTGGATCAGACACTTGTTTATGTTACAATGTGTAGATTATGCATTCACGGTTGGCCGCTTCTGCTTTTGTTTTTGAGTTCATGCAATAATCTAGGTGAGAACACTTACATGTTATATTTTTGATTAAAGGTTTGTTACCCTTGCAATTAGCATCTACACTTGTGCTGCGAGTCTAAAATCAGGATGTTACAGTTAGACTTCCAAACCCAACCACTTAAGCTGTGAAATGTGCTGAGCTCTTACTGAACTTCCTTGTTTAGTTATTAAGTGCTAAATTTAGACCTCGTTTCAAATCTTGTTCTGTCACTTTATCCAGTGCTTGAATTTACCAGCTAGGAAGATTTGATCTTTATTTGAGATATGTGTTAACATAGCTATTGAGGTCAACCCAGTCCAGCAAGGTTTACTGAAAGCTGCCTAAGCCTTCATGCGGTCTGACCCACAGTGGAATAATGTGGAGATTTAGGGACCTGCAAAGTGCTGATTAGGACTCTCCTCCCTATTCTGAGCATCCTGACCCTTGAGATGTTACAGTTCTTCGAGGGTACCATGGCACAGAAGATCAGAGTTAAGCATTGTTCTGCCTTCCTGCTTTCCTTACTCTCAACACCACCCTCCGCTTGTGGTTTCAGGGCTGCCAGAGGACCCACAAAAATAAATACTTGCTCTCTCTTCCCAATAACCCCTGTCATCCCTGTCACCTTTCACTCTAGTTCCTGTATTTTGCAGCCAGAAGGATGAGAATGAGTTTCCTCCTTGTGCTGCTCCCTTGATGTTGTCACTACCCAGCAAAGCACTCTGGCTGCCTTGCCCTCCTGGTAGCCCTGGATGTTGAAGGCAATTTCATCTTAGCGCTTCAGTGACTTGAACTTGCCATATCTGAGTCGAGCCAGAGCAGTACGAGAACATGGAATAGAAATTGGGTTCTGACAACACTGCTGTTTGAGGTGACTTGTTTTTTGTGCCTTTTAATTAGTGCCCTTCCTCTGTTTCCTGGGGGTGGGAACCAGAGAAATTTTTTTCCTACATGTCCGTTGGATGGGTAGACAGAACAGACAAACAGGAGGCATTTTTGTCTATTTGAGGTGCATCCTATCTTACTTTGAATTAGCTGGGCAAATATGTTATGGCAGGTGGTTTCAATGTAGGCAGAATCTTTGCCTGTCAGGGCAAAACAAGCTTTGCCCAAAAGCAGTTAGCTTTTTAGAAGCAAGCAATTACCATTTCTATGGGAGTTATTTTCATCCAGACTACAGTAATTTTATAACTCGGACATACCAAATTCAACTTATGGCAAAGGCATAGGGCTTGTTTCCACCTCAGACATAGCAGCTGTTGGAAATGTCAGGATCCAGTTTTGTAGGGGAACTGTTAAAACTTAGATTTTGGGTTTTGGACAGTATCAAAGACAATATTCTAGATGTGTCCCTAGGCATTAATGTATATGACAGATGCTGATTCATAATATACTCTTGCTATGTCTTGTGACCTCGCAGTAGGATTCTTCCTTCCTAAATCAAATCCAAGTTAAATGCTTCTTCAGCATGACAAGGAAATGGACCTTCTTGTGGTTCTCAGGGAACTGTTCAGGGACTTAATTTGTTATCTGCCACCTTGTTAAAAACAAGCTCTGCCTGCATGCAGGTTCCCAGCAGATAACTTGTAAGCCTGTGTGGAAATGCTTCCAAGGTAGTTGTGGCTCTGTCAGGTGAAATGAGAAGGACCTCAGGGATTTCTGGAGGCCAGATCAGGGCTCTGACCTCAGTCCCCATCTCCTCTTGTGTGGTCCATGCACCTGACTGAATGGATGGGGGAACAGGGCCAACACCTTAACAGCTCAGTGGATGTGGGTGCTTTGCTTAAGCCTTCATCTTAACACACAAAATGTTACTAAGACTGCAGTTTAACTTGGTAGATTTAAGCATGATTTTACTTCTGTTTTTTGCTTAGAAGAATGTGCTGCTGAGATAGAAGTCAGTTCAAGCTATATCAGGAGACAGGAACTGCACCGAAGAACACACAGCAGCTTTTATTTAGGAACTGTTGTTTTAGAAGGAAAAAAGAAAAGGAAAGAAAACAGAGTGTGGCTAGCAAATGGGTGTAGCCATGTATATAACTGGCATTAATGAACAGCCTTGGTAATTAGATGTTGTATTTTCTGCAATACCTGTATTAAAATGTATTTTAAGTGGTGTGTAGGAAGTTTAAGGTGTCTTTATCTTAGCTATCAGGTGCTGCTTGTGTGCTTCATGGAATATCTTTCCTAACAGAATGCTGAATAAAAGTTTTTTTTGTTACTGCTAAAAACATGTTCCTGAATGTCATTATGAACTGGGATTGTTTATGTAATCTGTTTTGCTGTTTAAGTATATCTCACTACACATTCTTTCTGTAGATAATAAAATCTATGACTTTGTATTCTAACCCTAGAGCAAACAGATGGTTGCGATTACAGTCCTGCTTCCTGAGTGCCCTTCTTCATGGGGAAAAACCCCAAACCCAGCCCCTTTCTCATCTTATTCTCACAGGGTCATTCTTGCTTTGCTGTGGAGCCTACAGTCTGTCCACACCCTTGTTAACTTCTGATTCTCAAAACTGCCCACAATATTCTTGTTGAATTTTAAAGTAAGCAGGGTAGTAACTCCCTGTCTTCATGGCTCTTGCTCCTCCTACTGTGTTTAGAAAGGAAATGTCACAGAAAAATCACAGAAAATAGCCTGTCTGAGGGCAAAATTCAGGTTTACCTTCCAGTCTGTGGTGTGAGCTTACGAGCCTTCATGGTGCAAGAGCTCTTTAAATCTCTATTGTGTATTTTTAGGAAAAAAATCAAAAAGCTGATTCTGCCGTTGATCTACAAGAATTCAGGGAGCGTAGATTTAGACTGAGAAACCTTATGATCTGGTTACAAAGAACGACATTTCTGGCAATACCCAATCTTGTACTGTGTGATGAAAAATTAAGCGCCGATGAGTACAAAGTATCTGAGAACTGAGTGAGAAAGCTTTGATGGATTTGAGAATGACTATTCAAAGTTGCAAATTGGAGCATGCAATGGAAAGCGAGTTTCTAAAATGGGTTGTGAGCTTAGAGTGTCTTCCTGCTTACAAGGGGAAAGCTAAGTAAATACAGCAAGTTCCTTGACTGCTACTTCAGTTGAGTTTGTTTGCCGAGTGCTTAACTGTGGGACCTTTGCATGTCTGCTGCACTAACTAGGTGACTTTACATTGGAAAGGAAAGCTTACAGGTGTCTGTCATGCAGTTCAGAGGGGACAACAGGTGTAAGTATACCACATCTCTGAGTCAGGGACTGTAGATTTTAATGGTTGAAATTCCTCAACTTTCCGCGTGTGTCATTACTCTGTAAAATACGAGTCTTAGATATATATCAGTAAGATCTTCTATGCCCCGGGTTTGCAGTGCACTTCTTGACACTTCTAAAAGCAATTGGCGATTAAATCAGCAGGAAATGTGTCACCTTCGTCAGGGTTTCAGGCCCGTCCTTCCTCTCACACCCAGACGCCAGCCCTGCGACCGGAGCTGGATGGAGGGCTCTGCCGAGAGGGACAACAGAGCTGTGTCTGGTTCAGTCGGAGGTTACACTCGAACGTGGCCACAGCTGCCCGGTGAAGCCTTGTGCTGTGCTGCTGGCCTGGGCGAAGCGCTGCCAGGGCTCGCCAGCCCAGGGCTGGCTGCGGGGAGCTGCCATGGACCTGGTGTGTGCTGCTGTGGCCGCTTCGTTCCTCTGGGCAGTAGCTTCTCTGCATGGGTTTTGTTTTTACTTTTTTTCACCCCTTGGCTTTCACTGGCTGTTCTGTCAGCCTTCGTGTACCTGTTAACCCCCACGAAGTGGCTTGTGGGGGAGGGGAGGGCTGATGGCAGGGGATGGGAAGGGACCTCAAGCTCTGCCTCCCCCTGTGAAGGACTCCTGAGACACCACAATGCCATGGCCGCCTGCTGCAGGGCTCAGACCTCGCGGAGCTCCAGGACATCAGGCAGGATGACATGGAAGTGCTGTATCCTTTGCATGCGGTACCCTCTTCATAAGTACCCATTTAACTTCCATTTTGGTTGTTCATGGTGCCATTGGAGCTGACTGAACTCAGCCGGTGGCCTCTGTCTCCGCGTGGCTGGCTGGGGCAAATGTTAGTGGGGCTGTGGCTGGGGACGGGGCAAGTGGCCTAGGGCTGTGGTCACTTGGCTGGGGAAGTGGTCTAGGGCTCTGGCTGGCCAGGACAGGTGATTTTAGGGCCCTTGCTGGCTGGCCAGGGCAAGTGGTGCGGGACTCTGGCTGGGGATGGGGCAAGTGGTGTCTGGCTGTGGCTAGCCAGTCAGGGGAAGCAGGGCTCTGGCTGGCTTGCTGGGGCAAGTGGTGTGGGGCTTTGGCTGGCCAGCGGGGAGAAATAGGTTGGTGGCTGGCCAGCCGGGCAAGCGGTTTAGGGCTCTGGCTGGCCAGTTGGGGCAAGCGCTATAGGTTTGTGGCTAGCTGGTAGGGTTCTGGCTGCTTGCTTGGTGTACAGGGTAGGGTCCCACCTTGCTGGCCCATGGGTGTGTGTGGCCCTTGCTGGCCTGCCTGTGCAGGAGCGTTAGTGTAATGGCTGGAGATAGTCTGTGGGCAGTGCGCTGGAGAGAGCACGTCTGGCTGGTGAGCGTGGATCTGGCAGGCCTGGTGAAGGGAGATGCTGTTGTTGCCCAGCAGAGGAGAATCTGGTTCTGGCTGTTTGTGAGAGCGTGGTTTTGGCTTGTTGGCTGGCCAGGTAGAGACTGTTTTGCAGACTGGTCATGGTGAGCATTGCTCTTGCTTGCTTGGTGTCCAGGTGTAGGTGGTCTAGCTTGCTGTCCTGGGTAGATATGCTTTGGCTGTCTGGCAAGGGGAAGATTCTGTTGCTGGCTTTTGTGATTAAAGAGGTAGCTGCTGAGGTTAGCATGCCAAATAACAATCATTAGAAGGAATGTTAGCGGGTTGCCCTAAGGAGAAGAATAATAAACGGTAATTTGTGTTTGGCAGTTGAAGGGGAACATCTGGGACTCTGAAGTTCCTCTGTTAACCGCCAGAAGGCAGAGGCAGCACAATACTGGGTGTCTGAGAGCACTTCAAAGGTCCTGAATGTGATGGGACAGGGCAAAAGTGTGTCTGTGTGCTATGGGATGCTTGTGCTTAGCCTTTCGTTTCAAGTTGTATTTAAACTCCTTGAAAATCCCTTTAGATATCTTCCTTTTCTTATGGAGGAGGGATCTCATGATCATGAAATAAACATTTTCGTGTTCTACCCTTGTGTCCCTTTCTTTCCTTGGTTGACAAACATCCCAAATCACTTTTGCAACTGAATTTGTAGCCCAGGTGGGACCACCTTGTCCACTGGTCAACTCCAGCACCTCTTGGGGAGTGTCAGATCCATGGACTGGGTGAGTTTATTTGTGTCTGTTGCAGGGAGTGCGCTGGGACCAACCAGAAAGAGGTGAGGTGCGGTGAGTTGAATTTCTGTAATTCTACATAATTCCTTTAATTTGGAAACGGGACAAGGTGTAATGAAAGGTACTTCGTTATTGGAAATCTGGACTAGTTGGAGCAAAATTGCTAGGTACCCATGGGTTGTCAGGAAAAAGGGCTGTGGAATTGTGTCAAGGTACCTGGCAGGCTATGACGGCCTTTGGGACTGGAGATCAAAAGTGGCCGTCAGTGGGCAGTTTTAACTTTGGCCACCTGAAGTTTTTACAGCTACTGTTGGGAGACCATTTCCCACCTCACATCAGTGACTGGTTTGTTTGGGATAATTAGTGACATGATACATGTAGTGGCGATTATACAAGTCAGTCTTACAAAAATAAGATAAATAATAAGAACAAAACCAAGGCACCTCCTTAGTCACTGCTATTCACGCAAGCTCCAGCAGCTGCTATAGATGTGTCTCCGTCTCCTTTGCCTCCTGTTGACTCTTATCACTCCTTCAGTTCCTCCTTTTGCACCTCCTGCTTTCCCTCCAGCAGCTGTGCAAGCTCTGCTGAAGGAGGTCATTATTCCTCCTCCAGTGGTAGGGGCAACCACAATGAGTACATGTGCCATTTGGGCTGGCAGATTTGGTGGTGTAGCCGCAACAAATGCCCTGGCTCCAGGAAGACCTGGAAAAGGTTCAGCAGACAATTAGGGGAATTTTTAGAGCGTACGACCCTGATGTTTGTTGGTTACTGAAAACTGTATTTACCCCTTAAGAGTGAGTGTTGATTTTGCAGAAAAATAGAAAATGGACTGCTGCTCTGGATGGTAGGACTGTGTGGTTGGACGCAGAGCCAGACAGGAATTATCAGACCAAGGCAGGGTTAGATACATTAAGATTATGTTGAAAAGCATTAGAACGATGGCTAATTGGACAAAGGAAAAAGAGTGCTGACAAGGCATTAACTAGGCGGGGGAAGCAGTTCTGAGTGTTTGGGGGAATGGGTCCTGAAGCCCTGCAAAATGAGTCTTCGCTTGTCTCCTTATTTGTAGATCAAGTGGCCCTAGATATTAAAGAGGTATTTTAACCAATGTTCTCTGGGTTGATGAGGGCAGCTGATAGGGGAGACGGTAAGTACTGCAGCATTTGTGTATAATGGAAGGGCTGAGGCTAAGGCTAGGCAGAAGGGAAAAAAGCAGGAAGAGAAGGCTAGCTTCTTAGCAGCTGCTTTGTGAGGTAGGAATTTTAGGGGCAAAGAGGTAAAAATAATGGAAATAAAGGGAAACATCTAAATCGGACAAGACCAAAGGATTACTGCAATAAAAGGGAGATACTGGAAAGGAGAATGCCCTGTGATCCGGAGAAGGGGGCTACGACAGCAACAAAGGGAAAATCAAATCAATCGGGAGCTGAATGAAAGCGATAAACAATGATGGTTACCAGATCCCCAAGCCCTAGCAGTGGATAGAGAAAACAGAAGTAATCCTCCCAGGGGACTCTAAGGAACCAATTATAGATTTGAAAATTAGAGATAAAACTGACCCATGTCTGATAGAAACCAGCACAACTCATTCAACTTTAACAAACCCCCATGAAGGATCAAGAATGAAGGGTAAAGTAAATGCAGGAGTAGAAGGTAAATCTATATTTGTAGCCAGGACAGAGGAAATGATGGTGCAGAGAGGTCCATGGTGTGTTCATCATTCTTTTCTGCTGCTGGGATCGGCATCAGCAAATTTTGTGGGGAGATATTCATTACACAAACGATGGGCAGAGCTGCAACATACACCACAAGGAATTACATTGTGACTCCTGATGGATAATGTACCAAAAAACCATGACTGCTGTAGCAAGTGAAGAAGGGATAGAAATGCCCCAGGAACTCAGATGTACTGAGGATTTTTTGGGCCCAAAGTTCTGCAGACGTAGGGTTATTGAGGTCGGCTAACCCAGTACAGATAGAAGTGAAGGCAGACAAACCTCCCTCCCTAAAACCATACCTATTATCATCTCAGGAAGCAAGGGAAGGTATAAGACCAATAATTGAATGTTTTCAGCTGAGAGGGATTTTAACTCCCTGCAAGTCTCCCTGTAATACTCCTGTCTTGCTGGTTAAAAATCCTAAACTAGGCTCAGATGGAAGACGAGTTTATAGATTTGTCCAAGGCTTATGAGCAATAAATAAATGGGTAACTGTACTGCACCCACTAGTTTCTGGTCCTTCAACAATTATAACCATGATACCAGCTAACACAAAATGTTTTACAGTAATTGATTTGTGCCCAGCTTGCTTCAGTATAACCATGCATCCAGAACCTCAGTTTATTTTGGTCTTCACCCGGCAAGGGAAACAGTAAACATGGACTATGTTTCCTCAAGGGTTTGCAGGATTGTCCGACTTTGTTTTTGAAAATCCTAGTGACAGGTTTACAGGACAGAGTTACCCAGTAACCCTGCATTAATACAGTGCGTGGATGATGTACTGATAGCAAGCACAAACAGGGAAAATTGTACTGAAGGCACAAGTAATGCCGGTTGCTTTGACTGATAAAGACCATCAAGTGTCCCCAACCAAATTACAATTCTGTAAAGAAAAGGCAGGGTATTTAGGATGTTTTTTGTCAGGAGAGGGCAGGAAGATACCAGATGACTGAACAACTATCCAAGATATGCCTAGGCCTACAACTGAGACACAGGAGTAGAGTTGCATACTCCATACCACTCTCAATCATCAGGAGATGATTGCTTTCATGCACATAAGGTGAAGGCCAAGTAACTTGAGACTGACTCCGCAGAAGCGCGATTTGGCAGAAATATTCAAATCCTGAACACATGCAGGCTGCAAAAACTAGTCATTCCAGTCTATTGCCTTTTTTTCATGACTTCTATTCCTGGAGATACTCCCTAGCTCCAAGCCTCTGGTGAATACACCCAGATTTCAGTCTCCAAGGAGATAAAAGAAACGTTTATGAAGGAGGGCTCTAGAGGAAAGAACCAGGGGTGAGTATCAGCTCGGTCTGTACAGCTCTCAGTGTCCAAGGGAATGCTGTAAGCTCATTGTCAGAAATTTGCTTTATGGGGTATGTGCCTCCACTGCAATAACCGTCCACACTTGCAAGTGATCAGAAGTGCAGCTGCAGAGGACTGGAACACGTAATGTAGAAATCCCTACGTGTTCTTGAACTTTCAGGATGGAAAAGTCAGTCTCATGCTGGTCTTCCTCGGTTTCAGAAGGCTTAGGTCTGGCAGTACTTTGGTTTTCCTTCCACGGAGCTGAATTGCTGTGTCGCAGCGTGGTTTGGACGGGCATGGGGACAGCAGCCAGGTGGGCACTGAGCTGTTCCACACTGCCCGCCCGTGCAGGTCTCCTGGTCCTTCCTGCCACCAGCGGGGCTGTCACCTCAGGGGGCCACGTCTGCTCCCACCGAGCGTGGAGCAGCACCTCCTGGCATTGCCAAACACACAGAAGAAATGCACTTCCCGAAAACCTTACTCATTTCAGATGTTCAGGCTAGGCAGGAATTTAGTCTAGTCTGGGAAGGTGGTATTTATCTGCTGTCGTGGCCTCAGACAGAGCTACCTCGTTGTCCTAGTTATAGTGGCTGTGACCAGTTTATCACTGTGTGGGTGTAACTGGAACTGTGTATTCTATACCCTCTCTGCCATTCGTGAACTGTTACTGATGCATTGTCTGCAGCAGCTGCCCAGGACACCCCTGACACCTCAGGCTATGAGCTGGGTGCCTGACAAAACAGAGATCAGAGGGTTCCCTCTCTTCACACCAATGATTCAGGTGTGATAACTCACCTCTGGGAGACATCAGCACCCTCACACC
>JAVJGI010000014.1:114409677-114453976 GCA_035590275.1 Ibycter americanus | reverse complement strand
TTTTATTTGGGGGAAAAAAAAGGAGTCTTAAAGTTATTTGATATTGGATAGATCAGAAGGATGAAAAAAAGATGCCAATGTATTTTTTTCATCTGCAAAGTAGCAGACTGTGTCTGAATATTTTGAAATTCTGTACAATACAGGTAACCGATCTACACCCACACAATTTCATAGTCTATCATGCATTAGGTCAGTGATAGGGGACTTCGTCTCAAAGCCATGAGAGAGCTTTGCACACGTCTTTGATTTATCCCATTAATAATGTGAAGAAATAATGACTATAAGCTATTTGCTTTGAGATAATAATTTCCTACTAAAGCATAAATTATATGTGTCCAAACAGAGACGGTGATTTCCCCTTCCCCTTACCACAGTAAGAACTGTGGTTGTCGATGCCTTTACTGGTTCAGGGCTGGATGATCTCCAGAGGTCCCTTTCAACCCTGACCATTCTGTGATCTGAATTTTATTTCTCTTTAAAAATCTGATCCAGAAATGCCTTATCGTGGCTGCACTCTGAGTTAAAACTTAAGTTTTTTTCCAACCCTGTGCATATATTTGGGTTTTGGTGTGAGCTGGATGCTGATGAAAAGTATAAATGACTCGATGAAAGTTGTCTTGACACATACTGAGAAATGTTGGGTAATGCTTTAATCTTAAGGCTAGTCTCTGAGATCGATCTCGGGACTAGAAAACAAGATGGACGAAGAAATAAATCCTTCTGAGTAAGAAGCTTTCCGTTTTGTTTTTTTTATAATTCTGTAGCCCTATTGAAAAGTGTGAAGGTATGACTTAAACATTGTTCCAAGTCTCTGAGCAAAGGAATAAATTGATCTTAAATATGAAGTCCTGTATTCAAGGATTTGACTTTGGATTTGTAGATGATTTCAAGAAAGCAATAGCAAAAGTAGCTGGTAGAACTTAAAAGTAATGTATGGTGTACGCTGTTAAGCACTTCTTTGCAACTGTAAAGTTTGAAACCCAAATAGGCTAACAAGCTGCCAAAGTGCCTGCCTATCCAGGTGGGGAGGTACATCACCAGTACCATCTTTCATATTACTTGTGTGACTTATCAGGGAGTAACTTGTGTGTTAATAGATAATTTGTGTGGGGAGAAGGAAAATGGTGAAGAACAGAAATACTAAAACATGCAAAAGAAAGATTGTCAGAAGTACTAATCACTTTTTTCCTTTTTATTTCTTGTAGAATTTCAAGTGCTGACCTTCTCGGTCTATTAAGTTATTATAAACTTTTGCTGCTCTGCGAACATATAAAGATGTCTCGCAGCCCTGATGCTAAGGAAGACCCTGTGGAATGCCCCCTTTGCATGGAGCCTCTGGAAATCGATGACATCAACTTCTTCCCTTGCACCTGTGGCTACCAAATCTGTCGTTTCTGTTGGCATCGTATCCGCACTGATGAGAATGGACTTTGTCCTGCTTGCAGAAAGGTAAATATCCTGGAACAGCAGCTTGTCTTGCACATATCACAAGGCTCTTGCATTTTGTTGGTACCAAAGACATCCTTTTCCTTCGGGGAAACATTCGTCTAGTCATGGCCTAGATCAAGGGTGAGGTGTTGGATCTTTCAGATTTCATCTGCATATGTGTCGAAGCTGTTGTGCAATGGCTGGTCTTGGTTTGTTAAGTTCAGAACTGGATTAATAGGGGAAGCCATGGATCAGAACCAAGGCATACTGATGCTGGGAGAGCTGCTAAAAAAAAAAAAAATCCTTTGAGTTGGGGTGCTCATGCATTGGCAAAGCCTTATCAGGAAGGACAGTGAGAATTCCAGCATCGGGTGTTTGCTGAGGGCCGTGGTTCAGCTAAACTAGCAGAGCTGTCTGAGGCAAGCTTATAAAGCACTTGCTTGTTTTGGTTGTGGCACTGGAACTTTTAATCCTTGATTTTCTGAACACTAAACATTTGGAAAATATATCCAGTGATGCTAAATTTTTAAGCATTTAAAAATCTAGATTAAGTCTATTTGTCTAGTATTCTGATCTTGTTGCCAAATGCTTAAAGATAGTACTCTGAGTCACGCTTAATTTCCCCTGTCTCTTAATTGATGTCTAGCTGATAGTTTGGTTGGCCACAACTATAAACTTCAGCTTCAATAAGTTGCCTGCTTTTTCCTTTGAATTATTTCCCTCCTACTTCCACTGTTTTGCTTAACGTCATTACTTCCTTATCTTCAGTGTTCAATAACATTCTTTCTCAGAATCTTCTTCTCTTAAATGACTTCCCTTGATTGTAACTTTCTTGCCTGGCCTTCCTCTTTTTGTAATCACAGCTACTTATGTCCTCTCTCTCTCCTGCTATTTAAATTATGATCCTATCCTCAGTTTGTGCCTTTGTTGGCTTCCTGTATTGTATTACAGCTCCCTTTTCAGACCCCAGGTAATCTTGGTCTCACTATCTTTATTCACTGCCACAGTATTCTATAAGCACTTCCAGTCATATTTTCTTGCTGCTCTTTTGGGCTTTGGCTACACTGGAGCTGTTACTGCTAACCTGTGTTTGGATGCCTCTGCAAGCCTGAAGGCTATCCCACAGCAACATGTTTTGTTAACAAATTGTGCAAATTTGCTGCAATATTTGAGCTGTATGTTTTACAAGGAAGACCCACCTGTCATCAGCCAAATCAGTCTCCACATGTGATACCTGCTGTAGATGACACATGCTGTATAGTGATTTCCATAGTACAAGGAAATTTCTACTCATCTGGTACAACATGAGATTTCTGGAATTTCCTTGTCTTAAGTTGCTTCATTTACTTGGATTTATTACACTACATTTTGCCAACAACTATTTGATTCATCTCTGCCTGTTCATTATTGGAAGTCTGTGGAATATATCTGAGAAATCACAGAAGCAGCATGCTGTTCACTGCCTCTGGGTATCTGAATTTTATGAGATACGGATACTGCTACAGCTGAACTTCTTGATGTGGAATAATCTGGCGTATGATTGGATGTGCAAATATTTTGCTGAATTGGATACAGTTTGCTCAGAAAAACAGTTTCAGGAGGAAAGCTAGAATGGGTGCTGCAATCAGAATGAAGCGCACTGACTGTTCCAGGAGAGGAAGGAGACATCTTCTTTCATAAAGGACAAGGATTATGCTCTTGATACTTTTTTCATCCATGGACTGCAAAATGTTCTTGAGTACCTGCAGCTATAACACTAGACTGTAGAAGATTTTCATGATGGAGGCTGAAGAGTACATGCCTTTCATGGCATAGACGAAGACATTGTGGCACAGAGACCCCATCACGTCTTGGGAATAAATAATTTTGAGCTGCACAGATGATGGCAGCATCAAATAAGTCTGAATAAGTCACCTTTTGAAGTGTGCTGGACCTTCTGAACCAGGTATGTGTGTGTGTGCAGTGTATCTAAATAGTTCCTATCTCTGTGTAGTAAGGTTTCTGGGGCAAAGATCCAAGTAGTTTTCAAATTCATATCTACTACAGTGTGTATTGATTGTGACCACTTAAAATGCCGAGGCATAGAAAATGGCAAAGCAAGAAAATTTATAGTGGGTACTATGGTTTCAACAGGTATGTCATGATCATGATGTGTATACTAATACAGGATACTTACTGTGAAACAGACTGTGAAAAAACATGTATTAAAGCAAGGCTGAGTATGTTACGCACAATTGCATAATAGAAAACTATTATTTGTGCCAATGATACTGAACGCAATGTGAGTTCTCCAGTGGTTTGATCACTAGTCTATGGAGAGGAGCAATGAAGTTCCCTATCCAGGGATTTCAGTTGAAAGGTTTGGGGGAGATTTCGGAAAAGTCTGTGATAAAATAGTTTGGCTATACATTATAGTGGTGCCTGTGCCATTAGTTTGTTAGATCTTAACTGTGCATTGCGTATATACCATTATTTTCCTAAGCTTCTGTAATTCACTTCTAACTGAAAAGATGTTAGCTGGCAGGTTTTTTCTACCAAGGAGAAAATACTACTGCATGCTTGAGCTCCTGTATAGCTTAACATTGGCATGTGCAGAATATATTCACATGATTGCAGTCAATTGAGTTAGCGTCTTAAGTTTCCTCCTGTTAGTAACAGTAGTAGACAAATGTTTCCTTTGTTTTGATTTGTGAAAGTAAGGTGCTAATATGAACTTGACTTGAATGCTGGTTGGAAACTAGTACTTGTTAGTCTTAACACATTAAAAGCTTTCTCAACTTTGTCTGAATCTTCTGAAATAGACTCCGAAATTGTTTAATTCATTAACTACAAAAAGTACTTAAATAGAACTGACCTACTTTAAGTTCCTGATGCCCTTCAGAATTGTAGGTGTAGTCAATTCTAAGATGCTAAGCAAGCCTTCCTGTTTTCTCCAGTCAATTGATTTCTTAACTGTGAGTGAAATAGTTGCTAACTAGTCAAATCAGATTGAAAATACCCTGTCCTCAAAAGAGACTTCTGTAGCCAAAAGCTGGTTTGCAGGTCACCAGACTTGCTGGTTCTCATCGTAAAGCCAGCGATTTTTATCTTTGCAGTGATTCTTCTTTTTCCTATTCTTTAAAAATTCAGCAGCCTCAGTGCTGTTTGTCATATGAATAAGTACTATTTCAGTTATGTCTGTTGCTTTAATGGAGCATAGCACTCTCAGACCTTAGTGTCAGTTGTTGCAGTTTCCACATCCAGCAATAAAAAAGCCTAGTTTCTTTACATTTCCTGATTGCTTTGCCCTTCCACCAAATAACATAACTTGATGCACAGCTGTTCCTGTGGTGCGGCTTTGCTTTGTTCTCTGGTTCCTTGACTTAGTGAGCTTTAGTCCTCCTAGTGCCTTGTGTTAGAGTGGGAGAGAAATAGTAAAATGCTACATGTATGACCAAGAAACTAACATGTTTTAAGCATTTTGTCCATGTTTTTCCGACTCCTGCTTCTGTGTAAGAGGAATACCTGATCTTATTGCACAGTCTCTACATGCCAGTTGTTTCCTCTGGTGCTTGTAATTCCACAACTGAGCAGTTTGCTGCAACAATTGATATTTAGAAATATATAGGAAATTAATGATTTTTTTAAATCTTCGTATAAATAGTATGGTGTATGTTATGCATAAACCTTATTGACTTTCTCTGTATTTCTCATTTCAGAACATATTCGGTAGCAAGGCAACAACTGGGAAAAGTTGGTACATCCGTTGTGTGGAAGGAATGTGACCCATCTGGGAATGACAAAAGCAAAGTGGTTGATAAATCCCAGCTCAGCTTTCAACAACTGGGAAAATGTGGGGGAAAAAAATCTGAAAGAAAACAAAACTTAAATGACAAGACAAACTTAGTCAGGAGGACTAAGAGCGTTCATCAAGGGCCAGCTGTGGTTAAAGAAATGAGACTACAGAAGAGACATTTGAACTTTTGATGAAGTTCTAGTAGGACTACCAGCAACTTGCAGTTAGTGTAAAGGAAATCTGGTCATTTTCCATGTTGGCCCATCTTGTTCAGGTGGCTTCCATGGTTTTTGCTGAAGAGGATATGTGTAACTTGAGGGTGTCAGCTAAACTTAGTCAATCAGTGATGCTGACATCTCTTTAATGTCTTGTATCTGAAAAATGCATAAATGCTGATAACAGTTGATGTAGCTGCTTTGCTTGGATCTCAAACACTCTTCCACTGAAGGAATCAGTGAGAGCAGGTTAAACAAGTATCTTATGCTTCTTGTGGTTAAAAAAAAAAAAAGTGGTCATGGAAGTAGCATTGACACTTCAGCTATTGCAAGGCCTGAGAGCTTGTGGTACCTGTGGTCGTCGTCCTACCTCTGTTTTGTAGGGTTGGACAGGGTAGACAACAGATAAAATTGTGCTGTGAGGTATACCAGCAGTCAATCCACCTTGCTTGGCTTTCAGAGCCATGTCTCACAAGCCTTTCCTGCATGTGTCCTGTTTGTAGTTGAACCATTATCTGAGTTCAGGAGCTTCAACACTATGGGAAGCAATCACCCTGAAGATGAAATCACTTACTGTCCTATTTGTAGACTGACTTTATGCCCTTATCTAAAAGCAACAGGATTTCTAACGCTATTTTTTAAGAATTAGCTTCTGAAATGTTGGTGGTGTGCTTACTTGCCTTCCTCCCTCCTTAAATGCACAAATGTTTATCTGTCATCGTGCAACACATTATATATAGGTAGGAAAATCTTCTGTCACTTCTTAGGATTGGGTTTCTGATTTATTCTTGGGATTCAAGAGGTGCACACAAATTCATTTACAGGTCCTGCAAGTCAGGATATCCAACTATTCAGATTCCTTAGAAATATTAAACATGTCGTGTGGTAAACATACATATGAAACACTTCATGTGTAAATACAACTCTACAGTATCTAGTGAGAACTTTTGATGATAATAGCATGTCTCAGTAACAGAATCCATGGTGGCAAATCAACTGCTGCTACTTCTTAATAATTGAAATCTTTATTCAGGCAGTCTCTTGCTTTCTGTGGAGATGAAGACATTCCTCCTCCTTCCCTGACTCTGAAGTTGCTGTTTAGTTGTGTGCCTCCCAGCAGTTCTTGTGCTCTCCTGTACAAATACAAACTACTAGTTTTACTATGGACAAATACAGTTTCTGCTCAGGGTTATGCTTGAGCTACCCAGGATGTTTCCTGACTAATGTTCAGGACCTCCAGTAGCAAATAGCTGTATAGAGAAGGAACATACTGTCTGACTCGCTTCCCATTTGAGAATGTGCTCTGAATGTGGCTATATTTGTCAAGAAGCAAACTGTTGAACTTTGGCTCTGTTTGCTGTAGTTTTCTTGGACCTTCAGGAGCCCTACTGTAAACCATTAATTAATTTCTTGCACAGTACTAGAGAGCAGCATGCTTGCAAGGCTTACCTAGCATACTATGGGATGCGGAGAAGGAATTAATCTGTGAAAGGGTGGCTTGTGGGTATGATACCACATCACTTGATGTAGGGTGAGCCATTTTATTTTTGGAACTGTATCTGTCTGACACTGATGTACTTGTTTCCTTCCCATTCCAAACTGAACTCAGCTTGATTGTGATAAGTGAATTAACTCTGCCTTTGCAGGGCAGCCTTTCTTTTCCCTAAAACAAAACAATATCTGTTCTTTATTCTACCTGTTTGACTAACAGAGACTTTGAGAAGCTCTTTAGAGAAGTGAAACGCCTTGCAGAATTATTCTGCATCTCTGAAGTCCTCATGTGTACATGTGTTAACACTCAAGATAATAATTGGCTATAGCTAATCTCAAATGACCTTACTAACAAGTCATTGCTGTTCATCAAGTACACTGTGAAATCTGTATAAGGTATTCAGTGTTACTTGTGAATAACATAACTTTTGTGAGAAATGATACGGTTTTAATTGTTCTTCAAGGGTAGCATGAGTCCTTACTGTGTTTTCATGTTAAGGTCTTGTGTACCTTTGGCTACTACTGAATTATCTTAAAAGTTTAAATTCCTTTGTGATAGTGAAAACATGTTCCAGATGACTTGGTGTTTAACCATGAGATGCCATCTGCTGAAGTCAACTGCAGCGTGTTTTCAGAAGATGTCTCAATATAGCGCGGTGATGCTGAACTTTAAACTCTTTAAACTGTAAAAGTTGATCTTGTTTTGTTTGGGGATGTACTCAGAAGACTATCAGGTCTGCTTGGTGGCTTTTTCAGTAGCATCCTGCAAGTGTGAGGAATATATGCTTTTAATCTAAACCTTATTTTCATATGCTGCTGTAGATTTTTCTTAGGACCTTTAGTATGACTAGTTTTGTACTTTACCATTAACAGAGGACAGTCAGGAAAAAGTTAAATACATTTTTGTTGGACTTGCACACTGAAACCTTTGGTTATGCTAATAGAAGCAAAGAACTGAGTTCAACATATTGGTGAGCTTAACTTACCTTAATTCTTTACCTTAACACACATCTCCTGTACTCTTCTTATTTTTTACTTCATCTCAGTGTTCAGAAACACTTTTTTGTTTGAGATACGTGGATTTTTATATACATACTTCTGTGCCTGGTATTGCTTTGTATATAAAGTGTGAAATTTAACTTCTCAGTCTGAGAACTGCACGAGGTAAGGAATATGGAACTGTTTTGAGGGCTGATCTGGGGCAGAGGACAGTGCACTGTAGTCTACAAGACCAGACTAAAGTAGTGCCTTTACAGCAATGCTCTGCATGAATAAAGCAATCTTTCTAGGTAACTCTGAGGACACTTGTACTTCTGCTAGATACTTTTGAGATTAAAACATACAGTGTTATGTCTGTGTTAGAGGAGTTATCTGTAGATGATAATCTTGAGATTAAAAATGGACCTTTGTCCAGGGAAGGCAAAGCACAAGTTTCAAACTGGTACACAGGCATGGCAAGAATATTATTAAATCAGTATGTAGTAACTATTGAGATCTGTCTCTTCACTAGGAGAAGTTAACCATGTAAAGATTGAGCCATGTAACGGTGTTACTGTCTTGAACTTGTTGGGCCACTGAAACACATTCGTATCTTGATTTTACTTTGTTAATGCCCTTAAGGATCCAAATCTGTATCAGACAACTAAATATAAAGTGAATATGCAGGGCATGCTTTCACCCTGCTTACTGTGCTATGTTAGTGAAATCTTAACAGGATGTGTTGGTTGTCATGTTGCAGCTGCTTATAGTGTTACCAGACTGACTAGGCAGCTGGATTAGAATGTGGCTATTGCCCAGATCAGTCTTATGTCTATAAATAGGAGAATTCCATGAAAATATGCAAGATGTTTACCTTTCCCAGAGGATGGAATATGCTACTCCTATAATGTGACTGGCCACGACAATCAGAACAGTATAAAAGAAGAAATTTGTGTGTTAAAGCATCAGGATTAATGATTTTCAAATGCGTTGTTTCTTATATGGGTTGTTTTTAATGGTGTTTGTTATATTTAGCCATATCCAGAAGATCCAGCAGTGTACAAACCACTCTCCCAGGAAGAGCTGCAAAGGATAAAAAATGAAAAGAAACAGAAACAAAATGAGAGGAAACAGAAGATATCAGAGAATCGCAAACATTTGGCCAGTGTACGGGTTGTACAGAAGAACCTTGTCTTCGTTGTAGGGCTATCTCAGCGCCTAGCAGATCCAGAGGTGGGTGGTTCACACTTGAACATCTTGCTTTTCACTTGCTGTCAAAGAGCCACTGGAATAACCTTGTGCCCACCCTTGTTTGTCTTCCTGATGGGTACAAAATGAAGCAGCAATGAAAAGGTTCACTGCTGCTGAGGCCCACTGTTGTTAAGGGAACTTACTCAGCTCCTTCAAAATAAGTGTTTATGTCTTTGCTTTTGGCAGTACGGATGCTCTATTTTTTTATTATTATTATTTATTTAAAAATGGCTCGTTAAGGTAAAAGTAAGCCTAAGGACAACTTAGGTACTAGTTTACCTAATCTGGATCTGCTGGCACTATACAGCTATGTCATGTACCACCAATTCTAAATTATGAGCTTGGTTGGATTGTAAAAAACAAATATTTATGTGCAGCACAAACCTGTAGGGATGGAAGAAAAATGCAAACACTTGAAGTGTAACTAGGAAGGAGCATAAGGGTGATGTTAGTTGATGGGAAAAGAAATTAATAAGAGAAAGACCCAGGAGAGAGTTCGCTTGCTACTCTGCATCTTCAAAAAGAAGCTTTTCATTTGAGAAGACTGTGTTTTAAGATGTTTTATTTACTTCCATCATCAGGCAGCTGCAGATGGCTAATAGAATTTGTGCTAATGAGTAAAAATACCTTGAATTAGAATATGGAGTGAATGTACTACGTGATAAGATAGATGTCTTCAAAACTACTGTGCAAAGTTAAATTTGCCTGGTTGTACTAAGTTGTCTGGAGAAACCTCACAGAAGTGGCTGTTTGAGGGTTCACAGAGATTGTCCTGCATTTTGGTAGGCTGGGAGAGAACAAATGTAAAAAGCTGTTTTTAGTGGAGGGGGAAAAAAGGAGGGACATGAAGGGAAGAGAAAAATCAAAGTTAAACTGATCTGGTGTATAACACTTCAGTTTCTAAAAGAATATAGCAGCAAGTATTTGCAAGCAACTGTCAACGCTGACTTGGTGCTATTTATTACTGAAAAATATATTCAGTTTCTTTGACCAGATAGAGGATTTGTGAGTAAGAGAAATAATAGTATATGCGGTTCGTTATTTTTTTAATTTCAGATAATTCAACTCTGAATACCTGAAGTAATTAGAAATGAGTTTATTGGTATAGTAAGGTGGGGGTGGGGGCACCAGCAGTTGTACTAGGTTTGGTGGTAGCAGTATTCTCACAGACATACTGGAAGATAACGTGTATTTACTGAATATTGTGTATAGCACCAAGATTACTTGATTTCCGAGAAATCTAACCTGAAAGAGAGAATGGGCTAAAAAAAAAAAGTTTAATTATTCAATTTAAGTAGGCAAAAATTCCTGCACAAATAAAGATGATTTGGAAGGGCAGACTGGCTGCTGTTTGCTGTTTCTGAAACAGATCTGTGGATCATAATGGAGTACAGGTGAATGCAATTCTATTGACGTACTCCTGTGAAAACTTGTGAAGTCTGTGCTGCCATATCTTGATAGGAGTATAATCTGCAAGACACTTGAAAGAACTCTTCCTTAAGATTGTCAGTCTCATCTGGAATGATGCCCGAGGGTGGGTGTAGGATCTTTAAAGAGGGTATAGATCAAGTGAAGAGCAGTCAGAAGAGACCATTGACTGACTGGTTGTCTATACATGTGCCCTGTAGTTCTAAAAGACATTCCAAATGTGATCAGTGTTATTAGATCTTGATACTCCCTTGAGAAGGGAGAGGAGGTGGTTACATAAAGTAATTCAGTACAGTTTACCTGTGCTATCCAGTGTTAATATGGAGATGGGGAAACAAATCTTCCTTTTTAACCTCTTAGATTGTCTGGAACTAGAAATAGCCTTAGCTTATCTAGCTTCAGTCTGAGTAGTCAATACTTCTGGACCTCCTTCTGTTACAGGGATAGAAAAACAAAAGCTTTTGGTACCAAATGTGTGGCATACATTGCCAGTTCCATTGGCACACAGGTTGCTTAATATGCTAGAGATATACCTGCTTTGCACAGGATCCCTAAATGTTATTACTAACTGCTACAGGAAAGGGCAAGACTGGAATATTTGTTTTTTTTCTTCTGGGATGTGATATTCACTCCTTCATTTCAGCATGATGTTGATTCTGAAATGTTTTTAGTTACCTCTGGGAAGTGTCATATATTGTCTTTCTGTACTTAGTCTGGTCTTCTGAAAACTTGAGGCATCTCGCGCTAATGCATTTACTCTTTTTCTTTTTGGAGTGGGACTAGTGAATCAGGATTCAGTGTTTTGTTCCTAGCCATTAAACTTGCATTCAGATATATTAAGGTGGTTATTTATTTTAAAACTGGGGTGAATGTAATTTATATTTTTTCCTCAAACTATAAAAAAGATACATACAGAAATATTTCACATTGTATGGAATGTGTCTTACCAGGGTAGGGTTTGAGTAATCAGAGTACCAAAAGAAATTTAAAAAATATAACATAAAATGTGGAATATCCCTCATTTAAGTTCTTTACTGCAGTGGCAATGTACTCTGTATGGCAAACAACCATGTTTCACATTGGAAAACAAATTTAAATCTACATGTTCTCTTCCTCTTTGTAGAAGAGGCCTGTTTTTTATTAGCTAAAGGTTTTAGTTGCACAGTTAAACAGAAAAATAAATACAGCCCTGTGTGAGTTACCTTTCTAGTATACCACTTTAACTTTCTTTTCTTGTAGGTTTTGAAACGACCAGAATATTTTGGGAAGTTTGGTAAAATACATAAAGTTGTCATTAATAACAGCACATCATATGCAGGCTCACAGGTAAGTCAGAGGCCCTTGTAATTTTTTTTTTTAATTCCTTTAGAGAAAATACATGTATGCAGAGTGAACGTGGAGCTCTCTATTTCTGATTAAGCAATAGCATAAAGAAGTAAAAAGAAAAAAACCACACAATATCACAATCAAATTATTGTTAAGCTACTGAGGCATTGTCCAGCCACTCCCATAGCTGGATGAAAGATGCAATGTAGAAAGATTAAGAACTGGGAGACAGGATGAGAACCTTCAAAGCAGCAGCAGTGTGGCATTTATTCTCTAATCTGCATTTCAGGGATAAAATACCTTTAAGTATTTGTAGAACTTCCAAGCAACATTTTGATGCATTTCGTTTTCCTCATTCTTTATGCATCACATGTAAATTTTTATGAATTCTACTATTTTTGTCAGTTTTCCTGTTAAAAATGTCTGGCTGTGAATATACCAGTTTATGAAGTAATCTGCTGAAAAAGCAACTTAATGTTCAGATCTGTCTGGGAAGAGACAAAACTAAATAAAATATGATATGTTTTCTTTCTAGGGTCCAAGTGCCAGTGCATATGTAACTTACATTCGGTCAGAAGATGCTCTCAGAGCCATACAGTGCGTCAATAATGTGGTAGTAGACGGCAGAACACTTAAGGTGGTAATATTTTTACACTCTAAGTATATGTGCTAGGACACTAACATCAGTGCATAGTATAAATTTTTTTTTGTATTGATATGGATGTGGTGATGAACAAAAATGTCCAGTTTATTAGGTGTTCGGGTTTGACCTATTTTCCTAACATTAATCGCGACATGGAAGTTCTGTGAGCTTCCAGCAGGCAATTTTTTAGGAGGTTAGCAGGTAATGTCTTAAAATTTTGACACAAAGAGATGCACCACCTCCCCCTTCCCACAGTGGCTTTTTTGCTGTATAGCTTAATAGCACAGTGTGAAAACCTGATTATTTGCTTTTACAGAGCATTTCTGTAGTCCAAACACCACACCTCTCAGAAGTTCCCTGGGAAATGCAACTTTTTTTCCCTTTATCTGTGTAGACAGGTGTTCGGGCTGACTTGGCCAAATTGGTGGCTATAGAAGATCATCTGGTTAATATTAATTTCCTGACCCTGCT
This sequence comes from Ibycter americanus, assembly GCA_035590275.1. NCBI lineage: Eukaryota > Metazoa > Chordata > Aves > Falconiformes > Falconidae > Ibycter > Ibycter americanus. The sequence continues at coordinate 114,440,970 of JAVJGI010000014.1, read as the reverse complement.
ACAAAACATTAACCAGTTTCATGTAATACGAACTCATAACTACGTATTAGGCTGCTTATGATTATGAATGCAAATATTTACTGAGGCTGTTATTTTGGCTTTTATTTAGCTAGGATGAAAATAGAAATACATCCTAATTATCTAATCCTCAAGTGTATATATTTCTTACAAATGGACTTGCTAGTCCATCTGCACCAAAAAACGCATTATGATGGAATTCCAGATCTTGGGAAGGAATCTTTTTGCAAATGTAGCTTTTTTTTCTTACACTGTAAAGGGCATTCTTAACCTCCAGTACTTAAATAATGATTTTTTTTTTTTTTTATTCAGGCATCATTAGGTACAACAAAATATTGCAGTTATTTTCTGAAAAATATGCAGTGTCCAAAACCAGACTGCATGTATCTACATGAGCTGGGAGATGAAGCAGCCAGTTTCACAAAAGAGGAAATGCAGGTAAGTGTGATGAATGGGAAACACATGAAATTTGACGTGCATGTATTTTATTGTATGTAAGTTAATCTAATGTGTATATAATGTAGCTTTTTGCTGAATGTTATGGCAGAGATGAATTTTGAAATCCAAAAGATGATTAATCAGTTGGATACTAGAAGTGAACAGTTAGTTAGATCTTTTCATTGCGTGCTGCTTTTAAAGACTGAAAGCCCACTGGGTGTTCATGAGTCAAGAAGAAGGAGTGATACTCTTAGCCAAGAATTCAAATAACCTTGAGTTAACTAACTTGCCTTTTGTTTGCACCAATGCAAGGTAACATGTTATTTTAAATCTCTGTGAAAGAAGTTAGTGCACATCTGGGTTTTCCTGTAGGTTTTGTGTGTGTGGCCAGTTATCATGGCTTAACTACTATACTGTGATTTGACCGTACTGTCTGAACTCTGATACCGCTTTTAGCCTGTGAAGAGTATAGAAACTGTTTGGAAATAAAACATTGAGGGTAGCTGTAATAGAGCATTAATACTCATGTGGGGATTTTTTTACAATCTCAACATCAAAATGCTTATTATTTAGGGTAAAGAAGCAAGTAAATAGATAATGTTACTTTCTTAAAGGTGGTGCATTCTGAGTTTTTTTGGGTCTGGGTCAGTCCTTCTGCATGAGGTATGGTAAAGCTCTGAGCTGTAACAGCCAGTTCACAGATCGATAGAGCGTTAGTGTTGTTTAGGCTACTTATCCCTCTCTGGTGAAGCTTATTTGCCACTCTTTTGCCTGTTTGCCAAGTTCTCTGGGGTTCTTTTGGAGTTCCTCATTATCAGCATGGCAGTTTACTACCCAAAGAGTTTGGTATTGTCATCAAAGAACTTGCTCTTCACTCCTTTCTCATGCATGCCAATGGTGTTGCGTAAAACTGATGCCAGTTATCAGTCCTCATCGCTTGCTTCTGCACTCTAAAAGAGTGACCAGTAAGTCTTACCTTTGCCTTTCTATGCTTGAACCAGTTTCAATCCACATTGGAACCTTTCCCCTATCCCAGGGCAGCTTTGTAAATAACTTCCAGTGGCTTTTTCTGAGAACTTTGTGGATCCTCTATATGGTAGTGTCAATAAGCATAAATAAATCTTAGTAATAAACAAACAAATAAACCATCATGTTAGTAAGGTAGAATTCTCTCCCCTTTATAGAATATGTTCAGATTAATTCCCAGCAGATTGTGTTTGTCCATGAACTTTTTTTTAAGATAGACTTTACAATCTTAGGAGGGATGGACGTTGAATTTATCAGTCTGTAGTTCACAGCATCTTTTCTACAGCTCTTTCTGTAGAAGACAATGTTAATCTGAGTCCTCTAGGCTAACTGCCAGTTAAAATTAATGAGCTACATACCTTGGCCAGGAATTCAATTTCACATGTGATTTCCTCAAGTATAATCTACTCAAGACTTCTGGATCTGAGTGATTTAAATGAATCTTTCTGTGTTTATCCTTGTTACATTCCTTAAACTTTCTTCTTGATTTGATACTGCTTTCTTTGAAATCATTGGAAACACAGCTATTGAAAAGTACATTGTGTTTTCAGTGCACCAGCTTTCTGGAGTTTGGGTTAGTGTCTGTGAATTTACAGGTCCATTTAATGAGATTGAATGTTCATTGTCACAGACTTCAATACTCTGTTTTTAAAAAAGATTTTCAATGGATGAACTTATATTGTAGGTTCAATAATCAATAGAGCTAAACATTGTGACAAACTGAAAGAACTGGTAGAACTTCAGGAAGTCTCTGAAAGTGAAGTTGGGAATTTAGGTAAGGTAGGTTGGAGTTGTTAAGTTTGGCCTCTGGATTGCATATTATAAATTAAGCATGATTAGTGCATGCTCCTGTATAGGATTTCAGTCTTGTTTCTTACACTTAAGTGACAGGTAAGTGAGCTTAGGACTGACCTGATATTTCCTGGACATGATGTTTGGTCTTTTGCCACTGAAGTCTTAAGCAAGATGAGATAACCAGGGATGTTTCTTCTTACTTATCTGCTTAATGTTTGAAGTGCAGATCTGTGCATCTGAGCTATTTGCTTATAGTCTATCCATAGCGAATGACGAAAGAAGCATTTCCAGGGTGCAGTGTATCTGAAAGTTTGCATTTAGGCGAGCCATGCTCTAGAACCACATTTTTTTTCTACTGTGCACAGTAGCTTGGGTGTAGACATTGACAGAGTTGGGTAAGATGATGGATACGCCAAATGTTTGTGTCCTTTGAGGGTTGTGTAGGTTGACTACATAGGCAAAGACATGTTCAGAATCAACCAGTAATGGAGAATTGCAGTATTAAGTAGCCAAAAAATAGAGATTTATAGTGTTTGTCTGACTGAGTATTGAGATGGGGTATGCAGTTGCCTTTCTAAAGGAGCCCATAAGGGATTTTAGTTTCTCAGCAGTTTTTTAGTTTTGTCAAATATTCCTGCCTTTTTAAAAAAACAAAACAAAACAAAAGGCAAGTAGTAGGTTTCTTCTAGGTTGTAATGTTTTTCTAGGTGGATGTCCACACTGCCTGTGCATCAATTCAATTTCTGTTACAATAAAACATTTCTAAAGGGAATGAATTAATGTACAAATGTTAATTTTTAGGTGTACAAGTAGTGTGAGAGCTTTTAAATCGATACTGTAGATGCAATAGATTATAACATATGTGTTCCAGACTTAAGATTCAGAAGGCCTGACCATAAGTCTTGGCACTTGTTTCTTTTGCTAGAGGACCTCTCTTAGCATCTGGAAACTGCAGATAAAAGCTATCGACAACTTCAAATTCACTGTTCTAGTTTGCATCTTGATTCAACTCATTAGAATACTTAACTTGCAAATAGTAACTCTTAAGATATGGAGTGATATAGCAACCTACAATAAATGTGAAAGGCTTATCTTGAATTTTTCAGATGTTACTTTAAATGTTGGGGGTGGGGGGGGGTGGGTCTTGCTGGTTTTGTTTTAAATATTTAGCCACAGAATAGACTGAAAAATACTTTCTTCACTCACTAGATGCAGTATTTTGGAATTGTATTGGGCCTCATCAATTTCTGAAAGCAAGAAATTGTTCTCAATTCAGTTAGTTAAACAGAATATTTCAATTTTTCAGGTATCAAAACCAATGATTTATCAGTTATTGCTCAGAATATACTCCTTATCACATGATAGTTAACACTCGGGCCACCTCTGCTGTTTTTATTAAGCTGATATAAAATGACTTCCCCTTTGGAACTTTTGGTTTAAAACAGATATTCTTTGCTCCTTCCCATCTTCTGAAAAGCTTAGTATGGTTGATACATCAAATGCAGACTGCCTTGGAGATTTAGCTGTTCATGATTTAGAAGGCAGATTGTGAAACTCTTGATTAGACCTGAAGAGCAAGTTCTAATACGGTTGTAACTATTTTTCTGCTTTAGAAATCTCAGAAAAATTTTAAATTGGTAAATACATCCCAGTGATTTCCAGTCCAGCTTTAATTTGTTGCAGTCACATCCATGCTGAGATTGAATCATAGAATCATTTAGGTTGGGAAAGACCTTTGAGATCATCAAGTCTGTTAACCCAGGACTGCCAAGTCCATCACTAAACCATGTCCCTAAGCACCACATCTATCTATTTTTTAAATATCTCCAGGGATGATGGTTCTACCACCTCCCTGGGCAGCCAGTTCCAATGCTTGACCACCCTTCCAGTGAAGCAGTGTTCAGAGAAGCACTGTTTTCAGTTTTAGTCAGGAGTGACCTGTTGTTAAAGCTCAATTACTAAGCTTTGGGACATACATACTTAAATTATGTGTAAAAAATAGTTAAATCTATAAAAATATATGTTAAACCAGTATTCATTGTAAGTTTCTTTCCTTAGGCGGGTAAGCACCAGGAATATGAACAGAAACTACTGCAAGAATTATACAAACTAAACCCCAACTTTCTCCAATTATCTACGGGTACAGTTGACAAGAACAAGAACAAAGTGACAGCACTGCAGAGGTATGATGCGTAAGTACGCATGCTGGACTGCCTGGCTATGCTTTCTTTCTGGTTATTCCCAAAGAAAACTTTCCTAGTCCTATTGCATCCCCTAAGTTGTCTGCTCTTTTTGGTGAATATTATATAGTAAAGTCTATCTTTTTTCTCTGTGCAGAGACATACACACCACTTTGTTCTAATTCAAAGTGAGTGTGAGTCTTAGTAAAGATACATTTTTCTGCTGTGTACATTTGGATTGCTAGTTCAGAAAGAAGACATTTTATATTTGCGTAAACACGTAATATTTATTAAAGACCAGATGTCAGCTTTCTTGGTAGGTGTCACGATTAATGCAGTCTGTACTCTCTCAACTGAGATACCTTAGTCTTGTGATATGTGTTGAGGTTTTTATTTTTTACATCGTTTATAGTGCAGTCCTTACATCAGGTGTAGGGACCTTGGAAATTGAAAGCAATGTCAGGTTTGGGTTCTTGTGTGAGTAAGAACTTAAGATGTGAATAAAAGATTTCTTGCTTTCATCTAGTAAACTTAAATGATATCTTTTTCACTATGTTGTAACTGCAAATACCACTTATTACTGCTTCTTAAAGTAATATTCTGTTGAAGTAGTTCAGGAAGTTATGAAAAGATTTGTATCCATATGAGTACATAGTTGTGCAAAGATAAATGAAAGCCTATGGTCATCAGTCCTTATGTGAATTATCCACTCAAATGTCATATTTAAGATAAGAAAGAAAAACTGTTAACAACTTCCTCCACTCCTTTTTGTAGGAGGATTTTCATAAAAGATGGGCAGAGCGGAATGTAAAAGTTAGATTGCACTTTGTATGCACCTTTGCCTTGTAATCAGGGGTTTGTGTTGTGTGCCAGTTGATCCACTACTGAATTTTTCAGACATTAATTTGCCGCAGGCAGCATCACTGCACACCAGTCTAAGTAAGAAAGTGAGTATACTGTATCTAAAATATTGCCAATGGAGCTTGAATAAGCAGTGTGTAATTTTGAGAACTGGTATCCCAACTGGTGTACTGGAATTATTTTCTTTAACTTCTGGAGGAAGTGTCATGCTTTTTGACTGCAAGTGGTCAGCACATCCAGTTGGATCCTTTCTTAAGGACTGTGCCACTTCTTGGGCACTGGTTCAGTATTGATTTGGAAGGTAGAGTGCAGTGAGTAAAGCAAATACACTACTTCCTGCAGTTGGGGATTGATTATTTTATGTTCAAAGTTTGAACTAATCTTAATTTGAAACCTAATTAGATCCCAGCAAAAGAAATTATATCAGCGAGGAAAGCATGCTGTATCTGAAACCAGCAAACTTCTAAGCCTTCAGAAAGCAATTATGAACTGGAGCTTGGCCAGTCTCTGGTGCTAACATTTTGGCACTTGTGGAAAAAATGGCATGTTACTTTGAAGGTAATAAGTGGTCTGGACTTAGCTTCCCTTGTCAGCTGAACAGTGTCATCACAACACACTCTGTTGTTTGCTAATGGCTAGGCACCACCTTTTGGGTATCAAAGTGAATTTCTTCTTGCAGCTGGGATTTTGAAATGTTTCTTCAAGTCCTGTCTCATCAGTACAAAATGTAGCTTTGCGAGCTGGTGAATGTATGTTGTTCTCCTTCACAGCTTTCCATCCAACTGGGTTCTTGGTTTTGTCTGATCATTGATATATTAATATTTCTGGCAGTTTGTCAGAGCCTCTGACAATTTTGTTCTTGTGTTTCTGGGGCGCAGGATTTCTGTTTCACTCTAGAATTGAGCAGAAGTTGAGTTCTAAACAGTAGACATTCAATTATAAATATCCAGTGGTAGAAAACAGTTTCTTAAACTGTCTATAAATGCTTTTTCACAATTGTGTTCTCATTTGAAATATCCTACTTGCAGACCTTTTATTTTTTTTCTTCTGTTGAAGACAAATGTTAGAATTCCCCAGTGCCACTTTGTGTATGTGGGTACTCATCTCTTGGTATGTTACTTGATAGTCATGGTGACTGCATTCTCTTACAGTTAGAGGTATATTCCACGTTTAAAATGTATCAAACTCATTGGGGTTTTTTTCCTGCTGACCTTTTCCTAAAGAACTGAAATGAATGCTTTCTTATGCTTATTAAGCACTTGTCCTCGTTAAGCAATTGCCCTGTCTTTTAGACAACAGCCCTTTACAAGCATGCAGCTTTGAACTTAACCAAAACAAAAAACCCACGTGTACAAAAACCCACCCCAAAATGTAAATCAGTTTCTCTTTACCTTTCTCCTTGGATGCAAAACTGACTTTTAACTCTGGCATTTTAAAGTTAGTTTTAGGATAGAGATGTCTTTGTATTGCAGTGGACATAAATTTTGATATTTATAATAAATGTGTTAATGGATTGGAAGTCGTCTTATATAGATTACAGCTTATTTTTGTAAGGGTGAGAATATTAAATGACACTGCGCTGATGATGATGATGTATCCCATTCATCAATGTTTAATGTCTGATCAATTTGCTCTCTCTAACTTATTTCAAGTATGTACAAAGCAAAGATGAGATCTGTAAGTCAGGCCAAGGCTCTCATCTGTGTGCATATCGTATAGGTATATAAGAAAAGGTGGAGGCAGAATAGACAATCTTACAATACTGAGACTAGAGGGTAGCTAGTAATAACAATTTATCTGAATAGGAGTAGGAAACACTTGTGTTGCTATAGGAATTTCCAGATTATCACTGTGAACGCACTGAATTGACCTAGATATTTAGGGTAAATGTTGGACTATGTAATAACATATTAATGAAGGGGGGCATCAGAAGGAACATATGTATTTTAAAAAATTTTGTTGAATGCTTGTTCCTTGTGAAGACAGCACTTGAACACTGAAAACAGCATCCTAATTGAAGCAAATGAAAAGCTAAAGTTAATATAAAAACTGGAGAACATACAGGCAAATTTTTATAGTAAGGTTGTAGGGTTAGCAGATGACACTGTATTTGAATGCATTCAGTTATAGATGATATTCCAGCTCACTTCAATTTGACTAAAATGTAACTATTTTCAGCAAAACTTGGGCTTTGAGTCCTCTTTTTGAACTTTTCAGATCTAATGTGTGCTTTGAAATGACAGTTGATGTTACTTTATAAAAGGGAAGTAATTATGGCTTTAAACTGGAAATGAAGGGAGCAGTAACTTGAACGAACAGTGTGTTGGTCTGGTCCCATTGTCTGTAGTAAAACTGTGGACTCTTGTTTAGGTGTAAAACAAAACTTTGTCTGCTCAGGCCAAACTTGATAGGCCTGGAATATAAAACGTTATTTAATGAAAAAGTGGTTTAGTTCATGATTTACAGAACTTACAAATGCTTATGGGATAAAGTAGATAATTCTAAATGAGGCACGTGTAGGTCTGGATACTTGAAGCTGTCAGTAGAGTTTTGGTGGTCTTTGGTTTTGTGGTTTTTCTTTTTCCTCTCCCTCAAATAGGCAAGTTTGGACTTCAGTGTTGGCAAAGCAGCTATCTATTCAGTGAAGAAAACAGAATTCCTCCCAGTTTTCTTCCCTCCTTACCCCACTAATTCTTTTTTTTAAGTCATCGCCATTTAAAATCTGAGAAATAATATCCAGATAAACCTATTCTTATGGCTCATCTGGCACAAGGATTCATTTCCCCAGTGCTTACAATTTTTAAAAACACTTTCTTCATAACTTGAACTCTTTTTTTTTTTTTTTTTTTTTTTTCACTCTTGCTTCTGACATCATTTCCTGAATGCTATATTCACTGAGCTCTGTAGCCAGATCGTCTTCTCGGCATATGATGCAAGGAGCTCTTTAAAATGGATTTCAGTGCTACTTTTACTCTGCAGTGCTTGCTGGTGATAATAACTGTTACTCATGGTAAGTGGGATTTTTCTTTATGAAGACGGCACAGATTTGGCTAGATGAGCAGACACCTTAATTTTGCTCCAAGATTTTTTAAGGACTCTACCAGGTTTGGGAAGGCATCAAATAGCGTAACTGCTAATGCATGAAAGGAGCAGTCAGACCGAAGTAAGACAGATTATTTTTTTAGTAAACGAATGATAACTAACAATATTGTACTTTCGCAGTGTACTGCATCTGTAAGAGCATTTCAGCGGAGAATGTGAGGTCCTTGTATGCAGAATGCTGGCTGGAGGGGCTGGGGAGCAGTGTGGTCCCACTCCTAACGCTCAGTGTGACCTTGGGCTAGTCCCCGAGCTGCTGTCACCCTGCCATTCACCCATCCCTGATTTGTGTACAGCGACCTGATAACGTGCGAGGATGCTGTAGGACTTGTTTGAGTGAAAACTGTGACCTTAGTCTTTGGGTAAAAGCTGCTGTGCAGGCAGCACTTGTTTGTGCTACCCTCTGCCCGAGGTCCATGGCATCGATGCCCTGAGGATCTTTCTTAGCACAGTCCCTGAGCTCGGAGGGTGGTGGTGGTGGTGGTAGGTGGTCATGCCAAATCTGGGAAGAGGAAAGACCAGCTGCTCAGCCTTTCGCTGCCCTGTGCGCACGGTGTGCACACCACTCCCATGCCATCGGGGGGGAAAGTTGGCCTTTATCGAAGGCTTCCCACTCCTCTGATTTTCAATTGCGGGTGACCCCAGCCTGTCACTAGGGGTGGGTCTGTCCCTCTTACATCTCACCTGGGCATTTGCCTTTCTGGGAGGCAGCCGAGAGGGGCTGGATGGACGTGGTGAGCTTGCTGCCCACACTCTGTGCCTCTCCTTTCAGGCTCTGCCACCTGGACCAGTGCGCTCAGCGGCAGCTCAGCAGTCTTTGCTGTGGGAATTCAAAGTCTGCAGCACCTCTCCGGAATGAGCAAGAGGGATGTGATGTGCTCGACAACTGTCTTAAATGACACTTTGTTGGCTGTGTGCGGCAGTTCTGCCAGCAGATGTTTGAAATTGCAGAATGGCTCCCTAGTGCTGAGGAGTGTGGAGAAGGAGGATGAAGGAAGATACGAGTTTTTTTTTCACAACATCAGCAGAGTTTTTACACTGGAAGTACTTGGTAAGTGGCCTTCTTAGCAACAAATAGCTTTTGGATTTGTGAGCCTGGCTGGAAGGTGATGCCTTGAAATTCTTCCTAAGAGACCACTTGGGCTTGCAGGAGCTGTAGGTGCCTCTGGCACCTAAGGGAGCAGTAAATGGTGAGTGTAAACTAAGAGATGCTTTTTGCATCTGCGTTGTCAGACTCTCCTGTCTGTCGAGCCTTCCTTGAGGCAGCCAGTCACTTGAGCTACATGCTGTTTTCCCTGATGTAAGAGACAGCAGCATGAAGTGTTTGTAAAGTTGAGTCTACAGTATGTAGACACATAGCTGGAGATGTCAGTCCATTTCCAGAGTACTCCTCCTGATGGCTCTCACGAAAGCTCTCACTGACCGACAGCATTTTGCTGCCTGTGGACACGTGTCCTTAAGGAGTTAACCCTACCTGACTTGGCTCCAAGAACTGAACTGGACTTCTGTGCAGGTCTGGGTCGAGGCACGCTGGGTTTTCCCCCTGCCTTGTGCAGCTGAGGACAGGTACTGAAGGAACCCAGGTGTAACTTTCTGATTCTTAGCCACCCCCGAGCAGCGTGGAGGTCAGCATCTTCTGGGTCAGTACAGAGACCAGCAATAGGTATCCTACCCTGCCAGTCTCCCTGCAGTCCTCAGAACAGTCCTCTTTCTGTGCCCGCTCACCTGCCTGCGGGGTAAGACAGAAACAAAGTCGCTTCTGTGCAGGATCCCTGCACAGAACTGGTTAATACGGGTTAATTGGGTTAATACGAAGAAGGCTTAGATGGGTTTGCCCCCCTGCTGAACAGTGCTCCAGCCAGCCAGTGGCCGTTGCTCTGGTCCTCATCGCCGCTGTTCCTTTTGCAGGGCTTTCACTTGCACGAGCTTCTGGGAGAAATTGAACCGTACGAAATTGTAATGAAAATCTCTGAGCCGACTGGTCTCAGTGAAGATAAATGAATCCTTACACCTTTTGGGCGCAAACAGGCGGAACTGCTGGGGAGAGTAGGTCAAAGTTATGAGTCCTTGGCACGGAGATCAGGGGCTTAGACTGGAAGTGGGCAAAGACCGCAGAAGTGTCCTCGGTTTAACCTCCATTGCAGGGGGTTTGCTTTGGCAACTTTTGCCTCCTCCTTGTGTTCTGTTGCCATACCTAAGTCAGGGAAACAATTTCACAGCAAAGGTGTTCCTGAAGGCGATGAGTTTTAGCTGAAGATGATGTCCTAGTTGAAGAAAGTGATTTCTGAGCTTACTTACATGGACGTTTGCATAGACATTCTCCATGTTGCTGTCATTAAACCGTACCACTTCTCTGTCTAGCCTGTATTTGCAGAGAGGCAAACGTAGGAAATAGGTTAGCGCCTTGTAGTAGATGGAAAGAAAGAAATTGGGGAAAATGTAGTAGGATCAGTGATTCATTACTTCGTTCTAAATCATCCTACACTGGGTCATCCTATCCAACTGCAGGCTCCTGGTGTTGGTACCTATGTTGGGCACGATTCGTACTAGTTCCTCTCTAAAATGGAAGAAGAGGCAGAGTGACAGCAAAAGCACCAACCTTTGGTGGAGGAGAGCGCCGAGCCGCCTCTGAAGCTGCACTTACCTGCTAATGGCCGGGGAAGCCTCTGGCTGGCAGATGCTTTGCGTGTTTTCACCGTCCTCTCAGATCAGGGGCTTTTATTGTTCACTTTTTCAATTTCAATCAGGAAAATGAAGAGATGCCAGATTTTTATGGCATCCCCAAAATAGGGACCAAGAGTCACTATCAGGGTTGGGTGGGCACTGCTAAGCATTTCAGGGCTGGGGGCAGGCACTGAGAGTCTGGTTACTTATTTCTGTGCTCCCTGGCTACCAGTGCATGCAATGGTAGTAAGGCTGCCAGTAATGAAAGCTCCTGTCCAGCTCACGTTCACTGCTGAGCCTGCTCCTCACCTCTCTCTTTCCTCCCTGCTCCTGTTGCCCTGTGCTGCGTGTGACCAGAGCTGGCCATTGGTATCCAGTGCTTCCCTAATGGGACCGGAGAGTTGTCCTGCGATGTGTCCAGCAACAAGAGCATCACCTTTCAGTGGCTGCTGAACGGCACAGCACTGAATGCCCCAGGGGCTTGCATTAAGGACGGTGGGAAGAAGATTCGCCTGGATAAAACCATGCCTGGGGAATTTGTATGCAAGGTTCACCACGGTGATAGAGTCACGAGGACCAAGTCCGTTGCACTGTCTTGCAGCTATGGTGAGTAATGGCATCTCCAGAAAAACCTCGCTTTTGGTCTCTTGCAGCAGAAAAACTACGGAGTTGTTGCTGTCTGTGCAATACCGAACTCTTCTGTCCTCTGGCAGCTGCTTGCCAGACTTCCCCCATCCTCCCTTTAGAAAGCATCCCCTTGACTTCCTTCTCCCTCCTGTGCTTGGGCTGGCACAGCCTACAGCCGCAGGAGGGATGAAGGTTTGTCCAGGGGGTCCTTTTACCCAGCTCTGCAGCAAGGATGGATCTCTGTCTGCCTGGTTTCCTACTTCCCAGTGATGGAGACCTTGCACCCTCCTGCCCACTGACGCTCTATGCTGGTTTAGAAACACGAGCTCTTTCCTACTCTGACATTCATCCATGACCCAGATGGTCTTCCAGTTTCTGCAGCATCCCTGTAAAAACACCTCCGCTAGTTCAGCCCTGCTGCTGCTGGACTCAGCTGAGGTGTTTTGCCGTGTCTCTCTCCTCCTTAAGCCAGCTGCACGAAGATTTACCAGTCTATACAAATGCCTCTTCATCAGCCTCACACCATCAGAGGTGGGGTAAAGACTCAGGTCATTTACTTATGAAATTCAGGGTCTTTTCTCCTCCACGTCCCTGCTCAGACAGGTAGTTCTGTGAGAAGGCTGTGACTTTATCCATTTGGAAGCTATCCATAAATGCTGAGTACTTGGCTTGAATGAGGCCATAGTTTAATGAGACAGAAAATTCGGATCCTAGGACTGAGAGAAGCTGCCAGAACCTCATGATGAAAAGCACTGGTCTGTGTTGTAAGTTAAAAATTACTTAAAAAAAAAAAAAAAAAAAAAAAAAAATTAGATAACCTTGGGTGTTATTTCACTTGCATCTCCAGTAGTGAAGGTTTTTCTCTTCTCTGGCAGCAAAGATGGTCATCAAAACTACATCAGAGTGGCATAATTTAACCGTAAGGTTTTTGACTAATTTAATAATTTAATCACCTTTGCTACTAGAGAAATTGTAATGTGTAATAGCACCTAGCACTTTAGAAATTGTCTGAGATGCTCCAACTCCAGAGCATATACTGTATTTTCTTCTATGGGTGGTATACAGTTGGTGTGAAAGCAAAATTACTGACATAACCCCTGTATCATGTGCCGACATTCAACAGAAATGTCGTGGGCTGTTGGTGCTGCTGGCCAGTCTGTGCCAGTTTGGCATGTGTGATCGGGGAGCCGTGATCTGAACCTTGCCCAGCTAAACTGGTCAGAGGTTGTCGGGCATAGCCAGACCCAAGCTGGCTGAGGCACTGGGCAGTGAGGATCCGAACACCCACCAGCTGCTCAGTCTAGCCCCGTGATAAATCACAGGAGTGCTGACAGTGACCGTTGTTTATTCTGGGCGGCTGCCTGGTCCCCTGGGTGCGATATCGGTTCCCTATTTCCTCCTGTAAAGCCCGCAGCAGAATTTAGCCATAGCTCTGTTAGGATGGACGCGTGCATCAGCACGCATTTAGAAGGGTCTGAGAGCAAGAAAGCAGCAGCAATTCTACTTTTTAGTCACCAAATGCAACTGCATTTGCAAAAGTGAACTAAAGCAATTCTGAATTCTTGAAGAGATAAATGAGCTCAATTAATTAATTAAAGATCAATTCATTATTTTTGTGGGTTATTATTTGCTCCACGCAAAGGGCTGAATGTAATTTTTCCACTGTAGGTTATAAGATCTGTGTAAAAGCGCCTCTTTGGGCAACCTGTCGGCTGATGAAATTAATTTTGAGTAATGGTTAGCGTAAAACAATTTGGCAGAAATACTGTAAACTTCCCAGGCGCCAAAGGGCTCTGATCACGCAGGATCTAAAGCAGAGGATTCAGAAGTTAACAAGTCAACATACATAAAAGGCTTTTATTGTTTCATTACTTGTTTTATTATTTGTTTATGACCAACTTTCAATGCAATATTTTATCTCAAAAAGACCTCAAAAAACAAATGGCAAATGCTTAGGAAAAAATATTCAGGAAAAAATATTTCCAGCATATATTTATGCCTTTAATAATATTCTCTAAGCTGTCATCAAAAAGGAAACAAAATGATTAGGGAAATGATTTCTCACTTGATGAAAGTTTAATTTTGAGTATAGATTTTTTTTGAACTTGGTAACTGTTCCTAAAGAGACCTGAACAAGCACTCTGAAAATCCTTTGAGTATGTGTGATTTCACGCACAGGAGTGCCTGTGTACAGTTGTTTTTACTGTTCTGGTGAGTGTGTGGGCTATGGCAGCGTGCAGTGCATCCTGAAACATTTGAACACTTCCCAATTTCTGGGGATACGCAGCAATTTGTGCATTTGGGGTCTCAAAACTAAGCTCCAAATGAGCCTGTTGGTTTCTGCAGCGCGGTGCTGTACAGGCATGTGCGCGGCTGAAAAGAAGCCAAATGATTCAAAAAGGGATGGCATGGATTTACATAAGGAGTTTTAAGGAATTTGTATTGTAGCGATAATCGAACTGTAGGGTTTTTTTTCATATGGGAAGAAGTTTTCCTGCTGGCTGCCCCAGGCTGGAGCAAATTGTGCCAGTGAAGGAGCAGGTCTGGCTGGGTGTCTGTGTTCTGCAAGCCTGTGATGCCCTCTGCCAGCATCCCTGCTCAGCAGCAACACGCCCGCAACTCCGACCCTGAGCAAGGGCCTCTGCACTGGGTAACAATTACCGCTGGCTTGTGTGTGGCCGTCTGCTCAGCCATCTGCAGCCTTCGCCTCCTGCTAGGTGTTTCGCATGATCTCGGTTGGGAAGGGGAATAAAAAGAAACCCTTCCCCGAGCGGCAGTGAGGCCAGTTTCCTACAGCTCTGGCTCGGGTGGCTGGAGTCGCTGGTGCCTGAGCAAGTGCAGGCTCTGAGCAAACCTGCTTTGAGGTTGGTGTAGTTGTTACCTGGCGGTTTTCTGGGGCTTAATACCAGCTCTGAGGGGAGACCCTGCAGCTTCTCTGTCAGCAGGCGATGCTAGCTTAGCTCTCCCTCCTCTTCTCTGCCTGTTTTCATAAAACTTGTCGACTTTAGCATCATTCAAACCACCACCTTCCCTGTTAAATTTGATTAAAACTTACGAATTATCTTAGATGTTACTGGTCGGAGTAGGCAGAAACAAAGGCACACAGCTTAGTCACACAAGCCTCTTCTCTTCACAAAATATTCCGTACAATAATTAAATGATGTGACATAAATCACGCCACGCCACGGTTCACAGTGTCAGCTCCCCTGATCCAAACTAACGCAGCGGTGATGTGCACATACTCTAATCTGGCTGCAGGGTTTCTCCCGTTTGGAGAAAGAAGCTTGTCCACCCTGGTAACTAACAACGCCACGTCCTTCTTGCAGGAGACCTGCTGCAGTACCCGTGGTTCATTTACATCCTGGCAGGGTGTGCAGGGGGGGCGGTTATCCTGGTGGTGGCTGTGTCCTCCATCATATGTTGCTGCATGAAGAGGAAACACAAGTTCATCCCAGTGCCTTCAGGTGAGTGGACAGCGCTGTTGCCCCTTGGGATGAGTCTCACTGAGGATTGAGTTTGTCCAGGCTGGGGCTGAAATAGCCTCAGCATAAACTGGTCTCGGTTGGGTGGCTGCTTGCCCTCCAGCCAGCCCTCCCTTGGACTGGTGGAGCAGAGAGATTCTTGCTGATAGGAAACCGTGAAGACCGGCGGGGTCTTGAATGAGACCTTGCTTTTTCTTTTTTCACATCACGCTTGTCACCGTATGCTCCTGGCCAGAAACACAGCAAAAACCTCTTCTATGGGCAGGAGAATTGAGCCTCATTCAGGTCGGATCCTGAAATGACCTGAAGACTTCTGATGGCTGTCCTTTGTCAGCACCAGTCCCTGAGTGCAATCTGCCCGTGCCCAGTGAGGCCACCTCACACTGTGATCCTGCCAGCACGGCCAGGCTGGTCTCTGTTGGGTTGGCAGTGGCTCTCTGTACCTGGCATCTGTCTGCTCTGGGAAGGGAGCCAGTTCCACCTGAGCAGGAGATGCAAGCGTGTGGTGGTCTGGCCTTGCAACGAACGTGCCGAGGCAGCTGGCACGTGGGGATCTCTCTCCTTCAACTCTCCGGTTTTGGTTTTACAGATGAGGAGAAGGATGATGGAGTAACCATGTCTGTGGTCTCCAGCGAAGGTGTGAAGAGCCCCCCCAATGGAGACCATGTCGAGGCTCAAGCTGCCCAGGTTGACTGCCCTCCAAAGCCAGGTGGGTCCAGTGGCTTGTTTTAAGTCAGACAGACAGCTTGTTGTGGAGGGTGAAGGGCAAAATGGATGCGTGTGGCTGGTGGGGGAGAGGCTGGCTGCAGAGGGGCCCGGGACTCACAGCGCAGGGCAGGTGCTGCATCTTGCCCAGGTGACAGAAGTCACAGCAGGTCATTTATCAGCACCTTACTTGTGCTCGGCTTCTGCACAGCAGTAGCTCTCACCCTCACCCACCCTTGAGATGTAGCGGCAGCCACCTCATAAACATCCCGCAGACTGCCTGTTCCAGTAGCTCCTGTGCTAAAATACACATCTCCGAGACAGCAACGCCCCTAAACTCAGCAGTTTTCCTGAAATTTTATCACACACACCACACCCCCCCATTATTAACGTTTTATAAGAATTGGCATTATTTTTGTAAGCAGTCATCTCCACCAATATGCTGAGCTGTAAACACAGCTAAATCTCATCAAAGTCAGAGGCTTGTGTATTTCCTTAAATTGGGGCTAAAGTGGGAATACGGTCACATTTTAAATCCTTCAAGAAATTGAGAATAAAACCCCATAGCTTTAGAACAGCATGGTTGTGAGAGTGCAGCGATAAAAATCTTTCAGAAATCCCGTTAGGCGAGTGTTTGACATTAACACTTCGCTTTTTGCATTACCTTTCCCTCAATTTTGTTTCGCAAACACGAGCGCTGGCAGCATCTTCCCTAGTGATGCACCATTATCAGAGACATCGTGAACCAGAGCAACATTACGTAGGTCGTATAGCCTGGTCTCAGCACTGCTGTCTCCACTTCTGGTGTCCTTCACTGTACCATGCACAGCCTCTCAGCAGCTCAGCTATGCTTTATGTCTAACCTTGGATGCTGCTTTGCTCTGCTTTCAAAATATTAAATGCTACACATGAGCATAGTGCAAGAAGAAAAAAAAAGATGTAAGTAATTCAGGTTGCTGTTTAATATTGATACATCTAAAGTATAAAATTTATTTTTTTTTTTAATATAAAGGTTACTCATTGTCAGTTTGACTAACAAAGTATCTCATATTTAGATTTTCTACAAATAAGTAAAAAGCAGAAGTGTGTGTGGGAAATGTTTAGGTGAGAACCTATTAAATGTGTGCTGTTAGCCAGCTTACTCAGATGTAACTGAATAGATTTGACTTTGGTATTTTGGTATATTTTGGGCAGTTGAGCCCAGAGAGCTTCAGCACCAAAGTGTCTAAAGCCATCATGAACAGCTCAATCAATGAGTAGTTATAAAGAAAATTGAAATCTGACTTGCAGATGCCTGGGGAGAGGGGACTGAGCGGGTTAGGCAGCCTGCAGCATCAGGGACTGGCCGGGAGGGTTTCCATGAGGGTGAGCACAGCACGGGCACTTATAAACCATTTCTCCCTTCTTTTCCAGACACTGCCAGGACTGGGCAAGCCATTGAGCCCCAGCCACTGGTGGAAGAAAACTTACCAGTGGGGACAGAGCCTGAGGAAATGCCAGACCCAGAGGTCATAGTTGATGTGGCAAGCCAGGAAAATGCCTCGGACTGTTTCCCAGATCCAACTGAGGACTGATCTGGCATGCTTATTGTTCCACCCTGTCTTAAAGCCTACGACATCCATCCTTTTCATCCCATAGTCTCATTGTGTTTAAGAGTTGGTCTGGAAAATTTTAGCAGGGGAAATAAGTGAGGTGCCAGGCTTGCTAACCTCATTAAAAAAAAAAAAAAAGAAAAAAAAACAAAATACAAGGGAAAGCACACAGGTGGCTTCAAGGCTGCACTGCTGTGGGCTGACAGATTCACTAACAAACAAAACTTGGCAGCTCTCTGGTGCTTTGCTTATTAATAGACCTGCAGCTGAACTGTGGAGCCCTAGAGGACCGCCTGAAATGAGACGGGCAGTTCCTCCTGCTCCCTGCCCACCCCACGCCTTGCCATGCCTTCACCAGCCAGTGGTTCCTGCAAGGCACAGGCATGACAGGGGGACTGAGGTGGCCTGCCAGTCCCAGACAGAAACAAGAACCTGCCAGAGATTTCCTGAGAAAGCCTCTTTCTCAGGAGATTTCAAGGCTTTTTTTACCCGCCCTGCAAAAAAAGCTCGATGGAGGTTTCAGCTAGGTATCTGCTGTGCCGGGTGTCTATCTGAATTGCTCCTCTGAGCTCCAGACCCTTTGAGATTTGGTCCTTGCCGCTTGCTGCGTGGGGTTGGGAGTGCTGGTGTAGGGGCTGCTGCGTGCAGCCGCCGGGGGGTGATGCTGGCTTGCTGGCCTTTTGATGCCCTGTGATGGCAGGGGGCTATGGGTTGCCTTTTGCCAGCACCTAACTCCTCGGGTTGCCAGCAAGCTCAAACAGCTCTGTCACTAGCTTGCTTGCTTGCAGCAGGAGGGTGCCTGGGGTCTGAGTGTGTAGTTTTGGCAGAAACGTTGATTATAATGCTGAGATCGTTCATCAGTGCAAACATTAGTGCCTTTGGTGTAATGGTTTAGCTACGGCAAGCTGGTTAAGCTGGTCATCTGCCTGTGCATGTCGGCTTTTTCAGTGCTGTGTTATTTGCACAGACGGCAGCAATTTATAGAATCTTTTAGGCAAGTCTCGCCGCTACACGTGCCCTGTTTTGCTCAGGGGAGGTTTGTGAGTGGAGCAGCTGGGGTAGACCTGCAGGGGAGAAGGACAAGGTGAGGAGAGGGCGAGGACTCTGTCCCAGGTGGCAGGTAGCCCAGTCCCTGGCAAAGCTGCCAGGGGCTGCAGGGCACAGGGAGTGCTGCAGGATGCGTTGCCTGAGCAAGGTATTTGCTGTAGAAGTGCATTTTGGTAGTCGGAAGCAAAGCATCTTGGTGTTAAATTAGCCCAATAGGCTGGAAAGGCAGTAGAGTAAAAGCAGAGATGGTGCAGAATGGGGCCGAGAGGGACGGGAAGGTGTGTGTTGCATTCCTCTCATCCCTTGTCATTTTGTTCCCATTTTGTATTGTGCTGACATGGTGCCATTGGGAACGGATTTAGGGTATGCCCGGTTCATGCCACCCAGCGAGGTCTGCAAGTACCCCAGCAAAGCGAAACCCCAGCTGGACGCTTCTCTCCCAGGCAGGGGAGCTGGTGGATGGCTTCACGCTTACCTGGAAGCCCTTGGTGTCTGCTCCATGGCAAAGCTCTGCATCGGTGACGCCCAGCCATAGGTGGCTGTTCTTGTTATTTCCTCGTCCTGTGACTCTGTTTAGAAGATTTTTGGATCTTGTGTGCTGTGTTGGTGGTGATTCAGCCTGTCTCTTCTTTTGTAAGGCTGCTGTAGGAATCGGATTTTCCACGATCAGAGGGAGATAATAATTCTTTTCCTCACGGTGCTGTGCTATCTCCTTTCAGTACAAACATTCCTCGAAGGCTGTGAGTTGAATGTCAGGAATGTGACACCGAGTGCTTGGGGTGGCAGCTGCCCAGAGACAGCGCAGTGGCAGCGATGCTGGGTGAACAGCAGCCGGTGTCACCGAGATAGGGGGATGAAGTCAGCTTTGCTTCTCTTCTGCACTTTCTGGCAGGGGCAGGCAGGGGACAGTCGACTCCAGTACATATTTTGAAGGCTGAACAGTGCTCTGAGCTGCACTCAGAGGATGCTGGCATTTCAGGTGCTGAGGGTGACACAGCTGGGCCAGCCTTGTCCTGCTGGGCTAGTGCTCCCGGCTCCAGCTTGCCCTGGTGCTGCCTTACTGCTGTCAGCCCAGGGGGCTGGGGGTGCCTGGTTAGCACCGCCACTGGTGTAACCCCAGTCTGGGAAGGGTTTTTCCCACTGAGGTGGGAATCAGAGACTCAAGATGTCTTTATGAGGCACATAGGACCCGGCTGGTTTTCTGTCCTTCCCTGCTGAAGATGCTGTTCAGCAACAGGGCAAAGATTTCTGTTACTGTGAGGTCAGGAGAGAAGCTGTGCAACCTCTGCTCTTCTTTTAGCCGTGTGTGTTCATGCCCAGCTATTGTTCTTTTTTGGTGTTCTTTTTCTTTTCCTCACGATGATTTTGTTCCTAATAAAAAGATCTGTTTTCTAACTTGTTTTGGAACTGTTTAAGTTCTGTTATTTAATAATTGCTCCTTTATGGTTTTCACTGGAAGTACAGGCTGGTTTCCAAATTTTCACCTGGATGAATAAAGGAAGGGTGATGATAAGTTACTGCTGACTAGAGCTGACTTGGGTAGTCAAGGGAACAGAGATCACAAGGACATTTGTTTGTAAGCTGGTCCAGGAGAGTCTGTAGGACACTGGTATGTAACTGGTCCCCATCAGAGTGTGTGTGTTAATGTGCCTGCACATCCATGTGCACCAGCAGCTCACCAGACCCTGCTCTGGTGCCTTGCCTGAACTGTGAGGTGCAGGGAAGGGACGCAGGGAGATGGTCTTGTTTTATCCATCTTTACCCATCTGTATTTTCTTGTGACACCTAAGCCACCTTAGCTGTTAGAGAGGATGCTTGACTGCGTAGTCCCTTTTGCAGGGAGGAGGTGACTCTCTCATGCTCGCCCTCAGGCAAGTGTGCCCAGACACTGTGTAAAACCAATGTCCTGATGGCTTGTGATCATATAAAATCCCTTGACTTTACTATTACAGGGTTAGCCCTGGAACAGTGGTGTGACTCGACATGGGTGAGCCCGGCCGGCAGTTGTGAACCCAGCACCCCAGGGAGCCACTGACCTGAGTTTGCAGTTGTTCTCCAGCCTGACTGTGGCACTGCATCACCCAGTAGTGAGGAGGATGGTTTTGGGCACAGGGCTGTCTGGCATGTAACGGGTATGGATGTACACAGTGCTATCAGCAATTTGACCAGAAAGAGAGATGTCTGGGCTGCCTCTTTGGGGCTTCTGGTGGCCTTGGTGAGGCTGTGCCATGCCAGCCCTACCCTCTCCGGGCTGTTGAGGGAGCCCTTGGTGCTGGGACGCCTCTGGGTGCCTCTGGGCTCCTGTGGGGACCTGGTGCTTTCAGGGAGCTGCACGGAGCTGACGGTCACACTGTCTTCTCCGACCACTGGTCCTGGCTGGGAAAGGCTGGGAGTAGGAAAGGGTCCATCCCTCTGCTCATGCAGTGCTGGCAGGACAAGGGGAGGTCTTCTCTGTGGGAGATGTGATTTCTTCTCAGCTGAGACAAACCACCAGTGGTTTATAGTACTGTACAGAATGGATGTTTAGATTTCCATCCATGTCAATGTTTCATCGTGGGAAGAGAAAAATTCCCCTCTGCTTGTGGCATATACTAAGCAACAAATGACATGAAATGTAATATGTAGTCTTTTCATCATGTAATTCATGCGGTTCATTAATATAAAAGGAGAACAGAAAATGATCTTATTTGACTTAAGATCAATGTGAAAGCAAAAGCAGAAAAGAAACATGTCTAACAGTGAGCAGAGAAAGGGGAATGATCCCTTTACATTTTTTTTTTAGCTTTCAGAATGAACTCATCCTCACAAAATTCTTATGTCAGTAAAGCTCCCCATCCCAATAATGAAACAGTTTGTGCTCTGCTTTGCAACCTCTACCCCAGGCTGCCGTACCTGATGTCCCAGTGGCTGTGTACATCCTCCCTTGGAGCCCACTGCTGGGACAGAGGCACTGAGGCAAGAGCCAGCAGTTTGTGAGTAGCTGGAGGACCAGTCCTCCCTGCCACCATCAGCTCTACAGGACCTGCAGAGCAGAACTTGGTGAGCCTGAGAACAGACAGACAAAACTGATAATGGGCCAGTTTACAATAGAAGTTGAAACGTTCATTGTAAATACTGAAGAGGTGTGTGAGCAGCGGTTGTGTTAACTTCTGATGAAAATCTCGGTGTAGCTGAAAAAACCCTCTAGATTTTAGGCGGGTGCATAGAAAGTTCATGTCACTTTTAATGAATTACTGCAATTAATTTGAAAATAAGTAAAAAGAAGAGTTCATGTGTAACTCAGCTGTAGGATACAGTGTCACTGACAGATATCTTCAACACCATTTCCATAACATTAGCCAACAAATTCTGATGGCGCTATAAGGTCCAGAAGTGTAGATTTTGCCACCACCAGACAGGGAGGAGTGAGATGCCCCATAGACTTCCATAGGTAAACACACAGAACCAGTAACAGACGTGGGCAAGAAGAGCAGCATCGCCCATTTCTGTCCGAGATGGAAGCAGAATTCAGCGGTCATTGCAGATGCTTGGATTAGCGTTTGGATATTGCTTGTGCCTTCGGCCAGCCTCTTCAGTGCCTGGGTGCAATCAAACCCTGCCTGTACAAGGCTGGTGGTGGTGAAGTCCCTCCTGAGCATATGCAACGCTCCCCTCTTGTCCTCTGGTGTACAAGAGGCTGGGAAACCATCTCATCACCCAGCGGGAACCCTGTGACCTTTGACAACCAGTGACTGCATCCTGCACTGGTGTGGCTCACCATGAGCACTGCGTTGCCTTTCTGCAAGGTCACACCTCTCAGGCAGGCCATGTGGCTGCCTACAGCAGCGAAGTCTTTACCGAGAACCTAGAAGGCCCTTAGATGAAGCCCTTCTAAATATTTGTACTTTTGCAGCAAGCAAATGCTAGCAGGTGTCATGTTAATTATATCAAGATTAATTTAACTTCGGTACAATCAGCAAAGAGATCTCTTTGGGCTGTGCAGGACCACTGGGGAGTGTGGCATCTTTGTGGCTGGCCTCCCTTGGACACCGCTTGTATGGCTCCAGGCTGGCTGCCGGGCTGCAGTGCAGCTCTTGGCCAGCCCTGGGGCTGAGGGACTCTTACCTCCAGCCCTCTTCATCACCAGCAAGAAACGTGGCTGAATCACACAGCCATCCCCTATTGATAGGGACTAAAGAATCTGTTCCCTGCCTGTACTAAAGCAGACTGCCTGGTGGGCAAGGGATGTTTAATGATAAGGAAGATGAGAGTGGGGGCGGGGCGGGGGGGAACAGAGACACCCTCCTAAAGTGTTCAAATATGGCTAAACCCCTCAGGAGCTGGATAGCAATTACATTCAACTAGCATGCAAAGAGCCCAGAGCAGTTCTGCCTATGCATTCTGTGCAAACTGGTGGCATCATTGGTGTCTTCATGAAGGTATTTCCCACCTCGGCCAGGAGGTGGGATTTCAGCCCCAAGCAGCTCCGTGTCCCTGGGGTTCTCCCACCTTCCCATCAACCATGAGGGTATGAGGGACCTGGCTTCATCAAATAGTTCATTATGCTTGCAAGTTTAGGTACCTGCCTATACCCCTCACCTCTCCATGCACGTACAGATGCGTGCTGGGCACCTTGGTCCTTAGCCCCAGGAGCTAACATTGCCATCTTCCTTGGTCCACACCTGCCATGGCCTTCAAGCTTTTCTCGGAGCAGGGTTCGCCTGCCAACGCCGTGCCTCCCCTTCGCTCGGGGAGCTGGGTTCGGACTGGCCGGGCTGTGGCCAGGGATGCCTGATGTCCCAGCCAGAGCCAGGATGCCACTGCAGGCAGCGAGCGATTTGTGGGTTTTCCCTTCACTCTTCCTGTGGTCCCTGGGGGCTGGAGGGGTGGGTGTTGTGAGGATGGGGTGAGTCTCTGCTTCCTGGGAGATGGGAGTACTTGGCCTATGCCCGCTTGGTTTATGGGCATTTTGGGGCAAGCGATGGTTCTGGTGCACAGGGAGATGTCTGTAGCCTGCTCACCATGCCATTGCACCAAACACTAATGGTAGGGAAAGGTTCCCATGTGTAGAGGTAGCAAACGTGGGTGGCTAATGTCAGCTTATTTTTAATTGTTTTATTTTTCCAGTTAGCATATTCCATGTCACACTTAGCCAATATCCATGATAAAACATTGCATAGAGCTATAGTATAAAGTGTGTGTGTTATGGTTGATATTGGAAACAAGGGAAAAAGCAAAACTTGGAACCTGAATTCTGTGCAGAATATTTAAAACTCACCTACACTGATGACAACTCCTGATAGCTTTTAGTATTAACGCTACAGAAACTAGATGTGTTACAGACCAAGAATTACTTGAAGGCAATTTTCAGCAAATCTTTTGGAATTGCAAATACAGTACATTAAAGAGAATTATTATCTCTTCCCTTATCATATGCAAATGGAATAAAGAAATACAGTTTAGTGGCTATCCTCTTGCCAGCGTTGCTGTCTCAGCTTCGGTTTATACAAGTTCCTTTTTGAGGGCAAAACATATTTTCCCAAAACTAAGGAGTGAAGCACTTGTAAAAGGTTTTTTTGATACTAAAAGCCATGTGATAAAATATCTTCAAACAAAAAATGAAAGAAAAAGGTGATGGTGATGTGATGGTGTTTTTGTCTATGTGAAAAGAATTGTGATAGTGACTTTGAATACGTGACTTGCAGCAAAGAGCCTTAAGTTTTTAGGTTGCACTGCCCTGAAAGCTTTTCATCATGGAGCAATAGGCCTCAGATTTCTCCTCTGAAACGACAGACGAACCTATAGCTAAGGGATTCATCTCGAGCTGACTGCAGAGGCCGGGGTGGGTGAAGGCTTCTCCCAGGTGGCACACGTAGCCTGGAGCAGGAGCTACCTGCTGGGTGGGACAGTCTCTGCGGCTGGTGTCTCTGTCATCACAGGATGAACTGTGGCAGGACCAAGAGAGGAGGATGCAGAGATGCAGAGCGACCGCTGCGGAGCATCCGAGAGGAAGAAGGGGCGCAGGCGTAATGACTGAGGGTATGGAAGTGATGGTGAGTACCAGCGGTCAGAGATGCTGTTTCTTCCCTCAAATGGGTGGGGAGGCTGCAAGGGTTTCAGGCAAGGTCTGACCACCATCATCCTGCAAACTTTAGGCAATACATAATGTTGTTCTCTAAAAGCAGCAGTCGCTGCTGTTTCCTCCTTGCACCTAATTTCCCTGACATTTGGCATGAAACATATTCCCCATGTGGATGCACTTCTCTTCTAGTGGTAGACTGGGGCCTCCTTACTCCTTCTGGCTTTCTCATGAGCCATTTGCAGGGAATATGCTGTGCCAGTTTTGATAAGCCCCAGAAGGGGAATAACCACAAATCTTCCCATAGCAGCAAATGGGAAATACCTTTTCTTTTTTTCTGTCCCTCGCCCCTTCTCTCCTTCTAGCCAGCCCTTTCAGGATTTTTCTCCTGACCTCACTTTCTGCTATGGGTTTTGCCAAATGAGATGGGAGAAGAGTGGTGGAAAGGCAGGACCCGGGGCAGCTTTTTAGGTCCCCTGAACACTGGTGAGAACATGCCTGTTTCCTTTCCTTCCTGTGCACAAGCTGGGTCTGGATTTCTCTTGCTGCTATAGGAGGCCACGGTGAAAGCTGTGCAACTTCAGCTTGTGTTTGTATATATTCCTGCCCAGCTGTTGAGGGTTTGGGGTTCTATTTCTTCAGGTGATTTGGTTTCTGCTAGGGAGTTGTGTTTCCTTATTTTTTCTTGAGATTTTAAAGCTTCGTTATTTGGCAAATGCAAACGCCTGTTTATAGCTTTCTCCGGAGAACCAGCTGTAGATGCAGAGGCCCTACTTTGCCAGAGAGAAGATCAGTAGGAGCCAACACTGCCATGACTTTGATATCATCTGTCTTAAAAAACCTCACGGTTAAACAGCCTCAGGGAGAGAGGAAAGTAGATGCCTGCGCTCATACTGAACGACTGGTGCCGCAGAGCTTAAAGGAACTTCCAGCATAACACAAATAACCACTGCAGCTGTAGTTCCAACCCAGTGCATCCTACCCATGTGGGCAGCAGGCATGCACAGTAACTTTCCATTAAAGCTGCACCGTAAACTTGCAGCTCTGCAAAGTGGCCATTATGTTTCAGCAAATTTTTCCCGAGTTGCTGCAGGCGGTGTGTGTAGGGGGCATGAGAGAAACGTAGTCCACAAAAAGCCCACTCTTCTGTGATGGAAACAAGAAGGGGTGGCTGGAAGGAATGGTGGCACCATCCTGAACTTGGCCACTGAGACCTTTTTTGCAGCAACAGATGCTGTGAATGGAAGGTGCTTTTGAATGGTGCTTTGTAGACAGGTAGTTGGGAGCCAGGAGTTTGGGTCAGGGGAGCATCTGGTTCCATTTGTTCTTTATCTTTGGACTGGCTGACTGACCTTAGCAAGCCATTCCATCCTCCTCTGCCTCATTTCCCCATCTGTACTACTGGGGTACATCTGTACTGGGGTGATGACCAGGCCTCTGTAGGGTGGGTTTAAGCCTGGCTGCTACAGAGCAGCACCTCACGTGCTGGCACGGCTGAGGGCTGGAGACCCCCTGGGCGCTGCGTGCGGAGGGGCGCTGCATATGGAGGGGTGCTGCATGCGGAGGGGTGCTGCATGCGGAGGGCTGCCCGCGCTGCAGCGAGCGCTGTGGTCAGGCTGCCACAGGATGTCTGACTGTCCAGAGTGCGAGGGAGGAGGTTTACCAAAGCTATTATGGTGGACGGCACCTCTCTCGTTAACCTTGCTGACTTGCAAGGTGCTGGTTTCCTTCTGACACGCAGGAGTGTGACAGTGGGAGCCGGGCCTCCTGCGTTGCCTTGGTAGAAATGCTGTGAAAAGCCACAGCTTGCCTCCAGTTTGCTGGTGCTCAGATGCGTTATGCAGAAGATGCATGCCTCATTGAGAGCTTGAAAAACCGAAATTCTCAGAAATGCGATGACACAGCACCTTACCCATTACCCTTCCTGGCTGACAACAGGAGCCGTGGGCTGTAGATGTTCAGAAAGCCAGGCAGCTTTGTGCCTGTACTTTCCCCTGCTGTGGAAAAGACCTGCTCTTTGCTAACACGTAGCTCCCTGCTGCAGCCGCCCGAGGTTTCCTGTGCCAGCGTGGCGTGCTGGCAGCAGAGCTGAGCGCCGTCGGGACAGGGGTGAGCCCGTCCTGCTGCCCTGCTGTCCCCACGCACTGAGGGGCTGCCCACTGGGTCTGCTGTGGCTTTTCAGCCCGATGTGGGGCTGGGTGACACAGCTGAGAGGGACGATGCTGCCTGGTCCTGGTGTGCCACCTGTGCTGGCTCAGGGCTGCTGGGAAGAGCAAGGTGTCCTGCCACACCAACTAGCCAAAACCGCACTGCCTGGTCATGGCAAGGCTCTCAGCTCCTGTGTTTTGCCCCACTTGCTGCCCTCACAGCTTGCTAGCTGGCAGGACTAGATGAGTTGATGCCTTGAAATGGCTGGATGGAGGGACAGACAGGCATCACAGAG
Organism: Ibycter americanus; assembly: GCA_035590275.1. NCBI lineage: Eukaryota > Metazoa > Chordata > Aves > Falconiformes > Falconidae > Ibycter > Ibycter americanus. The sequence goes on along the minus strand of JAVJGI010000014.1, from coordinate 114,413,935 downwards.
GCCAAAGCCACGTTCACAGAGCACAGGAGACTTGTGGGACCAGAGTAGGAGAAGGGGAAACCAAGCTGCCGAATTGGGATTTGCGGTGAGCAGCAAAAGGGATGTATGCTGCACTGGACCTCATGGCCCCAGACGTACACAGTACAAGGAGCAGCTGTGTAAGAGATGTGAAAGAGACCAGGATGCTCTTTTTCTTGCTTCAGTGTGTGCAGCAGCAGGTCTGTGCTGACAGGTCCCTCGCCTGTTTCCGAGTTTATCTCTTGATTTCCTGGTGATAAGCACCAAACCTCCTTATGTGTATGTACAGGGCCACATAATGGGCTTTTGTTTACTGTCACAGGTCCACCATCTAATAAATAAATTACAGTCACAGGTGACAGCAGTTTTGGGATCCACAGTGACACTTCAGAGAGGTTTATCCAAGATCTTCTAGGAGAAGGGATGTTTTATGCCTGCATACGTGCACTGGTAGGACAAATCCCTACAATGACTCTGCAGCTTATCAAGAGAGTTGTGCTGATGCCTTGCATTTGAAGTTAAGGCCTTTCTTTGTGTGTGGAAACTGTATAAAGGCCATTCGGGGTCCTTCCTAGGAATAAATGCCTTTAGTACTGAAATGTATTACCCAGTTGTTTGTGCTCAGTCTCCTGGATCACTTCTCATCCTCCCATCTACCTGTTCTGGACTGTCTCTCACTCCTCTCTGGAGTTAAAATAGTATAATAGAATAAAACATTGTACAAGACATTAGTTATTCATGCATTTGTTAAGCTGATAGTTTCTGGAGAGTATCAGATCTTGACCGAAAGATTGCTTAGATGGTAGTAACGAGTTGTCTTTCCTGGATATATTTCTAAGAGTAGCTGTTCTTCTAATATCTTCCTTCAGTAGCTAGTCCATCCCCTCTCTGGTGATGAAGTGGCATATTGTAGTTAGTACATGTCTTCCCGTATTGATCACTGCTAAGACTGGAAGAGGCTGTTCTGTTCATTTACCTGGCTTCTCGTCTAAGGCAGGCTGATAGCATCATGCCAGCAAACTTTTGCTGGGACCGCAACATGTTTTACAGTATTAGTAATGTCACTGAAAAGTACTTGGATAAGACACTGAAAGCTAGATCCTAAATCTAGGATCGTTATAGATGATGGAAATTAGTGTCACACAAGCAAGACTGAAATGCACTGTCTGCGAGATTGTCTGATGGGATGCTGACATCTGCTCTAGCCTCAGTGGTTGTAAACCACAGATTGTCAGACTGCTCTAAGGAGGTTACGATCCTTCAGACCAGACTTAAACGGGGTGTCTTTGGTGAGGTGTGGCTGTTGACACACGCTTACAGGTGGAAAAGAAGAAAACAAGCCTGAGAGAGAGAACACCTGGGGCTGATGATGTGGCATTACGCACATCACAAAGGAACCATTTCTCTTCAAATAATCAGGTGAAGGCTATTCTGCATGAGTCAAGATTTGAAAGCTTCCATTTACCGTTTTTTAGAGAAGGATAAAAAAGTTTCTGTGGTCAGCTGTTTCAATGCTAACAGGGCGTGTCACTATTTTTTGAATATTTCCACTGCGCACAGGCAAAGCAGTGCTCTCGGTTTGCATGTAACAGGCTCCAAGCCACTGAGTCAGCATCCCTGCCAAACCCTTGGCCAAAGCTTTATTCTGAGTTCATGGCCTTCATATTTGCACTGCTTCATTGAAGCTGCACTTCTTCCTGTCTTGGCTCTGCATAAGGCAGGAGTGAAGAGGAGGCGGTATGTGGCCTTCGTCAGCCAAATGGCTGAAACTGTATGTGGAAGCCAGCAGTTCCTCGGCATTTCACAGCGCAGGGGCAACTGCCCCTGCAAGGGCTGACTTGCCTTCTTCCCCACTCCAGCCACTGCCCATAATTCCTGCAAAAACCTACAGTGAAGGGGAAGGGAATGTGCCGTCGTGAAACCCTCAGCTACCATCCAGGGCGACCCAGATGGAGCCCAGCTGTTAATCTTGCAGGCCAGGGTGCAAGCCCAGGAGAGCTCCCAAGAATAAGGTTAGCTGTATCCAAAGGTTCCCCTCCATGTGATATTACCCATCTGGCGTTCCAATCAAGATCAAATTCTTCTCTCTTCTCCTCACCAACTGTGCTTCACCAAAAGCCTGTCTTTAGGGGAAATCAAGAGGTGTGAATTTGCAGTGCTCTTGTCATTTTTCATGATGAGGGTCTTGGGTGACGGTGAGTGCAGGGCATCTGACTCTTCTTTCAGGGCAGAGTGTTCCATGCAAATGCCATTTAATATGGCCTAAGCTTCATACCAGAGAAGATGGTGCAAATTAGCAGACGAGCCACAAATCCACACTGGCTCATTGCACGCTGACTTTACTGAGCAGAACACACTAAGTGTATTTGTACTTTTCCTTTTCTAGTAGATCTAATAACATTCTCGCTCTCTTTTTTTTTTTTTTTTAAGCCTCAGGCATGAATGTTTATTGGCTCATCACTAAGTTGAAGACTTAGAGCTGGGAGCAGCTACATATTGTCTCTTGAGATGTTGCCTTCAGGTGTGTGGGAGTCTGCCACCTTTACACGGAAATGTAAGTACGATACTTACATTCCCTGTGAGGAAACGGCTTAGTCTATTACGAAGAACAGAAGAGTCAAAGAGAGAGCGGGCAACAAAGGCAAATGTATATGACTAACAGCACTTTGTGGTTTTTGCAGTGGAAACAGTACCGCAGAGATAACAGTGGATGGAAAGAAACACCCTATTGTCACAGCTGCGCTCGGTCCTCTGCCCTGCTGTGCAGTGGAGGATGGAGAAGCCTAGCAATGCAGGGGGCTGAACAGGGACCAAGCATCCTTAGCCGTGGGCTGACAGGCCTGACTGAAGGGAGGTCCAGCAGCACCATACTGGGAGACACCTGCTTTTCCATCGGTGCCTTGGTTTTCCAGCTGGCGCGTGTCTAGCCCAGCAGTGTTGCTCCCTCTGTAATGGGTTAGAGAGAGGGTGTCTGCAGCAAGCAGAAGCACGTGAGGGCACGGTTATCTGCAGGCTTGGCAGACCTCGCCTCGTCCTGCCCAGCACATCTTGGGTGGGTGTTTGGGCTGCGGCAGCACACAGCTGGCAGCAATAGCTCTCACCGTGCCTGTCCTGCTGCTCCCTGGGGGGCATCGCCAGTTGGAGCCGGGGGCTGCTCTGCCAGTGCCCCCTGCCGTAGCTGTCTGCAGGACTTGCATCCCATGCCACACCACTGAAGGTACGTGCTGGCCTCCAGAGGTCCTCTGGGGCAGCAGCCCAAAGCTGCTGTGCTTGGCAGAGATACTTTCAGACACCCTCTCCCTTAGCTCCTTCCCTTGGAGGGAACCAGAGACATCAGCGCAGGGACTGCCAGTGCTTCCCTCCCAAGAACATCCAGAAAATCCTTCCCTTCTTCTAAAAAGGGGATTGAAGGCCAGTCAGGACTGCAGCATGACATTGTCTTGCACCTCAAGAGAGAGATAAGGTAAAGCTGCAAAGATATTGCTATTTCCGCACTTCTTATCTGTCAGGCAGGCTGAGGTTAGAGATGCAGGCTGCCTTCTCCTTGTCCAGCGGGGTCTGACGGTGCAGCAGGTCTCTGATGCTGGTTGGAAAAGGGGCTCCTCGGTGGGATGGACCATGCACACGCCAGGATCTCATGGGGAGTTCTCGCTGCAGGTGGGTGGTGTGCTCCTTTGCTGGCTTGGCTGTGCTTTTGTTAGACAAAATCTCTAAGCAAGTTGATTTTGGTCACACAGCCCCAAGTGCTCAGAAATGCCAAGGCCTGGTGCCACTTCTGTGATGCACAGTGGACAGGGGACGTCAGCTACTGAGCCCTCACCACCTCTCTTGAGTGCCTCTTCACTGCTCACAGCAAACTCATTTTTGAACAGACCTTTTGTGTCCTTTAGGAGTGGTTTCTTGCTCCTGTCTGTTTGTTACTCTAACAGGAAAAAGGATGCCACGTTTGATGTGCTATAACTGGCCTGCCGGAACATAGGGGCTTCCAGTCTGAGTAATTTCAGCTGTGATTTTACAAAAGCACAGGCATCTGGGCATGACAAACTTGATTAACTGGAAGTAGCAGCCTTCATTATGAATCCAGGGCATCCTTTTAAGCCCTGTTCTGCTGCTCTGGAGCTTTACGTTTCTTCTTTCTCTCGCCTTCACACGCACACATGCATCTTTCCATTTGTGGTCCATCTGTCCCAATCCCAGTTTCTGCCTGTAGCCACGAGCGGGACGGCATGGAGCAGGACGG
>JAVJGI010000014.1:114383645-114409577 GCA_035590275.1 Ibycter americanus | reverse complement strand
GGACGGCATGGAGCAGGACGGTCCCTGCCCCCGCGCGTTCGCAATCTGACTGTGCCGACAAAGAGACCAAGCGCAGGGGCACGCTGGAAGCGGGTGGTGGCTTTGAGGGATGTCGCCTTGAGGAAGAAGCGAAACAAGATGGAGCGGCGTGCGGGCAGCGGTTTCAGCGTGCCAGCAGCCTCCTTCCGCTCTGCTTTATGGACCCAGCAAAAAGAACCACAACGCAAGAGATCGGCTTGCTGCCTTCGCCCAGAGCCCTGTAAGCGCTCGGGCTGGAAGTGGATGCGTCCAAGCATGCAAACCTTGCATGTCCATGCCAGTGTGGCTGGGGAGAGAGGTCCCCACAGAGGGGAGAGAGGTCCCCACAGCCCCCCTGGGTGGGCACTGCCCGGGGAAGATGCCCGGGCACAGCAGCCCCTGCCCTCAGCTTGTGTTTCTCCACCAAGGGTAGAAGTCAGGCACAAAAATGTCATTTTGCTGCTGTTGCTTCCTCTCTCCTTTTGCATGTGCCTCCCTTGTGCATTCTTTGTAAGGAAACAGTAACAAAAAGAAGGAAGAAAAGCTAGGTTTTCCCGCGATGTGCAGAGGCAGCGATACTGTGTGACCTTAGTGCATTTTACCTCAGGTAACGTTTTCTCCTTTTGTGCACAAAGGGGGTATTTACCAGCATTAGTACCAGTTAAAAATGACGAAGCTGGAGAAGAGGAGGTGTCTCACAAGACCTTACTATAACTTCGAGGAAAAAGATTGACATGAATGAATGAGAAAGATGTATCTAATATGTCTAACAATATATTATCTAATTATATCTATATCTATCTATCTATCTATATTATATATCTAATGGGAAAGATTTATCTAATATACCTCCTGTGCCACAGCTTTTCTTCTGTCTTCTTTCTTGGTCTACATCTGCGATACAGAGCTGGAATCGGGAATAAAGATTTTATTAGCTTCTCATGTGTTTTTGGACCTAACTCCCATGCCTCCTCCCAGCTTCTTTCTTCACCATCTTTCCCACAGCAGCCAGCTTCAGGTTTCTGGTTGCCGGCTAGACCCAAGGCAGTGTTTTCATCCCCTTCCACACTCATCCCAGTTTTGCAGCTTGCTCAGACGGCCGGCCGTGCCTGCAGGACACCTTTGTGCGGCACTGGCCAGCCCCTTGTAGATCAGACGTGAATGCGAAGCTGATCCTGGCAGTGTCCAAGGGAAGCGTGTTTCCTTTCTACACGTTGTCCCAACAGCCGTCGGCTGCCTGCTCCCCGCCGAGGGTCCTGGGCTTGCTGTCCTCGCTCTGCTGCTGAGGCTGTGGGGGAGCAGAAGGATTCCCATCACCCCCTTGCCCCCAAAACTGCCTCTTTCCCACTAGGATGGTGGCATGCGGATGATGGAGTTCAACCCTTTGGGTGAACGTTAAAGAGGACGAGGGCTCTGGCTGGCCCTTCAGCTGGGTAGAGAGACATTGGGGGAATTCCCGCATTTGGGTGTGTGTTTTCCCTGTCGCTGCACGTTGTCCCCATCCTGATAAAACGCCCCACTGGGAGGTATTTTTTCCCATGGTTTTTGTGCCTGTGCTAGAAACGAGAAGTGCTGGGGTGAGAGCTGGAGGAGGGGAGGAGGGTACGAGGGCTGTACCAACACGTCCCATGACTGCTCGCTCACAGCAGAAAATCCTTCCACCTACCAGGACCTATCCTTAGACAAGGCGACGCTGGATTTTTTTGATTCTGAAAATGAACTTTCGGAGGATTTTCCTAGTCAAGTGCTTGCTGCTTTTATTTCCCAGTGTAAAATGTGAGTTTTTCTTACTGTTTTTTGCTCTTTCAGGCTAGCGTTGCTAAAATTGCATTTTAAACCATTTACAACTTGGTGGGATGTAACTGATAAGAAACTAGTTCCACTTTTCCAATGAGTGAAGACCCTTGGGTTATTGCTATTATTATTTGATTTAGTTTTCAGCCGGGGGGAGGGCAGGACCTGAGTTTCCTATTCCAGTTATAATAAGCTGTAAACAGTTTTGGTTTTAAGTTAATGAGCCCTAATTTGACACATGTATAATGAGAAATGTCAGCATGCAGTTTTCTCTCTGCCCTCGAGGTAGCTTGTACTACATTAGAGATCCAGTTCATGGTGCATTATTGCATGTAATTTCCTTTTCTTATCAAAGATGAGCAAATCTTTTGAAAGTGCAAATTATATTCTATAAATATTAACAGAAAGAGTGATATATCTCAGTGCCTTCAGTGGAGTTGAAGAAGTCTAAGATGTGAAAACAGCAAGCAAGTGCATACATCTTTTATATTTTGCATATTATTGCACTCATTATTTTTTAAAATATTAATCTAAAAACTTAATTAAGGTGTTAACTCATAGATTAGAGAAGGTTGTAAGAAATGGAGACAATGCAATCATGCATAGATTTCCTCTCTGCTCCCCCCCGCACCCTTCATTCCACTGCAGATTGTATGTCTGCCTGTTTAATGCTTTGCTTTTCCTCCAGAACAAAATTAATAGATAAATAAGGTTGGGGGTTTTTTTTTGTACTTGATATATAAAACATCTTGCCCAGTGGTAATGAAGATTGTTCCCTTGAATGGAAGATTCATTTCAAAGACTTCCTTACTTCTCCAAAGTTACTATGGGACCTTCTCCTTTTAACTGTTTCTTGTGACTGCAAGTGAGCTCTACGTTTCCAGTTCCGATCTTTCTGTCCCTTGGAGCATGTTTCAGTTGGCATGAGCAGAAATGCTGTTGCATTAACTAAACAGATTTTTAGTATCTTATGTGTGGGATACTCAGCTTTCCATTAGCAAGACTATGGAGAACAGATAATCACCCAGAGATGGGGTCTGTCCATAAAGACGCCACTGAATTATCCTCGAAAACTTAGATTATTTTTTTCTTTACTTCCAGAGAGAAAAAGTAAGTGATGGTATCTGCTATGCAAAGAAATCCTGTTACTAGCTCTGAGTACCTGTGTGTGACTGAGCAGAAACAAGTATCAGAGTTCAAATATTTGGGTATAATCTGTAGTGTCATTTGTGTGGGGAAGGATAGCTGCTTCCAAGGCTGTTTGGTTGATAGTTTGCTTTCAGAATATTTCATTAGATACGTCAAATACCTTGTAAAAAGTGTAATAGTGAAATAACAGCCTCTCCTTAGATTGGGGGTGAAGTGCTGGAAGCACTTCAGTATTAATTTTCTTGTTGCGGAGGCACACTATTTTATTTCTTTGATTATCTCTAATATTGTTAGTATCATGAAATAGTGACTGGGTTTGTTTCCCCCCTGTGATATAGTTTATCATAGTCCTAGATACCAGGAATGAAGGACTGTAATAAAAATACGCGTAACTGTAGTTTTTCACTCGGTGGGGAAGAAGTGCTTAAAATATATAAAATTAGAGCAGAATCAGCTCTATCTGGTGATGTGAAGAGAAATCCCCTCCTGCCAATTGGCTTTATGCTGTAAATTGAAGAGGAACATAAGAAAACGACAAATGCAGTAAGCTGTGGCTCGGAGTGCACCTTCGGTTATCGGTGAGCTTATCCCACCTGACACTTGTGACCGCTTTTCTACCTCCTCCTTCAAATTTTGCACCTGCCACAGGGGTGGAGACAGCACCTTACTTGAAGTGAACTCCTGACAAACTTTTCACTCCAAAGTCCCGATTCACCAAAGATGGGTCTCGTAAAGCGAGCAGCCCGGAGGGGAGAGGGCAGGCCACCCAGGCACAGCCTGGAGAGCCCGTCAGTCCCGCTGGCAGTGACATGACTGATGTCTAGCAGCCCTGGCTTTCCTCGATATCCCCTTCAGCAGCCACACGCTACGTGCTGCCCCATCCTGGTAGCATCTTTGGGAGGAACCTACTCGTAGCTGTTCTGGAGAGGGGACCTGCCACTAAAAGAGTCCTGCAAAGAGAAAAGATTGTTTTTCTGGCCTTTGCTTATCTCCTAATGTCACCAGCACCTGATCAGTTCCCAGGATGTGGTTAGCTCTGTGCTTCTGCCTTACTTGCCCCATTGTGATCCTGTGCTAGAGAAATCAAGTGGGTATATTCCAGCGGGGCAGGGGGCCCAGGATGGGTGAGAAGGGGGCACTGCAAGCTGGCAGCACTGGGTCTACCCCAGTTCAGTGCCTTACACTCACTCGCTGCTTGACATGGGCTACTATTATTATTATTCCTGCCATCACTGTTATTGCTGAACTGTTCCTACTGTCCAGGGCCACTACAAGTTCGTGTTCTTGCTGTGCACAGTAACGTTTGCAGTGATGGGCATGGGTACCAGCCTGTGCCATGTGCAAAACACACCAAAGTGACCTTATTTTCACGAAGGCTTAAGTTCACAGGCAGCCACGAATCTTGGCATCCAAAATCACCCCAAATAAGTCAGCCAGAGTATAAAGCCAGGTTTTGAAAGCCAGACTCTCAGATTCTTTGCCTCTCAGAATTGAATTGGGTGCTGACATTTACCTAATGAACGATCAAGAGGTGCTTTGGAGCAGGGGAAGGAGACGGCGTCAGTAACGCAGAGAAGCTTAGGCAACTTTGGGGCAGGAAGGGTAGCAAGTGACAACCTTTTGGGTCACCGCTGTGGCTGCTGAGCACGGCAGCGGGGGCTGCTGGACACATGCTGATGGGCTGGTTGTGGCTTCCCTTTACAGGCTCTGTCACCAATTGGATTTACACGGCAGTGAATGAGTCGGCTCTTCTCAGCATCACCGCTGCTGCTGGGAGCATATATGATGCAACGTGGCTGAAAGACAGCAAAAGGTTGCTGCAGATAAAAGATAAGAAAGTTAAGTACTATGTGAACAAGGACCAGTGCAGGTGTAAGGTATTCCTGAATGGGACTCTGCAAATAGAGCAGGTGGTGAAAGAGGACAGTGGAAAGTACAGGGTGACTGTTTATCAGCAGGATGGGAAGTTCAAGGCAGAAGAAGATACAATATTCATCGTTCAAGGTGAGTTTTTGCTCTTCCCATACCATTCTCAGCATAGCTGATTAAGACTTGGTATTCCTGCTCTCTCCTACAGCCCTTCCCACCCATTGCCTCTCTTTCTGTTTTGGGGAGACTTCTGTCAGACCTATCTCTTTCCTTCTGCCACTGACAGCAGTCTGCCTCTCTTCTCCATTCTCTTGCTCCTATTAATGCCCTGTGGTCCCCTGCTTCTTTCCGGCTCCCCTCTTTGTCAGCCACCAGGTTTCTACGTGTGCCCAAGCCAGCAGCCCCTGAGCATGTCCGTGCTGGCAGCAGGGTGAGTGTGGACAGCCGGTGCTGGGACCCCTCAGACCCTCAGCTGGGGTAGCACCATGCAAGCAGGGCTGTGCTCCCAGCAGCCCCCTGCTTCCAGAAACCTCTTATGGGAGTGCAGCGACCTATGTGAAGTATGCCTGTGGATGATGCACTGTGCACTTCTGGTGCTATTTTATGGGCACTGAGTTATGATTTTTGGTCTCCAGCTACTGCTCCAGCAAGGTGAGCACCTTGCGTTGCATCTGCCAGCCTCCTGAGGAGAGCTCAGGAGCCCAGGTGGCACTAAATGCCTGTATTTAGGCAATGTGATCCCACTCCATTTTTGCTCTTAACATAAAAAATAGCCAGCAGTCACCTCCCCTGAGATGCACCACAACAGGAGTTGAATTTGCAGGGGAAGAAGACTCCTGCACCCTATCCTCACATAGCATAACACAAGAAATATGATGATTGTGCTGTTCAAAGCACACTTGGGCACACATCTGGGGATTTCAGCTGTGTGGGTTCAAAGCACGACGGCAGCCTTCATTCCTGTGCTGTGTCTTGTCCTGAGAGATCAGAGCGGTAGCAGCCCAAAGCTTTTGGGATGGGTAGGGAAGATGGGGATGGCTATTCTGCTCCTCTCCAGATCTCTAAGCTGTAGGGCAGCATGAGGGTTTCTTTCCCAGCAAGAGGGTGATTTTGCTCTGTCGTTCCTCAGCCAGCATGCACACCACTGCCAGCCTCATGAGTTTGTGGGCACCAGCTGGCAATACAGAAATGATGCCTTGATGAGGCACCAATGGCAGCTGGAATGGTTTTAGCAGGGTTTCTGTATGACAGGAGGCCCTGTGGCTAACGGACTGCTGAGCAGTGAGAGTGTCTCACTACTTTGGGAATTATTATTGCAAACTGTCTCCAGATTCAGGAAGCCATCAGGACCTGATGCTGTTTATTCATGCCTTAAGCCACCGAGCTGTCACTGGGGAGTCCTGGGTTCAATTTCAGGTTACGGTTCCAACCTAGCTATGTGTGCATCGTTTCATCTACTGTGCAGCAGAAAGGTTGCCCTACCTCCGATACGCAGGTTTGGAAGTAAAGTCCTTTAGTAACTCTCAGGTGCTAGAGCCATTCGTCAGCTAGATTATACTTTGTTACTACTAGGGTTGGATGAACAGTTGCTACAAAAAAAAGAATAGCTTAGATGATACCGTCACACAGCTCCATCACCGGGACCTGGACCGTAGTCCGGGAACACTGGGTTGTTCCGCTGAGTGATAGGTTGCAGCCTGCAGAAGAGGAGTGGCTGCAGATGTCGCAGTGTGAACCCAGACTACATTTGCTACAAGCAGCCCTCATTGGCTTTAAAATTTATGATCTCTATGACTTACAGTGCCTGTAACTAGAGGTGGCCCTGGCATGTTTTTGTTTACCTGGTCTAAAGGTAGAAATCAAATTTTTTTCCATCTGATGTCCCTGCCAGTTGCCCCCAGTTGCGGAAAGCCCTGCAGGCTTTTCTGTCTCTTTCAGTGCCACCAGCGATAGAGAATCTGGAACGAAAATGTAACTAGCTGTTTGCAGGATGTAAGAAGAGACAGACACCAGCTCTCTCTGTCACAACCTCTTTGAGAGCTGAGAGGTGTCCATTTTGTGTTTTCTGTTGTGTTTTGATGGGCTTTCATGCTGCGGCTGTTGTGCTAGCTGAGTGCCTTTGGTAGTATAAAAAGCATCGTCAGTAGATGTTTGTCCTGCCTTAGAGGAAATCTCTTCTGATGGGCAAAGGCAGATCAGAGCTGACTTCATTTGCACCAAAACATTGAAGCTGGAGGCAACTGTGGCTCCGAGTCCCTCCCATCCGCTGTCTCCCCTGAAAACACAGCTTCCCCCTCGCCTGGCTGGCTGCGGGCTGTGAGCTGAGCCTGCAAGTAGTCCACCCATGGTGGTGGACCTCTGTCTTGCTAAGCCAAATATGTAGGCTAACACACTGCTTTTTCCGTATTATTGCCATGTTCCTTCTGTAGTAGAGGTCTCATTTGCTCTTTGTTCTTCTCTGGTCTCGTTAGCTGGTGTTACTCCTTTACAGCTTATTGGGGGCTAAGCCTCTGTTCTGCTTATTAATGGAGGTTTTCAAAAGGAGAAACCATCTGAGATGCGCCTGTCTCTCCTCTTCTTTTCCAGACCCTGTTCCTCAGCCAATCCTCAGTGCTGAATGCAGGAATAAAACTGCATCTGTCAAGTGTGAAGTGAAGCCGAAGACTAAAGATGAAACATTTATAATAGAACTGGCTCAAGATAAAAGCAAAAAAGTCCAAAAGAATGTGACACGGTTGGAATTGCACACACAGTATTCTGGGATGTTCAGATGTGTTGTTAAGAACCAAGTCAGCGAAAAAAAGGCTGAAAAAGTAATTAAGTGCTCAGGTAAAAAAATCTGTTTTTACCAGAATCTGCTAGGGTAGACCCACAAAGCCTGACGCGGTTGCACGTACCTGTAGGACTGGTCCAGGTGCCAGGAGCATTGATGGTTCCCAGTGCCCGGTATGGCAGGTCCAACACCACCACAATTCTTGGGAGCTGATGTTGATGTGGTAGCCGGGATGTGAGTTGTGCTTTCTGCTTGGCATTCCCCAGCCTTGTCACATCTCCACCCTCCCCACCCTGCTGCTGCCTGCCCCACTGCTACCCTTATGGCACCCCTGCTCTAGCAGCAGGGAGGCCAAGCCAGGGGCAGTGGGATGCAAGGTGGGTCATGCTCCTCCTCTTCTCCTGCGGCCAGTGGTGTTTCCCCCATGCTCATTGCAGCTTGGGGGTCACTGGAAGAGGGGGAGAGGCTTTTCTGGAGTCAAGAACCTTGTGGGTGGCAGAGAGGCCCCTGGGGCGCACTGCAATGCTGCTTCCACTGGAGGCGAAATCTCCTGGGGGAAGCTAGAGCCTGCCAGTGAGATCAGGCAAGAATGAGAGATTCTTGCTCATTCTGTAGTTTTCTCCCTCCCCTCCATCACTGCTGACTCTTCTTCCAAAAGTTGCCAGAGGTATCCTGACAGACTTCTTGGTGTCAGCATCCTGATGGACTCAAGTGGTGCCAACCATCAGTAGTGGTAGACCAATGAAGTAAAGGAGAAATTGGGGAGGTGGGCCTGGAATTTTTTTAATCGTACACAGCAGCCTGCAAAAGGCAGAAGGCACTTTTTCCTTCATTTCTATACTCCTTTATTCCTTTAAAACTAATGGTACTTCCCAAGGGTTGACTTCAGTCAACCAGTCCAAAGCCAAAGAGTTGACCTCAGTAAGATAGTATAAAACTACCCAGGCTACCACAACATAAATTAACAGGTTATTTTTGGAAAATATGGCTTAGGATCTTCTCCTATGTATGTGAAACCATGGCATTGAGTTCAGGGGATTTGCTCTTGATTTACATCCTTATGGTGGGGAAATCAGTTGCATGTATTTTTCTCCTTTCCATGATCATACCTATGAAGGTGGTAGCTGCTCGCTGCCTGTGGATGTGGATGGGTGCTCTCAGAAGGGGAAAAATAAGCTGTCTGGACTCTCCAGCTTGGCCTAAAAATCATGAGGGAGGTTATGGAAAATTTAGCTGAGCTTTGGGGTGCATGGCTCAGATGAGCATGGCTCAAATGTACCACGGATTTTCCTACTCACTTGAAGCGTCATCTTCCTAAACCCCAAATGTAGCAAAAGAACTGAAGGAATTGAATTTCAAATGGACAGAGCCATGCTGAAAATTATTAGATAGGCAAAAGAAGTAATCTCTCCCCCCTGTAAAAACTGGGAAAGTTAAGGCAAAACCAAGGGACAGACCATACTGGTATGGCACTGGATGTGGTGTTCAGTTCAAAGTTCAGATTTCCAGTGCAGTATGGGGGGAATGTCCTTGAATTTGCTGGGCTTGGGTTCATCCCCCCTAACCGCGAGCGCTTCATTTAAAGCATTGCACTCTCTTGCTCTAGATTCCCACTACAGCTAGTGGAGGGGGAGAGGGGCTCACAAGAGCTGGCTCAGCATTTCCAATCTCCAGCTGTTACTTCCATAGTGAATTTAGGAAAAGTGCAAGTCCAAAGGCCAGCCCACAGTGTGAGAAGGGAGTGAGCAAGCCTTAAGGTATAGATGCCTTACTGAAGCGACCCAGGGTCTGCTGAGGCTGGCTGAAGGGCAAAGAGCTGAGGGACAGGGTGGCCTCTGCTCTCCTGTGCAGCCCTGGCCTCCTGAAGCATACCCCTGATGCCTAAAATAACAAAAAAAAAAGTTTTTTTTTCTGCTGCATGAGCTGCCTGACCTGATGGGCTGCACAGTTCTGTTGGTGCTAGCACTGGGAAGGGGCTGGGCTGTGGGGGAGCAGGATGTGGTGTGGACATTGAAGCCAGGTGTGAAAACATGTTGCTGGATGAGGTGTTTTTATGGCAGAGCAAACTAGCCCAAACACGTTGCCTTAATGAGGAAATGCTGGCTGAAGATGGCCACCCCAGGGCACAAGCTGGGCAAGCATGGACCTGCCTCCATCGATGCTATAGGCAGCCGTTAGCCATCAGCGAGATACTTGGATTTCACTTCTCACCCTTGAGAAACACTCTTCTTTCACAGGGTCATTTGGGTGGGAAAGTCTGGGTTTTTTTATCAAATCATTACATAGTAAAAGTTTTGCTACGCTGATCCTTAAGGTACAGATATAGCATTTCTCAGGCACGAAAAAAAAAGTTAAACCCATGTAGCACTACCTGTCCTATTCAAACTAAAACCACCTCAGACCTTTCTGTGTGGTGGCAGGACTCTGCCAACTCCACAGTAGATGAAAAGTCCCTCAGCTTGCAGTCAAACCTCCTTCCAACTCTGCTGGCCTCCGTGAACATCTGGTCCTGCGTTGGAAGCCTATGACCTTGGAGTCTGACCTTTAGCAGACAAGGCATGCTTCAAATGGCCTTCAGCTCCGCTAATTTTTTATATAAGCAGAACTATACGTGAATCTGCCCGGGCTCACCTTACAGTCAGCTGCGAGAAACGGATGAAAAGGGCAAAATACACCTTGGTGTAACACTGGCAGCTAAAACAGGTGAGAAGAGTCACATCAATGAGGGCACCCATCTTTTTTTCCACCAGGGCAGCCCAGGCTAATGGTGGCCTTTATACTGTAGACTTCTTGGCTTGGTGTCATCATTTTTAGCCCTCCACATGCATAGCCAGTGGATGCTGAGGGTGGTAGCAGTGGTGATGTCCTCTTTGGAGCTTTGTCCCCCCCAGGAAGCCAAGGAAGGTAGACTTCTGCTGGGTTCAGCTCCACGGCGCCTGTGCTCAAGCATGAACGCTGAATGGCAGGAGGACAGTCCTAGCAGGAGGTGGTGAAGGAAGACCAGCATCCAGCAAACCTTATCTGGTGAAAATAAGCAATACTCATAAATTTTTGCTTACTGGGCAAACTGAACTCTCATTTTGAGACTGTGGGATATTTGGTTATTTTTTTTTTTCCTTTTCACTATTTTTTAATTTGCCTACAGCCAAAAATTGAAGAGGAAGTACCAAAATACTATGAAGCAAGCTAGTCTCAGTGTTTCCAGCTCAGCAGGAATTACTTAAAAAGTTTATTCTTGTTAGATGCTGAGCACTGCCTGGATGCTCGTCCTTAAAAGGCTCCATTGCTATCAGGAACAGGGCGTTTGTGGTAATTTAAGTAGGATGAGCTGGCACACATGAATGCTCTGGTTTCAATTTTCTGCAGGACTTGAATCCATCAGGGAGCAATCAAAATTCTCCACGATAAGAACCAGCAACTTTCTGCTGTGTTCAGAGAAAAGGCAGAGGGTGGGCTCGCTCACTGGGGCTGCCTTTACAGTCAGTGGAAGAAAAGACAGAATTCTAGATAGATGTTGTGCAAGTTATTTCTTTCCCTCTAACGTCCCCTTTCATTCCTTTAACTAGGCCGCCTGGACCTTTATCTCATCTTAGGCATAGCAGGAGGTACAATCTTGTTTGTCACCTTCGTGACTTTGCTTATTTATTGTATCAGGAAGAAGAAAGCAGAAAGGCTTGAAGATGATGGTAAGTGCTTAAGGGGCTTTATGTTGCTAACCAGCCACCTAAAATGCCGGAGCTTCCCACGGACAGCAGCCCGGTGGGCAGGAGCACGCTCTCTGCCTTGGCATGAGCAATAACCTGGTTTTGGTGTATGGTGAATCTCGGCAGATTGGCTGGCATTGCCAACCTCAGTTTCTGGTATATGCTTTGGACAAAAGACTTCATGTCCTCAAGCCCTTTTGTTTATCTGTGGGGGAAGAATTGCTCCTCTAAAGCTGGGCCAAAGCCACCAGTCGTGAGCACCCGTGGGGCTAAAATACACAATTAGATATCCCGTCAGCAGACTTTTTCATTAAATTTATACGGTGTAAAATTAGGATCCTTGAAATCATCAGTCACATTTGGAAACTTTGTAGGTAGTGAGTGAGAAGGGGCAAGAAGGGCTCAGCTTTTCTGGGAGTCTCCTCAGGCATCTCACAGAACTTGTCCTCTCCACAAAACAATGTCCTTGGAGGCCTGTCAACACCAAAGGTCCAACGTGGGGCACTTAACAGAGTGGAGCGTTTCAGAGTGGGTAGAGATTTTGTCTGTTGTCCGAAATTCATGCCTCTTTAAGACTATAGGAATTACTCTGCCAGAGTCTTCTCTGAGAGTGGGCTCTCAGTCTTGACAGTGGGGTTGCCTTGGACCACAGCCTGGGCGTTGCTGCTGGTTTGGGTGGACAGAGGATGCTGAGCTGCCACGGAAGAAGCGTTGTCTGGCCCACCTGGGAGGAGAGGCTGGAGGAGGAGGGAGCTGGCCCTGGCAGGGCTTGTTAAAAGCTTGTTTCTGAGTCCTGCCCCCACACAGTGTGTCAGGCTTCCTGTGTGGCCCCAAAGAACAACTACTCTCTGTGTGAGTCAGTTCTCGAGTTGCCAAATAGGTGTAAAAGCTCCGTTTGTACATCACAACGGTCTCTGTCGAGACAGAGAGAGCAATGCCTGAATGAAACCTCAGCCGATACCTCAAAGGTGCCAGCGGCCAGGCTGTCAACAAGGGTGAGCATGACTGCTCCCATGGCTGGGGGGAGTGCAGCCCCGCTGCCCCTGAGCGTGTGTAACTCGCCGTGGCCCTCCTGCTTCCCCTGAGGTTACAACCATGAAGAATAGGCAAGTGCTTTCCCCGCTTGCTGGGAGGGCTCGCCACGGTGCAACCACGGGCTGTCATCTGGGACGGCTTGCCATCGCTCATGAGCACAACGCTGGTGTGAGCGTAGCCATCAGAGTGGTGTTTGATGTGATGGGTGCTCTTGTTCGAGTGGGATACGTTACTCCCTCAGCTGTGCAGTGGTAGCTTATCCTCAATTCTTGGGTCTGGATTCAGCAAGAATTAAGAAAAAGAGAAGTCTGGGAAAATGAGAACTAACATAAGAGGGGTGACATAAGAGTTTGGTGTGTGTTTAAGGCCATTTCAGTGTCCCGAGAGGTAAATCCCTCAATGCCTAAGCTAAGCAGACTGACATTTCAGAAATGATGAGTCAGTGATCAAAAGTCAGCTGGCATGAATTTACTGCTTCTACGTGTGGAGAAAGTAATGCCGGCAAAATGGACTTCTGGCTTCCAGGTGCCTGGAAATCCCAGCACGGATAGCAGCAGGGCAGAGTGCTTTGGTGTTGCCTCCTGGGGTTACATCTCCCTTTCCCTTCAGTGGCCCGTTTCCAAAAGAGCAGAGCAGCTCAGGTTGGGGGTGTCCACTAGTGGGACATCCCTGGCAAAGTCAGTGTCGTCCCCCTGCCCCTGGGAGGGCAGAGCTGCCCCAAACGCCCCTGGCTACCTTGACCTCAGCCAGGCAGCCAAAAAGCTTTCGGGTTTGCCTGGGATGCATGAGCAGAGGTGATTCTGGTTGTTCCCTGCAGTAGGAGGAACACCTAAGAGTGACTGACCTTCCAGGTAAGACCAGTATTTGGCTTTTTCTTGCTCGGTCCAAGCACTTTCCCTGGCTGTTCACCTTCTGCTTAGTATGTGCCTGACTGCAGGATCCTTCTGTCGTTGCAGATGAGGAGCGAATGATGCAGGCTCGCAAGGTGGACAGTGAGATGGTGGTGCGGGAGCTCCCCCAGCCACCGTGCAATCCCACCCCGAAGCAGTTGCGTGTGCAGCAGCGGCCGCTGCCGCAGCCCCATGTGCAGCAGCAAGCACTGCCCCCACGGCCCCGGCCCCGCACTCAGCAGCGGACTCCAAACCACCCCAGAGAAAGACCTTGAACATCTGCCCTGGGAGGGACAGTGGTCTCCCTGCTCCACCATTCACTGGGAAAAGAAAGTTTCCAATAGTCAGGAACCCCTCCTGCCCAGCCTTGCGTAACGCTCAGCTATGAAACGGCAGCTTTCGTTGCAGAAAATTAGAGAGAGCATCAAATGGAGATGAAGAGACCCAGTGGAGGAGATTCAAGGTGATGGGCATTCATCCCTGTGGCCATTTTTCTTCAAGTGTCTCCATGTTAGGGTATGGAGCATTGAGCCTTGAAACCTGTGTCTTTCTGTGGTTCACTTGTTTTTACTGCACCTTGTAGTGTCCTCATGCTTTTTGGATGGATTATATCAAGAAGAAGCTAAAGCTCTAGTGAGCCTGAGGATCTTACAGGGTTTTGTCACGTATCTTTCCTTTCTTCTGCCATGCATTAGGACAGCCCTCTGGCTTCAGCATCAAATGCATGACCTCCAAGATCAAAATATAATTGTATGTAATCAAATGTGTTTCTGAAGTTGAAAGAATTGGTGTCATCTAACGCAGAGAAGGAAATAATGAAGGGAGATGCGGCAGCCTTGAAGCATCTGTGTGGGAAAAACACAAGTGGGAAAAGAGTAAACTTTTCATTTTCTCTACCATGTTTAAAACAAGGAACCAGGGGCTTAAAGTGCAGCAAGGGAGAGTTAGGTCAGGATTTATTTATTTATTTTTTTTGGTAAACAAATTACTGAGATAGATTTCTGGGAGAGTATTTCCAGCACTGGGGGTTTCAAAGGGCAGATGAGGCAACCATCTGTGAGTCATCCTGACCTGCTGAGGGCCAGGGGAATGTGCTACACAGCCTCTCCAAGGACTGTTTCAATTCCGTTTTCTGTGACTCCTTGCTGGCAAATAAAATGGAACTTTATTTTCAGCATAGATCTGTTTGACTATTAGGACAATTCTTTTATCGTGGAAGAGGTCTGGCATCCACTGGCTCATGAAACAGAAGCTACAGACTGTCGAGCAGTCTGATTACTAGTGACATTGTCTGAATTGTCGTGGCTTTCCATCACAGGCCCTCCTGCTGATGGTGAGGGACCGTGTCCCTTGAATTTGCTGGTAAGTGCCTCGTGCATAACCAGGTGATGATGACAGCTGCTGAGAGATCTCCCTCCCAGAGGGAGAGGCTGGACTGCGATACCTGCACCTGCACCACCCTCCACGTGCTGGACAAACACTGCTCACTCCTCCGGTCCTTGGAGATGTTAGTAACTGGCTCTATGGGATGGCTGAGGAGCCGAGAGAAGACAGGCTGTTTTAGAGCAATGTCTGAACGGGTACGCTTGCACATCTGGTGTAAGAAGCAGCCCAGGTGGAGGAGGTGAGAGCTGCCAGAGCCACAGAGCACGAGACTTCCAGCTAGCACGTTGTTAGGCAGAAGAACGTGTAGTACCTCTTTCAGGCTTGACTATCCTAGACATGCCAGGGGAGACAGAACAGCCATCCTTCATTGCTCCTCAGAAATGTGACTTTTTGTATCGTCTGGTACAAGGACAGGGAAGTAACTTGTCGGGGAGGAGGAGGTGTCTGCCTCCTCCGGAGCTCAGCCACTTTGCTTGAACTCAGAGGCAAAGCCCTGGGAGTGTCACTTGCTCTTGCCGCAGCTTTCTGCATCTTGTTTTAGGGCTTTCGCTATTTAAAGTTGCATTTGGTAAACATTTCATGGTTTATTTTGTAACATATGCTATATCCCTGTAGTGAATGAATAAAGGTAAGAGTGAGTGGAGAGGATCTTAGTTCACACCATGTGCTGGTACTTCAGTATCTGGATCTCACTTTGGTACAAAGGAGGCAAGAAAAATGTTTTGGTCCCTGAGCCATGGAAATACAGACGGAGGAGGTTTCACACCAATACCTGGGAGGTACCGGCTGCCACCTGAGTGCCGGCAGCTGGTGGGCTCAGTTCGGCGTGGGTGTGCACAGCCTCTGTGCCTGCCTGCCTGCTGTGGCAAGATGCTCTGCCTGTCCTGCGTGGCCAGAGCTTTACTCATGCCCTCTCCAGAGCAAGCAGCTGAGTTGAGACTTCTCTGTGGTTATGGGAGCACTGGTCCTTCCTGGGAGAGAGGGAGGGTTAGTGGGACCTGAGGAGGAGAGCAGACTCCTCCTGGGACCCCCCTGCCACTGTTTAGTGCTCTCTGTGCCCTGGGCTTAACAGAGCTGTAGAAATGCTTTGGAGATGCTCCTTCCTCGTGGCTGAGGCTTGGTGAGCTGCTGTCATGTCCCTGAGAGACCCACCCGGGCTTCCCACCAGCTGCTGCCCCTGGCCCTCCTCTGCGTGGGGCTGGTACCGGTGGGGTGGCGCTTGCCACAGCTCCTCGCAGGGGAGCATCAGTGCGTGCGTGAGGTGGTGCCAGGGTGGCTCTGGCCCACCACAGAGGTGTGCTCGCTCTTCTGGCAAGGAACTGCAGCACTAAGCTAAGTCATGCCCAGGACAGGAACGGAAGGCAAGAAGCTTTTCCGCTGTTAGTCACAAACTGGGTCCCAGCCTGCCCTCCAGACAGGGCTCAAGACCACCCTGTGTACCGTGGAAACCTCTGTTGTCTCAGCTTAAGGCATGTGAGGGCTGAGCACACCCAAAAGCTGCCCTTGGATCTTCCATCCCTTTCCTGGGAGAGCCAGGGTGCCAGTGGGCACCCTGAGTACCGGGCAGGCCAGAGGCCACAACGGTGGGCACGAGTCAAGCATGGAGGTGCGTGTTTGAGTACTGCCCTGCATCTGGCTGCTGTAACCATGGGCTGAGAGAAGCACTGCCAGCCTCAGCAAACTCACCGAGGTTTTCTCCGAATTACCAAAGCTCTTTTCAGCAAAATGTTTCTCTCTTACGTGCTAAGAGGCTCAAAGCTAAATAAAAAGAACTGAATTTAGCCTGCTGGGGGCGATTTGCACCACAACATAGACCTCTGTCAGGCAGACAAGAAAATATTACGAGCACAGAGTACCCCCACGCAATGGGAGTCTCATCAGGGCTACACTTATTTTTAATTGGTGCCTTCCATTTGTTAGTCACCGTTGTTTTTGCGGTCTTGTGTTTGTTCCTGATGTGCTGCAATGAACAGTACTTCTACAGTCCCGAGTTCTATTTGGTCCCTACTTGAAAAGTCAAGTGATTTTTCGGAATGTGTGTCATGGAGCAATCAAATGTCGGGGTTTTATCCTGTAGGGGATATTTCAGCTCTGGAAAATGAGCTGACAGCAAGACCTAAGAAATAACAGGAAGTGCTTGGCTCTGGTGATACTTGCTGCAACCTTTCTTGGTTCTTCTTTCGTAGACACATCTATGAGTGAGTCACACGAGATGAAGTGTTTTTTCTCATTCTTCTAAAAGGGGATGAGACAAGGGGGCTGACGTGCTGAGCTGTGCTTTGTAAAGATGCTGCCTTCTCCTCCCCTGGTTGGAGAGATGCAGTTTATGCTGCCTGGGTGTTAGCAGGGATCAGTTCTGCTTGGTGATGTGCTGCAGAGCCAGCGCTGAAGGGATGGGAGGAAAGTGCAACCCCGTGATCCGAGTAGGTCTGTGGTCGTGCTGTGGTCCTGCAGCGCTGGCCGGTTGTGCAGGCTGAGCAGGCACCCAAGAGAGCAATGGTTGGTTGTATAGATACAAGTCTTCCGCCCCAGTCTAAATCCACGTGACATCAGCAGCACTTGCTGCCTAAACGTGGCCTTTCTAGTAAAGTAGACAAGACCTGCTTGTATCTCAGCTGGGTATTAGCCAGTCCAGAGGGAGGCTTTCTTCCTTCTGGCACAGGCGGTGCTGGAACCAGCTAGATAATTTCATTTCTAAAATAACACTCTGAGCCTGTAAAAGGTCAAGTAGGAAACCGTAGCTAGTTCAAATGTCTTTCTCAGGATGTTTGCGAAAAAGATACTATGGGGAAAAGACACCAATTTTGTCCTTATTCTGCCACAAATCTTCAGGCTCTGATGTGGAGATAAACCCTAGCTGGGGCTGCGTTGCCTGTCAGCTCCCTTCTCCATGCTGATAGGCAGGGCATCATCTCCTCAGCCATGCCGAAGCCTTACAAAGAAAGTGCTGGGCTTGTCTTTCAAACTGTAGCCCTCTGTGGGATGCGCTACGGGCAACAGGCAGGAGCAGAGCTCAGCTCGGTGGGCAAGGCGCTCCACCAATGCTCCTTGCAGGCACCAGCCGTGCAGCGAGCAGGCTGGCATGGCTGTCACCTTCTGATCCCCAAACTGGCTGAGGGTCACCCTGGGTCCAGAGGGACCGAGGGGCTTGTTCATGTGCTGTGACTGATAATGTAAGAGATCTGGCCTCAGACTTTTGGATAGGATCAACTTCTAGTAGCTCTCAAGCTTGTGAAACAGCCCTGCTGGGCAATCCTATCTCATGCTGTGGGAAGAAAGATAAGAGTTAATTAAATGAGAGCACAGTAAGAAGCTCTGTGCCACTAAAGCGGCCTCCTGGCCTCCTCTCCCACCCTCATCTCAGGGGAGGGATACCATATCCAAACTCCTCCTCACCCTCTACCCTAACAAAGTCCTCCTCCACTCCTGGCAGGTGGGGGTTTACAGAAGTACTTTTCCCACCCTTGCAGCCCTGCTGCTGCCTTGAGCCACAGATTGGCGGAGGCCGTGGGAGCGCTTCCCTCCCACAGCGGTGCAGCTTTAGCCTTCGCCCTTGCAGAGCTGCTCGAGCAGCCTCTGATGTTCACCCCAGACTGGGTCTCCCCTCTGCTCTGCTGCTGGGAGAGGGGGAGAGCTTCAGCTCTGCAGGCAGAGGGTGAAGTCGCTGTCCCAGTGCAACTGGGGCTGTTTTTCCATAACTGGGGCTCTGAGCACCTTCTGGCAAGAAGGGAACCACCCCTGATACGTCTGTCCTGAAAGACCAGAAAAGAGTCTGCACCCTGACAGCCTCCCAGGTCCCCTTGGGAGGGGAGGACGGCAGTGAAAGTGAGAAACTGAGCAAAATTTCTCACCCTTTGTGGGTTCTCCTGGCAGGACAAAGGCAAACAACTCCAAGCCGGTGAGGATGCAAACCTACAGCCCCCTCAACAGAATTTCTCCTCCTTGGCAAGGGGGAGCTGCTCTCCCCCCAAGAACAGCAGGAGCCCATGTGAAGGAGCCTTCCCAAAGCCCACGGCAGAGCACCGTGACACAGCTGCTGCTCCCCCTGACCTTCTGCTGGAACTGGGAAGGTGCAAAGGGCGGCTGTGGGGAGAGAGGAGCATGCACGTGAGGAGCTACCTCCCATCAGGATCAGTATGGACATCTGCCAGCTACTGCCCAGGGCTTCCCAGCTGGGATTTGGGGAAGAGCAGGAGGGCAAGGATGAGCTGAGCTAGCCCAGGGAATAAGCCAGGGTCCGTGCATGTAGCACACTGGACAACAGGGCAGGTGGAGAGGGATGAGCCAGCACAGAAACGGCAGCTTGAGAAGATGAGCTGGAAAACCAGGAAGCAGGATTTGAGTCACAGTCCTGGCGTGGGGCTTCTCCTTCTGTGCAGAGCTCTCATCTGAACTGTGATTTACCCTTCGGGCAGGGGGCAAGTGTTGCATGCCTTGCTGGGCCTCCTGCTTCCCCCTCCTTTTTTAATGCCAGGATCGGCTGCCTTGTTGTCACCTCCTGTGACACCTCCCCGGGTAGCACTGCTGCAGCGTTACTTTCTCTTCTAGCTTGCCTTTCCCACAGAACGCCCACTCTGGGTGGTTTATTCTTCCCCTTTGAACACCACCTCAGCTCTCCACCTATGCACACGTCAGCCTAAGGGCAGCGTGCCCATGGAGAGGGACGAGAGGGGACTTCCAAGGCACCCCAGTGGAGCATGGTTTCTCTTCGTCATGCCTGCTCCAGGTTGCTTTGCCGCTGTCAGCCTTTGCCCTGTGTCATTGGGAACGATCCCTGGCTCCGAAAGGATGGAAGAGGGGTACACCTCTTTGCTGTCTCTTGCCATAGAAGGTGCGGAGCTGACACTGACCCCCCTGTTTTCTGAGTCTCGCTGGGCAGGCAGTGAGCCCCATCTGCCCAGAGCCAGTAGTGCTGGCAGGCATTGCTCTCCTTCCCTGTGTCACCCTTACAACTCCGTGTAAGTTGCTGCTTTGATCGAAGTACGCGCAGAGGGCAGGAGAGGGCAAAGGCTGGGGCAGACTAAGGCGATGTTCAACTCTGCCCACCCAGCTGCCAGCAGCACCAACCTCAATACAGTGCCGGTGCCTCGCGTGTCTTTGTTTTGGGTGATATCGTTAGACAGTTTCTGCCTTTGGTGCCTCTGAAATGTAGTTTTTGAGATAACAGGAAGAGATAACCCCACAACAGAGATGTTGTCTGCATGGTAGTGCTCATTGCTTGCATTTCCCGTGCGCTTTCTCTGCCTACATGACAACAATAGGCAAGCAAGTGGGGCTGATGCCTGCTCTCCCACACAAATACTTGCTTTCACGTCCAGCTCTGCTGAGTTGCTGTGGGGCAGGTGAGCGAGGGGGTGCCAGTAGAGATGTGCATGGCATGGGAAAGGACCAGCTCTGAAACAAAACTGCCTGCAGGCATCCCAAAACTGCATTTACATATGCTTACCACTCTGGCTGAACACCAGTGAAGTGGGGACAGGTGGTAAGGTCGGTGCATTAGGACAAGGAGCCCTCGAGGAGCCTCACGCTGCCGTGTAATGCCTGCTGGGACAGTCTGGGACCGCTGCTGTTAGCAGTGGAAGTCAGACCAACCCCTGTTCCTCTGTCAAAGGCAAGGTGAGCTTTCCCATGAAGAAGGGGAACGAAATAAAGGGGTGCTTATTTGCCAACAAGTTCCTACGTAAGGCTGCCCTGATCTCCAGCTTTTCTTCCACAAAACATGCGAGCACCTCACTTCCATGATGGGTTCTTCCCAAAACCTGCTCCAGTCCCTTCCCCATGTGGCTGGGTGCCCCGGAGCCCCCTGTGTTTGCTGGTGGGTTCACCGGAGGGTCCTGCTGGGCAGAAGCTCACTGGGGTCCCTACCCTGGGAAGGAGCTCTGTGCTAGGGGGCTGGGGGCTTGCCTTGCTCTGCTCTTACTCCTGAATTCTCATCTCACGCCAGTGGTGTGTCCTGCCCCTCGGTGGGTCTCCCTGCCCTGAACACTTGGCAGACGGCAGAGCGGAGGGAGCAAGGGCAGGCTGTAGGCTTGGGATGCTCCTGTTCATATTCCTGCTGGGGAGATGGGGTCCTGATTTCTCCTCCTGACTGAGAAGGGAGTACTTGTCGGTATCTGTTTATGCTGGCATCACTGTTTTATTCCATTTCTACTGTTCCTGGAGGTTTTACAGGTGGTAAAGGCACCACCTGAGGGAGCTGTGTCTCCGAGAATGGCTGTACAACACTGGGCTGTATGAGCAGCTGTACACGATGCTGGGGCGGCTGCAAGGCTCTCATGCTGCAGGCACTCCCGTCACTGTAGTAGCCAAAACTTCAATTTTAGTTGGCTTCAGTGTGGTTTCAATAGCCAGGGCCACTGTGAGTGAATGGCAGAATGAGGATGTGGTTCCTATTGCAGGGGAAGTGCCTGTATCTCAAACCCAAAAGCCAACCAGCAAAACTTCCAACATTCTTTCGCTGAGCTTACAATTTCTATAGACTCTCTTTTTCTTTTAGCCATTTAAAAAAAGACAAGCTCAGCCAAAAGCTAGCCACTGCAAAAGAGGAACTGAGTAACATAAATGTTTTAAAAAGCACTGATGGGAAGGAAGCCTGTCTGCACAGTAAGTGACTTTTAGGACCCTTTAGGCCCTGTAGTGGAAATTAAATACTGAGTGTTGGATATGTTGCTGGGAATCCAAAGCCTTCCGAAGGAAGGTCTGTTTAATAAGGAAAAAAGGGTGGAAACAAATGGTGTCCCCACCTTTTTTCTTTATCAGAAATAAAGCCTTGCCTAGAAATTCAGGCTGCACATGGGCTGCTGAGAACAGCAAATATGTCCCTGGCTATTGCTGCCAAAGCACGCTCTCTTATCAGGCTCATCCTTGCCCACCCCACCACTCTTCCTTGGCATCCCTGTACCACAGGGATGGCTTGCCTGGTGTATGTTCTTGGGAAAAGAGGCTGGATATGCACATTCCTGAATATCAAACACTACCTGCAGCAGACCCCTCCATTGATGTTGAGAACGTCACATCGGAAAAATGGGGTCAGCTTTAGGAAAACCACCAAATTGCTGCTCTGAAGAGCCACAGATGGTGCCAGGCTTAGAGGCAATGTTGACAATTGAGGAGAAGCATTTCAAGATGGCAACTGTAGAAGAAGTAGCTGTGAATCTCCTTTCTCTCAAAGCATCCGTGCTAGAGAACATCTGTGACAGAGCACCTGAGGCAAATGCAGGTGTGATGTCTTATCTAGAGATGAAAAACTGCCCCACTACTGGCAGGGCACCAGAGCAGCTGTCTCAACACATGTACACATGTTAGGCAGTGAGAACTGTTGGTCCTCTCCCTCTCCTGAAGTTTTGAAGGACATGTGCTTCTGAAGCCCTGATAAGAAATAGTACAGAGGAGTGATTTACAGGCTTAGATTGGTCAGAAGGGAAGCAAAAGCTCTGCTTTTCCAAGGTATAAAAAGAAGATGCTCCACCCTTTAAAAAAAAACTGCTGTAGGAAGGTGGGATGAAAGAAATTATACAGATGACACGCCTCTGTGGGACAGGTGAGGCTTAGCCCAGCGCTGCAGACTGCACCGCAGGCACCGAGCAGGGCTGAGCCTGGGGACGGGCACAGCTGCCAGGACCTGACACGCTTGGCTCATCTCTCCCACAGGACCTGGCTGCTCTGCACCTTCTCCCAGCCCAAAGTGTCACGCCATCATGTGAAGAGCAAGTGGATGGTCTCATGGGGCAGTCACGTCTTGGAAGCAGAAGCGTGTCTGCAGACGGTGTGGTTCCCAGCCAGGAGCCCAGGCCGTGGATCTGCCATGGGTCTCCTGGCAGCTTTGGAAGCTGGGCATCTAGCTACTGCCACTTCGGGGCCAGCCTTCAGTCAGGTACGAGCCAGAGGGGGCCAGGATGGATGCCCTACCTAAAGCATGCCGCTGAAGGTGTTCCCTGGGGAGACCTGGCTGCATGAAGCTTGGGGATTTTGTGCTATGCCTGTTTTACACCCAGAGCTGGCCCTTTCCAGTGGTCCCTGGCTAAAGTCTCTGCCTTAGGTGGTGAACAGCATGGCTGGAGTAGGGGACACAAAGCCAGACCCCTGCTCAAGGGGCAGCTGGCCCATCGCTGCTCAGGGAACTGATGGCTGCTGGGTCTCACTGGAGGAGAAGGGGAATTTTGGGGCTGGCCATACAATGATGACAACAGTTTGTGGATGCTTTAATCAAGCGCAGCACCCATTAGCCAGCTCCTGGCACACACCCCTAGCCAGGGAAGGCAGCTTACAACACAGAACTACCTAGCAGCTCCTGCACAAAGCCCTGCCCTGCAGGATTTGGCTCAAGTGCTTAATTCAGCTGCTTTATCAGCTGTCCCCAGGGCCAAGAAGCGGAGGCAGCAGGTGCTCTGCAGCCTGCTTGGGGCTGGTGGGTGCAGGGCGCCCAAAAACATGTTGGTGCTGTCATCTAGTGGGACAACACGAGCACAGCCCGACCATGGCTCTGTGCCCTTCGTCCAATGCCTTTTACTCCTCCCTTGTGTTAATTTACCTCCCCACTAATAGGCTTGGGAGTATTATGGGGCCGTAAGGCTTTTCCCCAGAATAGGCAGTGGAAAAGCTGTTGTTACAGGCTCCATACGCAGTTTTTATCGGGCTTGTGTACCACAGGCTAGGCTTAAAGGGAGCTCATCCAAACTCCTGAACTCAGCTGGCCCTCACGTACCTCCCCCAGTAGAGTGTATTTTGTGCCTGTAAAACGAGATCAGCCCAACGCACAAATAGAATAGTAGTTAATTGCCCATCTAATTTAGATCTTGCTTTGCACCTAAGGAGATCTGAACGGTCAAGGCTAGAGACTTCTCTTAAACACTCGATTTCTGTTATTCATAAACTCAAAACACATCAGTCGCTACTTTCTGTTTGTGATCTCCATGCCAATCAGGTTCAAGTTTTGGTTCCTCTTGCAGCTGCTCAGACATGTTCTGCCACTTACACAACATGTGGCAAACCTCCCCGTCAGCTGCCCCAAGTTTTCCCAGAGGGTACATTTGAGATGACTTGTCTTCCAGAAGACAAAAAACAAAGACTCAGCGTTTGGGATGTGTTCAAGGCTAAGTGGCAACGGAAGGGCAGAGGTGGGAGTAGGGCCTTGCAGCTCATCTTATGTCTTTCCCAGTCTCTAATGGCTTTGTCCTGTCGGTGCCCCCTCATTCCTCACACAGCAGAGAGGGTGCTGGAAAATCTGATGCTGCTAATTCTGATGGAGGAACAGGAACACAAACTGCAGCCTTTGCAGGGTGCAACAGGGAACCAAAAGCAGTCTCCCAAATGAGAAACATTGGCGTGGTTTTGTTTTTAAAGATGCAGGGATTTCTTAACTGTATTTTAAATAGAACTGCACAACAGCCCATGTTGGAAGGGACCTCAGAGATCCTCTTGTCCAATATTTCATGGGAAAGGGAGCCTAAATGAGATTATCTGACACCCTGTCCAGTTATGTCTTGAAAACCTCCAGCAATGGGGACTTCACCACATCCCTGAGGAGATTGTTCCAGTGACTGATTATTCTCACTGTAAAAAATATATTTCTTATATCAAGATATGAGCCTAGAGAAGAGAAGGCTCCAGTGAGAACTTAGAGCAGCCTGTCAGTACCTAAAGGGGCTTGCAAGAGAGCTGGAGAGGGACTTTTTAAAAGGGCATGTAGTGATAGGATAAGGGGCAATGGTTTTAAGCTGAAGGAGCATAGATTTAGATTAGATATTAGGAAGAAATTCTTTACTGTGAGGTTGGTGAGGCACTGGAACAAGTTGCCCAGAGAAGCTGTGGACGCCTCATCCTTGGAAGTATTCAAGGCCAGGTTGGACGGGGCTTTAAGCAACCTGATCTAGTGAAAGGTGTCCCTGCCCACGGCCGGCGGGTTGGAACTAGATGATCCGTAAGGTCCGTTCCAACCCAAACCATTCTGTGATTCTAAGATGAAATCTCTCCCAGGGCAATTTGTACCCTTGTCCTCTCTGTGTGGTTCCCTGTGGTTTAGATTGAAATCCTTCATCTTTCTATCTCTGAAACACTTCTTTTCATGTGTGATGGAGGGTGATCTTGGCTGGTGTCCTGAAGGAAATACAGTTATGAAGGTATGTGTCTCTGTTGGTACCCATTCATGCTGTACTTCTCTACCCTTCCCTCCTAGCCTTCTAGCCTTTGTCAGGAAGCACATCAGTAAGCAGGCTACATCTGTTTAAGTGTTTGGTTTCTAAAGGACCTCTAGCTTAATTTCTCTTATTCTTTTCTGCTGTGTAAGGCACTCCTTGCCTCCTGGTTAACTACTCCAGCTCATGGTGTCAACTATGGTGACTGCAGAAGCTCAGTGGTGCAAGCTGATGGTGAGTAGAGGAAAGTCCTAGCAGGATTCCCTTTCCACATATGGGGATGATATGGGTGTCAGGAAAAAAAAAAAAAGCCCAAAACACATCTCACAGAATCACGGCATGGTCAGGGTTGGAAGGGACCTCTGGAGATCATCCAGTCCTACCTTCTGCCAAAGCAGGGGCACCTGGAGCATGTTGCATGGAGTCACATCCAGGTGGGTTTTGAATGTCTCCAGAGAAGGAGACTCCACGGCCTCTCTGGGCAGCCTGTGCCAGGGCCCTGTCACCCTCAGAGTAAAGACGTTCTTCCTCATGTTCGGATGGAGCTTCCTGGGCTGCAGTCTGTGCCCGTTGCCCCTTGTCCTGTCGCTGGGCACCACTGAAAAGAGCCTGGCCCCATTCTCTTGGCACTCACCCTTAAGATATTTGTAGATGTTGATAAGATCCCTACTCAGCCTTCTCTTCTCCTGGTTAAACAGCCCCAGCTCTCTCAGCCTTTCCTCATAAGGGAGATGGGCCAGTCCCCTCATCATCTTGGTAGCCCCTGCTGGCCTCTCCCCAGCAGTTCCCTGTCTCTTTTGAACCAGGGAGCCCAGAAGTGAACCCAGCGCTCCAGATGTGCCTCACCAGGGCAGAGCAGAAGTCTGGTTTTGGTGAAAGCTGCCAAAATACGAATATGAGGAAAAATGTCTTTACCCTGAGGGTGACAGAGCCCTGGCACAGGCTGCCCAGAGAGGCTGCGGAGTCTCCTTCTCTGGAGACATTCAAAACCCACTTGGATGCAACTCTGTGCAACCTGCTCCAGGTGCCCCTGCTTTGGCAGGGCTTGGGCTGGATGGTGCCCAGCGGTCCCTTCCCACCTGGACCAGCCTGGGATTGCGTGTTGCTGCCACAACATGACGGTGCTGTACCCAAGAGGCCAGCCGGCAGGGAGCCACAACCCCCACGTCGGAGCCCTGGGG
>JAVJGI010000014.1:114345557-114383624 GCA_035590275.1 Ibycter americanus | reverse complement strand
AGCGCAGCCCCCCGCCCCCAGGGCGGTGCGCCATGCCCGACCCCGCCCGGCCGGCTCCGGGGAGAAGCCCCAGCACGGCCAGGAGAGGGCACCTGGAAACAACCCTTCTGTGCACGGCTGGGCGGCTCTTCCCTCGCCTTGTTTTTCTTTCTTGCTTGCTTTCTTTTTTTTTTTGTTCTCTCCCTTTTTTTTTTCTTTTTCTTCTTTTTTTTCTTTTTTTTTCTTTTTTTTTCCCCCCTCTTTTTTTCTCTCTTTCCGCCTTCCCCACCCTCCACGCCCCTTTCCTTTGCGCAAACCCTGAACGCTGTTTTCATCTTCCTGGGAATTTGCTGCTTTGTGGTATGAAAGCAGAGCAGGCCGCCCCGCTCGGTGTGCGGGCAGCAGCATCCCGCACCCGCCTCTCTCGCCTGCATCCGGCCACCCCCGGTCCCCCACTGCTCCCAGTTCTCTGCCCCACATCCTCTCCCGCCAGCTCCACACACACGCCCGTGCCCGCACCCCACTCATCTACAAAATAGGTGCATGCGAGTGTATGGTAACCACACAGCGATTCAGGGGTCTGGGTGGGTTTTTTTCTGCAAAGCTCCCTGAAACATGCGGATTTCAGTCAAACAGCACCTGTGTTCCAACCACAGTGGGGCCTGGAGGAAGGAAAAACCACCCCATCTCAGCGAGCAAGAATTTCAAGCTGAAAGGAGTGCTGGGCTGAAAAGCAGTACTACACGTTGGCCCTCTTTGTGCTAATACTAGTTGAATGTTGCTCCCTGAAAAGCCTGGTTTTCCCCAAGGCTGAAAACACTGAGCTGGAGATCCTGCCTATCAGACATCAAATCAAAGGTGTAAGGCCTGAGAGATGTACGTAGCCCAGCTGCACTGAGGGGTGGACGGGTGCAACACCAGTATCAGCCAGATTACAAAGCTCCTGGGATTTGTTTGGGGTGAATTTTCGACACATGCAGTCACAGCGCAGCATCCCTGCCGTGCTTGCCTTCTGGAAGCACGAGCATCCCATGGTCTTTCCCTCTCTTATGTATGCAGAGATGTACTCTTTTCGCCCCCAAACGCGTGCTGTTTCTTCTTCACTTCTCATGGGTGCTTGCAGATTCAAGCATGAAATCTCTACCAACAAATGCTTTTTACATGCTCTGCTATGTGGCTTTGCTGTACACACTCATGCCCTAATTGCATCACTTCCCTGCAGCTCCCTTCCTCAGGTGAGCACCCCCCTCTCTTAGTCAACACGAGCACACGATAAACATTTCATGCTCTATAGCTGTGCCCAGATAGCTCACAGACAGCTCACACTTACAGCTATGGCTCCACTTTTTAAGCACAGAGATGCTGACTGCTCTATAAAAACTCATACTACGGACTGTGTATATACAGGCACCTTTTCCACATAGCCCACACAACTTTGAGTATAAATATACTCATTTTCTTTGCACAGACACACACGCACACTCTTACTTTAGTTTCCCCGGAACAGACAAGCCTTTGTTGTTAGGCTGTCTCTGCTCCTCTAGTCTTTCTTTCCCCCCTTGTTTCTGACTCTGTTTTCCCTGATGCCTGTCTCTCCTGCTTGTTCGGGCTGTCAACGAAGCTGCAAGGTGCTGCAGATGAGCCGCTTGAAATCCTGTCTGTCCAAGGCCTTTTCCTGGGGCGGCATGTGGCTTGTTAGAACGGGCTCCATCTGTGCTCGCTCAGTGATTCCCCCCTACCCCATTTTAAAGGTACCAACCCCAGCACTTTTGATGTAATATCTTCCCCCAGTGGGATGCCCTGTGCTGTAGGGGACAGGGACTGGGCTCCTCCTCGGGGTGGTGTGGTATCTCTTCCATCACTGTTGCAATAGCAAAACCGCTGATAACCGCTCCCGCAAACAGCCTGCTCTTGCCAGGACAGGCTGGGCGGCCGTATCCAGCCCGCTCAGGCTCACCCACGCACCTTGGCCCTGGGCGATGTGCTGCTGCCCCATTCATTTGATGGGGGGGTTGCTCACATGCCAGAGCTGAGGGAGCAGCGGAAAGCTGGGGTGCAACAAGTTGCGGCAGTGAGTGATGGGGGTGTTTGGGTGGCCAGGAGGGGTTTTGGGGCAGCTTGCTGGCATCGGCAAAGGCTTGTGGCTTTTGGGAGGGTATAGCTTGTGGTAGGGGGTCCCTGATGCTGGAATGGGAGCAGGCAGCCAGGCTGTGCTGTGCTGCAGCATCAGGGAAGGGAAGGTGATGAGTGTCTCCCCTCACCCCCATGCTGAGCGCTCAGCACTGCTCTCTGGCCATTCCTGGGGAGGTTTCTCACACCTTGTTGCTGCCTGGTTTATCCAGGGCTCCCAGGGACCAGCCTTGCTGGGGCTTCTGCAAGGGGTGGGGGCCCTGGCTACCAGCCTCTGCAAAGAGACAGGGCCTGGGCCCTGGGAAAGGTTGTTAGCCCCAGCCAGATTTCAGGTGCTTTCCCAGCTGTGTTCTGCATTTAAATCACAGCTCTCTGCTGCTCTGGGTGAGTCACCTCAGACTGAGGGACTGGGGCTGTGAGGAGGTGTGGGGATGCTACTGAGAAGTGCTGGCTCTGGGAGATTGTCCTGGTGCAGCTTCTGGCTTTGCACACCTGGATGCTGGTGGTGTCCTGTCCCAGCGCTAAGGACACATGCAGCAAAAGGACTTGTGCCAAGTTCCTCTTCCCTGCCTGCACTGACCCTACGTGCATCCTCATGTTGTGGGAGGCTCTGCTGAAGCGGGGTGAGTAGATGCCAGCACACCTGAAAGGGATGCAGTGTGGTGTGGGAGGGAGCCCTGTGTCTGAGGAAGCCTCTTTGGCTCTGTTGGGGAAGGCACGGCCAGGCTCTGTGGTGCCCCTGAGGGTGGTAGCACCTCGTCTTAAGCAGGATTTTTGCAATGAGGGTGACACCAATAGCAGAGCCTTGGGTGAAATATGTTCAAAGACATTTCACTGAGAAACTGGCCTCCACTGGCTTCTCCCTGCAGTGTTGTGCCAGTAGCCCCCTTGATACTGAACCCATCTTCCTCCCCTACTGACCTCTGTCTGCTGGGTGTCTCTCACTGAGGTTAGAGTGGTAAATCGGTCACATGCTCTTCACTTTTTTTCCCTTTCTTATGTATTCTTTCTGCTCAGAACAGGCATGAGGCAGGCAGCAATGTCCAGCAGATGTACTGCCTGTCCTGCATGGTCTCCTCAGGACCATCTACCTCCTCAGAGAAGTGACAGCGGTGCTGCTTCCACTTGCTTCCCTCTTTGCATCCCTCCATCTCAACCTTGTGGTGAGTCACAACACGTACATTTATGTCTAACAGAGCCAGGTTTTGTGTAAGCTCTTTTATTATTCAGCAAGCTCTCTCATCTGCTCGGTCAGGGGATGGCAGCTGGTGCTGCCATGGTGGGGAGCAACTCCAGGTCGTTTTGCTCCGCTGCTCCATTTCCCTCTCGTTCAGGGTTCACAGCCAAACCAAAGACAGGAGCCAAACGTATCTTGTGTACAGTAGAGCAATGGCTCCAGCTCCCCACCCCCAGCGACTTGCTGACCTGGAGACCTCTGGGCATAAACAAAGCGCAGTGTTAGTGGAAAACTGGTGCAGCCCCCAGAAGTTCCTTAGGAAATATGTGAGCCCGGATGGAGCCAGCTGTTCTGCGTGGGAAGGCAAACGGTTAGCCCAGATGATGCGGAGGAGAAAGGCGAGCCAGAGCTGGAGCACATTATTTGTCTTGTGGCCGAGAAGATGAGTGGCTTGGGCTGGATGTGGGTGAATGGCGCTCAGCCATGTTTTGGGGAGTGACCTCCAAGGCAAGCTGAAAGAGCCGTAGATATCAGCTCTTGTGAAAAGGATGTTGGAAACCCCACAGCCCCGGGAGGCTGATAGGGCAGCGTATTTCTATTTGTATCCATTAGCTGGGTCTTAGCACAAGCTTACTGTCACCTGCGGTTTTATCTCCATGGTGAAAGGCGCAAACCCAGTAAGCAGGGCAGCTGCACGTGCTGTCTTTGCTTCTGGACTGACATTGTGGGGTAGGTAAGCATCCAGACTACCCAAAGAGAGAGAATCTCTTCTGTACAACCCCTTGCATCCCAGTGAGGTGATTGAGGTTGAAAAGGTTGTTTAAAACATAATCTATATTCTGGGGTCTGGGCTGGATGTGCCTGAGGATACTGTGACACGTGTGTGTTAAGCGGAGTGGTTCGTTGGCGCTAGCGGCCAGAGGCAACAGCTTTTTAGCCTTCTTATGAAAGCCACTTGCGTTCTGCATGTGTGTGCTGGGGGGAATCTGGACTCACACACTGAAAGCCCTCCCTCGTACCACGGCCATGGCTTCGAGACTCAAAGCAGAGGGCGAGGCAGCATCCTCTTTGTGAAGTGAGTGAAACCATCCCGTTTTCCTTCAGAAGTTTCTGGATGACCAGCCATGTTAACACAGCTGCAGCTGTGTCTCCACAGGGATGCTGTTTTTTCAAGCTGAAACCAAAAACACTTCCCTCAAAGATGCACTGAGGATTAAAGTGATTAAGCTGTGAGGAGCAGTGTTGTCACTTGAGTGGTGCTTTGGCTCAGACCTCTTCCCTCAAAACTGGAGAACTGTAGGATCAAAGCTTAATTTAGGCTGGAGGAGACCCCTATGGAGACCATCTAGTCCGAGCCCAAATGAAGCAGGTAGACTGTGAGGCATCATGGTGTTGCTGAGTAGAGACACTTTGGAAATAAATCTTGTCTTATTGGAATTCAGAGGGACTTTTGCAATAATGTAAGAGGGGTCAGAGGTTTGGCTTGGCTGCGGATCACATCCAGACTCTTGGATGCCCACGTCACCCTCCAGAGGTGCTGGTCCAAGCATGATCCCTCACTTCGTCATGGATAATGCTGCTGCCTTCGCCATTCCCTGTTGTATCTGGTTGGGACAGTGTGCTCTGTGCCTATTACTGTGGTTGTGCTCTCTTTTCTTCTGCTGGGTAAATAATTGTCTCTTTCCCGCTCTAATGTGACTGCATGTCAGGGCAGTGAAGAAAGCACAAGGGCTGCATCACACGCTGCTTTGACCCCCCCGATGAAAGGATGGTAGGAATGTAGTGTGTGGGGCAGGCACACGTGGACCCAGAAGCAGAGCAGCTGGGAGGAGGACACATCTGATGTCCTGTAGCTTCACGTGGGTGCTGGTTTTGACTTGCTGCTGCTGCTCCCTTCTCCCAATGGTGTCCTACACACCTCTCCTCCCACCCTTTTGCAGCCAGGGGAAGAAAGGAAGGTGCTTAGAAACCTGCCTCTTTAAAAAGCAAATGTTCCTGTTAGCTAGAAGCAGCCATGCCCTGTTGTACCCTTGGTAGGAGGTGTATCTTATTGCACAAAAATGTAATGTGTCTGGTGTTTCTGCTCTCTGTACTTCTGAGCACATGCTCTCCGGGGCCCAAACCCTTCCCCAGACCTCCCAGGTTTGCAAGAGTTTGCAACTGTGCTTCCTGCTACTGGTTGGTGTGGACGTATGAAGGGAACAAATGTTGGATGTTATTTAGCACTTC
Source organism: Ibycter americanus (assembly GCA_035590275.1). NCBI lineage: Eukaryota > Metazoa > Chordata > Aves > Falconiformes > Falconidae > Ibycter > Ibycter americanus. The sequence continues at coordinate 114,378,109 of JAVJGI010000014.1, read as the reverse complement.
AGTCAGGTCATGCTGCAGCCAGGAAGCGCAATGGTTTGTAATGGAGAACATATGGGATCTCATGCAGACACCCTCACTCTGTCCTCGTTTCCCTGCCTGTAAAATAGAAATAATAATTCAATACCTCAAAGAGAAGTTGTGGGGCTTGCTTAGCAAATTAAGATCTGTGAAATGCTCACAGACCTTCATCCAGAAGGGGAGGTGGGAGGGTGTTGTGTTTTTTTAATTGCAGGAGCATTGCCAGTCTGTCTCCTTCCCTTACACCCGATGGAAAGGCGTTGCTGGGTGGCCTGTTTGAATGGCAGGCGGTGGTGCATGGGGGGCTCAGTTGCCACTGACCACATGGGGACCTCTGGGGGTCCTGCCGTACTGGATGGGGATGTAGCAGCGGAGTGACCCACCTGTGTCCGTCTGCATGATGGCCACCCCACAGCCCTTGTGGTGGCAGTACCCGAGGTGAGATCAGCCCCGCTCGGGGGGGTGTTGGATGGTTTTAGGGCCCTCTTGTCCCTGTAGCCATCTGGGTCTGTTTCCCACTGCTTGCATGGAAAACTGGTACCTCTCGTGCAGCTGTCCTTGCACACATGTGCTCTACATCAAATGCTGACTCCAAGAGCAGTAGCATTGAAAAAAGTCCCCACAGATAAGAATATTTCCCCAGATAGTAACATAAAGTAAAAGTCAAGGGACTGCTTATTTATTTTTTTCCTTCACCACCACCTCCTTTTTTTTAAAGTGAGGCATTTTATTTTGCCTTCAAGGAAAGCAGTACTTATCTTTATCTTAGAGCTGTTTCTAAAAAATCATTTTCTTTCTCCATACTGACCTTTCTGAGGCAGATGAAAGGAACAGCCTTTAGTCAAGAGAGCTGTGGAAGGCAGAAACCCCTCCTCTTTCTCCTCATCCAGGGCAATGCATCCTCACTCCATCCATCCTTCACTCTTGGTGTTGCTTTGTAGGGGAGGAGGACGTCAGCTCCATTCTCTTTCCTGATTGACGGGCTCTGACACACACACACACACTCTCCCTCCCTCCCCCCCCCCACCCCTCCCCCCACCCCTTGGGTTGGTTGATATTTTCTTGGTCTGTTTTCTCCTGCTGAGCCCAACACCCTGATGTGATGAGCTTAAGGCTCAAGACCTTTGAAGAGCGAAAGTCTGGGCTCCCAGAATGCAGGAGGTCCTCTCCGGTCTTCTGTGGCAGGGGTTGTAAGTCATTCATCCTCCTGGTGCCCAAAGCTACGTGAGAAGCAGGGTGACTGAGCAGCATTGTGACCAGTGGTGTTTGCATTCGGTCAGGGCGAGACCACGTCTCCCAGCACTTCGGTATGGCCTGAAAACCTGGAAGTGTGAGCATGCAGTGCAAAGAAATTTTTCCTGAAACCCCAGCTGCTGCTACCTGGCCAGGGAAACCAAATGGCTGGGAGAAATCCTGGGGCCAACAGCATGAAAGGGGGTCCCTGGCAGCCCGCCCAAGAGGCAGGGATGGGGCCAGCACTGTTGCCGGGCCAGGGACTCATCCTAGCAATCCTGCATGGTAGCTGGTGAAAATCTGTCAAAGCTGAGATGCACTGAGCAAACTAAATTGCCAGTAAAGGAAGTGGCATTTTTCCAGAGAAATTTTTGCTCAGCAGAAACTCTGTGGCTGCATCTGATATGGACTCTGTAAATGGCCATTAGTCTGTTGTGGATGAGAGCAATATAATTGAATTTAAGGAAAAGGTTTAGGAGGGAATAAACTTTTTCTTTTGCATAGTTTCCCAGAAACTTTTTTTTATTTTTCCTCCGGTTGATAGCTGAATATGTCAATAGGTTGCAGTTAATACATGGAGACAGAAATAAGAACCAAGGGAGGGCAAATGAGAAGGAAAACTAGGGATGTCCATCTTCACTAGAGCTGGGCATATGTAGCAATAAACGTTCACAAAATGTGCTTGTGAATAAAACATGCAGCCTGTCTTCCTTAGTGATTGTGACCCATTTTATTCCCAAACACTCTGTTGAAAAAGAATTTTCTGCTCACAAAGATGTTCACGAAAGCAAGCTATCTTTTAGAGTAATGTGAATAAATATAATTGAATGCTCAGGCTGGCGTTATACTTAAAGCCATTTTGAAGAGCCCTATCAGTTGCATAATAGGCTGGTGGAACAATTTGGCATGATTGCAAATAACTTGCGATGAGGGGAGGCTGTTTCTCCCACGTATGAAGCGTGGCGCCTAGCTAAAAGCGATATAGAATAACTTACATGACCAACGGCGTAATGTAAACGGTGAGTGAGGGGCAGGATATTTTCAGCAAGAGGGTCCAGACTAAGCCATATGTTAAAATGCCTTCATGCAAACCGCTTTTCACAGCCATTCAGCAAGCAATCCCGTCTGTAAGTAGACAGGCTGCTGGCTGATAATTCGGGGACAGATAACGGGGCTGCGTTTGTCTGAGAATTCATCTGCAGTGAGCAGTTTGATTAGCTTTAATCATATGTGACAGCAACGTGAAGTGTAAAGTTGTGGTCAATCAGTTTGAATTAATCCCTCCATCAACGTCACTGAACCAAAGATCAGGGCAAGGCGGTGTTATTTTCTCACTTAGCCCATCGCCAAGAGGAACGGCTCTGCCTGTATCCCCACCTCTGCTGTGCTGGCCGGCATTCATCTTCGGGAGCCTTCCCTGCCCACGGTATCAGAGGCAGAGATGGAAATGAGCTATCAGTTCACACAGAGTCCATTCACCCCTGGCTGTTGCAAAGTCCTCTCCAGTGGGCTTTTCATTTTTTTCCGTGCGTAGCAGCAAGTTGCATTTCATACGCCCAAAATGCCTGGGCTTTCCCGGCGTCTCCCAGGCAGCTATTACACATTAAACTATAATTGCACCGTCAGGGAGTTTTCCTTTCTGATGGTCTGCCAGCATGTTCCCTTTAAAAAAATTATATCTATCGAGGTTAGCAGCTTGGGCAGGAAATAATCCAGACAAATGCAGGCAGCCTCATCTTTGGGCCAATTAATCTGAAACAGATATCCAGTGACAGGGTGATCGCGGAAGTGCTGAATGAGATCTGTGGGGAACGAACGGCAATTTAGCCGGGCTGTAAACTTGCAATTCAGATGCTGGCAGCAGCGCTCGGTGATTATGGGCTACCGAGAGGGCAGAGGAGGGCTCTGCTGCAGTGGGTAAGGGATGATGTGTTTCTGGGCAGCACCTACAATGCTGTGTGCTTCAGGCACCCCAGGGCCAGCTCTGTATTCACAAAGTGCTAGTCATTTCTAGGGGAAAAAGGCCAGCAAAGCTGCTAGGCTAAAATGGCATTCTGATGGAAATAACATGTTGGTAGAGTGCAGGAGAGAAGCCTGCGTTGCTCAGACCCCTGCCCGGGAAACAGCTTTTTGTGCAGAGCAGCACAGGCTAAAGGGCTTCCCCGCACAGGGGCCAGATCTTGGTAATGCGGAGAGCATCTGTGGAAAATTAAGAACGGCACTTTTCGGGCAGGAGCACTTGTAGAAAGCCGAGCAGCTGCCTGGATGGGGCAGTGTGGGTTGGAGCAGAACCCACGGGTAGGGAAGATGTGAGCACCTCATTCTTCTGCTCTGGAAACTCAGCAGAGTCTGCTGTGAACTGGCAGCTCCTGGCAACCCCCTGGCAGGGCAATCAATTAAGAAAACATGAACTAACATAAAACATGGCAAAGCAGAGAGTAAAAGCTGTGTATTTCATTTTCTTGATTCCATCTACGAGGATCTGAGACTTTTTGGCTTAGAAAGGAATGAAAAATTGTTCCAAATGCTTCATTTTGACAATACTGAAATGAAACCTTTCAGCTGCCTGAAGAGTTGGTCGGTCACTCTTTGTTGTGTTTTTTACATGAACAGCTATGCCGTCTGTGATGAGCCCATGAAGATTTTGGTGCCATCACATCTGAATCTACACTGGAAAAGCATTACTGGTTGTATTTAGGTGCAGCCTCAGCTCTTCACCAGTAGAAAAGGGGGGGCCATGGGATGGAGGCATGACTTTCTCCAAGGAGTGCCATGAAGTCTGTGATAAGATTAGTAGTAATCTGATGAACATTGACCGATGGGGGAGGAATGCATCTAGGAAAAGTTTGACAGTGAGGTGTAATACTAAGAAGGATATTACCCTGAAATAATGAATGCCTTTGCACTACAAATTGATCTGGGGGTGGGGGGGAAGAGTTTTCACTCATTTTCTCTCTCTCTCCTGTTTGATTTGTAGTTAAAATGCAAATACCACAATATCTGTAAGACCTCTTTCAGAAGCTCTTCTTCCATTCCTGACCTTACCTGAGAAAAAAACTCGCAGGAACAGAAAACCTTAGAAAAAAACATTCAGGAATGGGTAGCATGCAATATTTTTATATAGATTTTAGGGCTGCTGGTTGTGCTATTTGAGAATGAATTGGATGCAGCAGGGAGGTCAGCAAGAGCTGTTGTTAATAGCTGCTCTCTTTCAAGATACGTATAAAAAATCCCAAACATGTTCCCTTCATGAAATATATCGCTGCAATGATAGGAGCTGCTATCCAAATTGTAAGTGGTACAAAAGGTGGATCAGGTATTTGAGCTATGGGAGGAGAGGTGTGACTAGAGAAGAGAGTAGCTGAGTGTAAGCACGGGAGGCCAGTGCAGAGTGAGGGAGGGAGCTGTATCGTTTTGTGCAGAAAATCCACAAAAATATCACAGAAGCAGATAAAGGAGGATGCAAGCAAACATTAAAGAAGGGCTTGTAGCACCTCTTTAGAGAGTTTTAGGGGAAAGAGCCTGAAATAGTGAATGGGAAATCTCTCCTTTGTTTCCCTTCTGTGATTAGGAAAACAGGCTTTGCCATTGCTTGCATCCTCAGTTCTTCTTCCAAGGAGAGAGAGACGTCCGTCCCCTGTGAGCGGCTCACTGCGTGCCCTGCCGCAGGACAGGCAGGCTTCAAGGGCACGGCAGTGGGGGGGTGCTGAGGGGCAGCCGAGGGGACTCGCTTTCTCTCTAACCCCGTGCTCCCCAGTTGCTCAAAATGTCCATCTTTCAAACAACGGTCACTATTCCAGCCCGTGTCTGTGCAGAAAAGTTGCTTTCTCTGGAAAATGGGAAGAAATGTGATTTGACCAGTTGTTAGGAAGAAAGTAGGGATGTTCTTAGCAGCCTTTTGGCCAAAACCTGGGAGAATGAAAGGCTGAAATGAGGCAGGGAAGTAACCTCTGCTATGAAGAGCTGTCTCAGGTTATGCCTGCAAAGTTTGCTGTCTTTTGAGCATATTTTGATTGCTTTAAAGTAGTGTACTGTGTGTGTATGGTACTTTTTTGTGTGGCTAAGCTCTCAAAGTGAGCAGTTGAACAAGGCTTTGCAGTCTGCATGAGTGGCTGATTTCCCTGCACGGTGACAAGTCTGGTTAAATGTATCAAGGGCTGCGCAAAACGCACGCGAAGCCCCAGTCTGACCCCCTGCAGAGCTTGGAGAGGGGCAGGAGACCCTGTACCGCAGCTCCTTGGTGCTTAGAGGCAAAGCACGTGCTGCTGAAATGGCTGGCAGGACTGCTGGGGAAGATGCCCTTCCCTAGGGCTTTAGGAGCCTTGCAGGTGTTAGTGGTCCTGGAGGACTTCTTCTCCCCAGGTGCTAGTGGTCCTGGAGGACTTCTTCTCCCAGACCTTTCAGGGAAAATGAGGTGGACAAGAGATATAAACCCCAAAGCACTGGGAGATGGTAAAGCATGTGGGATGTTCTGCTCTTTGGGCAAACAGATGTGATGTTCACAGCTACTTCTGGTAGGTAGCAGTGCTTCAGAGGCATGCAGACCAAACCTCCTATTTTCCTTCTGTTTTTCCTTAAAGACAAAAATTAAACAAGCCTTGCCTTCCTCACAAACTAGGGAAAACTGGAAATGGATACCAAGGGGAATGGCTACCTTCTCTGGGATGGGAGGCAGGATTTCTAGCCGGGGCAGGTAGGGAGGCAGCAGCTGGGTGCAGCAACTTGCCTGAGCCATGGGGTGCTGCTGGGCAGAGGCTGCACCCCAGTGCTCACTCTCACACTGCCCATCTCCCCATCACTGCTCCCTTTCCCCCCACAGGGGCACAGCAGCTGAGCTTCCCCATCTGTGCAAGCGCTGGTGTGTCAGCATCTGCCATAGACATTAAATCCATTAGCTCCTGGGTGCCCCATGGGCTGCCAGCTACCAGCCCCCCAAAACCAGCAGCTTCATGCATGTGGCCATTGCCAGCCCCCCTGGCAAGTGAGGGAAGGGGCTCAAGCCTAACGCAGGGGTTTCTGTGTGAGGCAAGGGGGAAATGAGCGGAAACAAACCCATTCTGCTCTTGGGCTGTACATGGATGCATGTGGGAAGGCAACGTGGGTCCCCCCCCAGTGCCCCCCAAAAGCCAGGGTAGGCTGCTTTGCATTTTTCCTTCCCAACAAGTCAGCACAGAAGTCATTACCAGAGCCAGTCCTTTTGGACAACCTGACCACTGCTTCCCTCCGCAGCACCCATGGGAAGGGGAGCAGCATTCTGAGAGGGCTGGGTAGCACCTTGAGACCTTTGGGAGCTCAGTCTGGGGGCCTCTGTCATGTGCTGCCGTCCTGATCTGGCTGGAGGACAGGACATGTAATAGGAGCTGGCAGTGCCGTGGTTGGCATCCCATGGGATGGGAAGCTCGGTTTGAACCAAAGGGGCCATTTAGTGTTGTGAATTATTGAGCACTTCGCAACGTGGAGGAGCCAAGTGAGCCAGCTGAGGTCAGGCAACCTACTCTCTGCTTTTAGAAACACTGGCTGACCAGCAACCGAAACACCCCTCCAGCCCAGCAAAGCCATGGTGCGCAGGCTGGAGCCTCCTGCAGCGAGGTGAGGACATGGATGCCAACGGGAGGTGATGCTGGGAGTCTCACTGGCAGCAAACCAGGCGGTGGGAGCAAGGGAGGTGGGGATGCACTCTCCCTCGGGGGCCAGGGAGAGCAGGCTGGGCAGTGAGCCGTGAGCCCGCTGTCGGTGCTTAATATTTATTAATGACTTGGAAAAGTGGGGGAAGCAGCGAAGCAGCAAGTTTTGCAGATGGCATGAAATTCAGGTTAGAGAAGACTGTGCAGGCACCCGTCGGGACTTACCCAAGGTAGGCGAAGGGGCAGGCGAACCTCGCTGTTGACAAACACCACGGAGAAGGCTGCCTCCGTGCCACTGCTGCTTCGCTGGGTTCTCAGCGACCACAGCAGCCTGGGTGACAGCGGGGGGGAGGCTGGGTGTCACCCAACACAGTTCAGTGGGAACATCTGCTCAGCCTGCAGCAGCCGTCTCAAAAGAGAACAAAATGGCTGGCTATATAAAGAACAGGATAAAAAAAACCCCATGCTGAAAATACCACCTTTCTGCTATCTAAGCAGAGCAGGTGAATTATGGGCTGGAGTCATTCTCTTGTTGCACGAGTAATAGATGAAAAATGGGGAGCAAAAATGGGCAAAGAAAATGATGGATGCAGAGCGACTGAAAATAGTGACTGTATTGTTCTCACCTGTATGAGGTGATTGGAAAAATAAAGACAAATCAGTTTATCTTCCTAAATAAGCCACAATCAAAGAGGCATCCATTGGCACTAATGGCCCCAATGGCTAATGTGGGCAAAGGGACGGCCACTTTTAAGCTGTGCATCATCAGCCCGCAGGATAAGATGGCGCAAGATACATCGTGCACACAGAGTCCAGCATGATTCAGGGTTAGACTATATGTGTAGGTGAATCACAAAGACATTCACGCTTTGTGTCAGCATGGCAGATTCCAGGGTGCAGTTCCCTCGAGGCTCCCTGCAGCTTTTCCCTGAGTGCTAGCAACCGCGGTGCGAGGGTGATGCTGAGCTGGGAGGGCAGGTGAGTGGCGTGAGGCCATCAGCCATCATGTGCGAGCCATCACCACTTCTGACTTCTTCGCAAAAGAGGACTGAGGTGGTGGGCTGTGCCACTAACATAGCTGGGGGGAAGAGGCAGAGAAGACTGGGGTTTACATCAAAACGCCTGCTAATCCTTCCCTCTCCGCTTACCCGTCGGCACCCAGGGCTGAGGTTCAGTCTTCCCCCTGCCCTGGGGCAGCAGCATCTCTCCACATGGGGCTCGTGCTGCCTGGTGCAGATGGCTGCGAGATACATTTAGTGTACAAAGGTTAGGCCTTGGCAGCTAATGGAGAAAAAAATGTGAGTTGGAAATGGCTTGTCTTGGAGATGGATGTATTCAGAACACTGAATCGGAGCTGCTTCTCACCTAGGATCTTAAAGCAGTGGGACTGCAAAAAGCGTTTGGTCCCTTCCACAGGTCTTTTTCACTCCTCCAGAGCAAAGCAAGGGGAGTCATCGCTCATCACGGGCACTCACAGCACTGCTTCATAACATTCTTCTAGGGTGGTTAAATCACTCAAGCAAGACAAGCCTTTGCCTCCGATACGGTTAGGAAATGTGACCTAGTTAAGCCCAGCCGTTCTGGAGTGCGATGGAATGGAAGCAACTTGCGCTTGCTGAAATTGGACTCCAGCAATAGGGTATGTGCTGTTGCTCCCCCAACCCACCGAGCCCCCGAGCCCGTGCCGTCGCTGCGGGTGGGCTGGTGGGTGCACGGGGCAGCCCCCTGCCACACCAACCCCCTCCCAACCCTCCGCAGCCGCAGCACCGCGCCTGCCCTGACAGGCACCAGGGACCCCTATGGCCACGGCCACTCCCCCTGCGCCTCACTCTCCTCCGTGAAATCCAATTAAAGGGTGAAATGAATTTTGGAGTCACTGGTAGGGGCCGGGAAATGTCCGAGCATGGGGGAAGAAAAGGTCTGTCTGCTGGTGCTGGAGCAGGAGAGAACTGGCTCTGGTCTCACTTTAAGCCCAGCCCCACTGAAAAGCTGCCGCCACAGCTGCAAGGGAACTATAAACGTACCATGCAATAGCGTTATCGCTTTGATGGATGCAGTAAAGCCTTTGAATGCCCTTATTTTTTTTTTTTCTTTTACACTGTGGCCTTGTACCTTGCAGCCTCCCTTGCTGTAACGTGCCGATTTCTTTTGTAACTCAGATTCTGCCCCCTCCTCTCTCCCTGGCTCTTATAATGGGCGGAATACCTTCGTTTGCTGCCCCTTTCCCTGGAGGAAAAAAGAAATGCTCTACTGTTTGAGGGAAAAAAAAAAGCCTTTCTCCTCCACTCTCACTGCTCCCAGGCAGGTTTATGCCTCTCCAACAGTGATTAGCACAGAGGTGACCAGAAAGGAGCTCCAGTGCAGGCTGCTCCAGTGCCTGGAGCTCTTCTTTCGGAGAGGGACTGGCCTTGTGGAGACTGTAGGCTCCTTGGGCCTCTACAGGAGAAAGAAACTTCTTGGTGCTGAAAGTCATTGATTTTGGCATTTTCTTCCTCAGAAATAGTTTCCCTTTTGACAGTGTTACGCTTGGGGCAGTCCACTTGAATGCACTGCTGATGTCTTGGATCCTCCAAGGGGCTGGCATGAGAGCCTGGGTGTGCACCATGGTGATGTGACCTCAATTTGCCATTTTAGGAGCGCTGTGCAAGGGGCTGGCCAGGCTGATGCAATGGGTCTTTTCCCAAAAGGATCCCCTCCATCTTGCCTCACCTCTCAGCAGCTTTCCTCCATCCCTCCCTCCCTGGTGCTTTCCCCCTACATGCCCTCAGGCTGTGGAGCTCCCTACTGCCAGTTAGGATGGAAGCCAAAAGCACAGAGGGGTTTGCAAAGCAATTAAGTTCAGAGGAGAAAAGGTCCCTGAAGGCTATTAAAGTTGCAGGCACAGCCCCTGGCTTGAGGAGCTGCTACACTGTGGACTGCCAGAGGCTGGGAGGGTCCTCTGGGGAAAGTCACACGATGCCTGTCCTGGCCTTTCTGCACTTTTTTCTTAAACATCTGCTCCTGGCCACTGCTCCAGACAGCGTCCCAAGCTGGATGCCCACCAGTCTGGTGAAGCATGGTCATTCTTGTGTCCTGTTCTCCTTCAGTATTCTGATTTTTTTTCACCCTCCTTCTTCTGTCTCTCTGCTTGTTTCCCTGCTAGGATGACTTCTTCTCTTTCCCACTCTGCTCTGACCCTGCTCTTGCCTTATACGATATTTTTCAACGTTCAGTCCTTGCTTGGCTTCGGCTGTAGGTGACTCATTCTCCACGCCTTGCCTTGGTCCCACCTCTTGGCTGTCTCTTGGACATCTGCTCTGCGCTGCATCATTCAAATGTAGCCTGCCTGAAAACGAAGCCCTGCTCCATCCCCTGACACAGCCCCTTTACAGGAAAAACCTGCCTTCCCTGGAGAGCTGAGGCTTCTCCAAGGGCACAGCAGGCTCCCCAGTGGATAGCATCAACAACAAGGCATTGGTACAGTCCTCTCCTCCCATCCCCAGCCTAAAGGTAACTTTAACTATCACCTAATCAGCCTGGAGGCACAAGAGCAGTAGAGGGAGGGAGCAGCAGAAGCTCCTGCTGTGCTCATCAGGCTGTCTCTGGGTACTCGTTAAGGGCTCAGTTTTCGAGGCTTGTTGAGCACCAGGAGCCATGCACGGCCAGCTCCCTGCTTGCACTGCTGCCCTGTGGCTCCCTCCCTGCTCCTGCACCCATGCCCTGGCCATGCCTTGCTCAGCACACTCTGCCTGCCCGCCTCTCTTCATCGCTTACCCTGCCGCAGGGTGGTACAACTTCTCTGATGAGTTCCCTTCTCAGGGGAGGAGAGGGAGGGAGACATTTGCTTTGCACTACCCGAGACCCTGTTGAGAAGAAGGGCTGCCCCATCCCGGTTTGTTTCACAAACTGGGTCCCCCAGAGACCCCAGTTCCTCAGGGGCAGTGAGCACAGGGACCTCACTGCAGGAGGATGCATTTGTACCTGAAAAGATGGAGTAAAATTTCTTTTGGTCTTCCAAGTTTGCTTTCCTGTAGATCTTTGAAGTAAGATGTAGTTTGTCAGCAAGGGTATAAAATCTAGCAAAAGTAGAAGGTTGAGTTTCAGGCCAGTATCGTTAGACTAGACAAAACTTGATGAATGTGTTTTCTTTCTTCCCTCCTCTCCTTAAACGAATTCAGACCAGGCCAATGTTTCCTTCTTGGTGAGGGATTTCTGAGGTTCTGACTCCATGGAAAGTTTGACTGGCGTGGGTGTGCGGCCAATTTTTGAAGACCGTATTTGTTGAGGGTTTGCTCAGTGCTTGGAATATTAAACTGAACTAAACATATACATTCAGTTGCTGTGCTAAGAGTAAGGGCTTTATGTGTGTACTGTCCAAACAAGCAGGAAGGGCTCTGCTGCTGCGAACCCAAACCGACTGGCCAAATTAAATACAAAGATACACACTTAAACTCCCGTGCAGATTTGCAGTTGAATAACACCTGTGCTGCAAAGAGGAAAAAAAATAGGTGCATTTCCAGCTGAAGACTTCCACAGCTTCTTAATGTCAACAATAACAAGCCCTTTTATAGGTGCTTTTCACCTTGAAGCATCTCCAAATCCTTTGTAAATGTACGTGTATATATGATCATTTGCCCAGCAATGAAGGGGAGGCTCTGGGGTGGGCTGTAGCAGCTCTTCTGTGTTATCAGCAGTGCCCTTGGGCTCCTTCTCCTCCTTTCAGAGCCCTGCAGTGCACGTGCAGTGTTGTTGGCTCTGACTTCCTCCTCCAGCCTTCTTCCCCTGCATTTCTCTAGGCTTTCTCTATATCCCACCCTGTATCCCTTGCTCCCACTCTCGCTCTTCTGTGCTGTTTCTTGTGTCTGGACAGCCCTCCTTGCTCTCCCCTGTGCACGCACTATTCCTTTTCCTTGGCAGTCCCCAGCAAAACTGTCCTCCTGAAGCACTCCCTCCTTCCTTCCTCTCCTCCACACTCCTCCGCGCTTGAACTCTTAACTTTCAGACGAATTTGCATGCCATGCCTGTCTTAGCTTGCATGCCGCCTGGGACAGCAAAGATGTTTTATCTGCAGTGACAAATTGCTGCGTAAATTTACAGTGCTACATGAAAAGAACAACCACCCTAACAGTATTGCAACTTGATGGCCGTGATGTGCTAGGGAGAAGAAGGTTACAGAAAACAAAGGTCAGTCCTGATGTATTAAGGTCTGAAAGCAAAGAAACATACTTAAAAGGTTTCCTTATCTAATGCTTTGCATCTAGAAACTTTCCGAGATCGTCTGTTGGTTGCCAGAATCTCCTGTTACAGGCAGAGGAAGGAAAAACTTCCTTGCACCTCAGGGGTGGCCACAGCATACTGATCTTAAGAGCCATCTAGCAAACCTCTGCCAGGCTGAGGCTGAGGTTCCCCACTTTCAGTTATACCAATAGCAGCACTGCAATAGTCTCCAGCGAAGACTCCAATGCCACGTGCCTAACCTCACCCAGCCCCTACCACCTGATCCTCTGCCATACCTGTTCACCTTAGTCTTTGCTTCTGGGCTGGTCGTCTTCAGGATTTCAGGTGACTTTACAAGAATGAGTGCTGCATCAAGTGCTGGGCAGTTGGCAAGCAAGATGCCCTGAGCTGCTGCTCATCATCTACCTGGCACTTGCAAATCATAGTCTTCCACCCTTCTCCATGCCTTTGTCCCAAGCTTCATCTCTAGCTCTTCAACACAGAGTCATCTATGATGTGCTTGTGCAGCCCCTCACACTGTAGGAGCGAGGTCTCTACGTGCATTGACAGCAATGGTCAGATAAGAAGTGATCTCCCTCCACCCCAGGCAGGAGCAGAGCTGATCTCAGTGCAACAGGCAGCTTAGAGCCTTTGGCCCACTCCCCTATAGAAGACGTCGTGGATAGGCTGACTCATGTGGCATGTGTCCATCAGAAACAGGCTTGGGATTGTCCTCACCCATTTCCACAACAAAACGGGACTGAAAGCAGCCAGGGGACAGTACCAGCCTCAGCTGTGAGTTCTAGTCAGCAAAACCAGATAGCTATGACAGCTCAGAGGTAATTGAATACCACTGGTGCAAAACCTGAGGTTGTTGAATGAGATAGGCAGCGAGGACGATGGAAAATGGGACTGAAAGGGATGTTCTGTACCATCTGGCCCCATCCCCTGCTGTCTGGGGTAGCTGTGCTGTCTGTAAAGAACTGCCTCACCTCTGCGTTACAACAGGTTGGGAATTTTCTCCTGAAAGTCAGTCCCAGAAATGCACTTCTTGGACAGTCAGGGCCGCCTTCTAATTTTCAGCTCAAATTATTCCTGGCAAATTTATAGGCACTTGTTCTTGTGCCAGCACTGCCCTTTCACTCAAATAGCTCTTCTCTCTTCCTGGTACTTCCCTCCGGGGCATTTGTAAGCAACAAATATATCTCTTCCCAGGCTGCATTTTGCTAGACTCAAGAAACCAAGCTCATTTAGTCTCTCCTTACGGAAGAAAGCTCTCTCCTACCCTGGCCATCCTAAGAGAGAAAGGCGCAGAAAAGGCAATTTTAAATTAATTCATCTTTTATATGGACATACAATATTCTGTACTTCTGTAATGGCATTAAAATCTTGCTAGTTCCATTAGAAATCCCTCATCTGACATGTCTTAGGTTCGCATTTGTCTTTCTCACATCTGCATGCTATTGCCAGCTTACAGTCATTTGATCGGCTAGAGCGCTCAGGTCTTTCTCCTCTGTCACTTCCAACTGATGAGCTCCCAGCTGGTAGCAGAAATTCTCGTTATTACTCCCTCAGGGCACGACCTTGCATTTTGTACTATTAAATTTGATTCCATCTCTATTGCTTCTGTCCCTTTTTCGTAGGAAAACTGCTCTGATTAGTCACCGTATAATGCCTTAGAGACCTAAAGACATATTCACTATATTTTTATTTTTAGAAACTGTTTGCTGTTTCAGTATTTTCATTCAGTGAATGATGCCGATGTCTCTCCGTATTACCACATCTTTCTAACAGAAACTCCAGGCTGATGTGGAGAAGGGCAGGGGAAAATTGCCTCCCAGATGAAATATATGGCAAGAACAGGTATATTTCCAAACTGTTTCAAGGAAATAATTTTTTAAGGTATTTGTCACTCTGCTGCATGAAATGATCAGACACGCTGTCCAATCAACAGCAAACCAGAAACATACAGGTATGAAAATGTTCTGGTTTACCTAACTATTTTTTCCAAAGTGATCTACCGTTGCTGTGAGTGAATTTACAACGTCTCGCTGCCGGAGTGTAGCTCTCATCTGCAGAGCTGTCACAGTGATGGCTCCCAGCACTTTGGGTTTTAACCATTAAACCTATTTTTATGATGTTCAAAATACTTCAGAAACAACTGTCTTTATTGCTTAATTGTTGCGCTCAGTTACTGTGGCAGTGGGCAGCTTATGAAGATCTGCAATGGTGATGAGCGTTAATTTATTCTAACCTCTCTTTCTCAATTACAAATAATGCGATGTGCAGATTGTCTTACCCAGAGAAGGCCTGATGTAATTCAAAATAACCCCCCTGTCCTTAAGATGCTGTAGCAGCTCTGAAGAGTGTCTGTCACCGCTGGTGCTTTGTAAGGAGCCACCTTTGTGTGCTGAAAGAAAATTGCCACCGTAAGAGCTATTTTATGGAAAAATGTATTTCAGAAAACAGCTGGGGAGAGGTGCACACAACAGTATTGCAGAATTTTATTTCCCATGTCTAAATTGTCTGGTATACTTTTGTGAGGTGTTTCATAGGGCTGTGAGCTCTTTACTGGCTTTGTAGGTGCTTGAGCAGCACCTAAAGCAATGGGGCTTCCTGCCCCGAGGAGACCTCTGCAAAGTCCATCTCTGAAAATGAGTCCCAAGGGCACTTTGGCAGCTTGTAAACCAGAAAAGCTGATGCATGTAGGGAGCTGTAGTACTGACATGGTATTAAAATCAAAGGGGGTTTCAATTTGTTCTTACTTACGTAAATGGGGCACATCCCAGAGGCACGTGACAGTTTGCCATGGTGGTCTTCAGATGGACAAAATTCCGTTCTCATGAAAGAACCAAATGTTCTTTCCACGCTCTGTTCTGTATGTGCTGTGACGATCCCCTCTGTGTTGGGATGCCAGAGTGATGGGGTGTCCGAGGAGAGGATGCTTGCTCTGTGCCTGTGATACCTCAACACCCTGATCAATGCATCAGAGGGGCAGGATCTCTGTGCACCCTTTCAAACTGCGCATCATGGTTTTTTCCCTGGCAAAGACTGTATTTCCTGCCTCGTCCAGACTTGCTAATGAGGCCCCTGTGACATCTGACAGGACCTTCTTACGGAGATGTGAAAAAAAAGAAAAAATAGCAGAGGGAGAGGGAAGGCGAAGCATCATTTTGGAAGCATGAGAACTTCTGAAACATTAATCTGGTGAATAACTCCCTGCCAACAGAATTTCACTAAACCACTGATCTGAATCATGTCACAGATGGCATCGTCTTCCAAAGTGTTAGCAAAACACAGGGCTCAACCTTCAGTGGCCATGCATCACTATTTCTGATCCAGCACAACAACACGCCTGTAAAAGACAGAGCTTGTAATAACTGCAGCTCAGGAAAAAAAAACAACAAACCACCACCAAAAAAAAACCCCAGAGAACCAAACCTGTTTGAGATCTGAATAGCTGGCTTGCAGAAGGAGAATTGCCCATTTCGCTCGGTGCAGCAGTGAACATGGGCTCACAGGATAAAGAGCACCATGTGCTCCGGTAGGCTGTGAGTTCTGCTTTGATGCCTTTTTATAAGTGTAAAATCCCAACTAGCATTTGAGTGGAAGGCAAAGGTGTTAGGCTTGATACAGTGGGACCGGTCATGACACAAGCAGAAGGAAGAGGAAGAGATTGCAAGTCAGCTGGGAGCCTCCATTTATGTTATTTCATGGCTGCAGGTAGAATTTAGGTTTGAAATATTGTTTTAAATACTAAACCCAGTGTGATCTGATGCCAGAATGGATAAATAGTAGTGCCTGGGTGTGTGATCTCTGGTACCAGAAGGTATAGATGTATTATCTCAGCCTAAGGTCTTTTTTGGCACCTAAGTTTAGGTACCCATCCTGGCTATGTCTCAGCTTCTCAGTAAGAAGAGATTAAGTTTCCCACATCTGTACATCTGATTTCCATGCAGGAGGACGTGCTGGCTCCAGGTGAAAGCTGTGGTTACTCTGAGTGAGTGCTTATTCACATGGCCAGAACCCTGAGGAGAGCCACACTATGTGTCCAAGGCATTCTCCAGGCAGCTCTAACATATGAGCACTTCTCCTGGGGTCTGGAAGCCTGACCTCAGCTGAGTTTCACAGGAAGCAGAGCTGAGATTTCCATCACCCTCGTTTCCCAAGGAGGGACAGGCCTCCCAAGGACACTGGTACCTGTCTCCTGGGCTTTACCCTGGCATCTGGCCCAGAGCTACCACTGAGAAGTTGTTACAAAAGATGGCCAGCTTCTGTTAGACGTCTTTCGCACACAGCCTCCAACACAACAATGTTAAAAGAACAATGCTAAGGATTGCGAAAGCAAGCCCTCCACATGCAGGATGGCAAGGGAGGAGTGCCAGAATAATGGTTGCCTTGTGCAATCTTATTTTGGGCTCCATGAGTGACTAAGTCGCCTGCTGTTTTAGCCCCTGGAGCCCTGCCTCCCTTAGTGCACAGACTGCAGCTGTGGAGGAGCTGAACAGCAAAACATGAGGATGCAGGAGGCTGTTGCCAGTTGCTATGATTCTATGACTGATAGTCCTTTCACTGGAGAAGGTGGAAGGCATGTAGTAGTTGAGGTGCAGACTGAAGGAAGGCACTGTCTCACCGGCAAGACACTGGAGTGCTGTTCCGGAGAGCTGGACTTTCTCCCTGCCTGCGTTGCTGTGCGCCTGTGGGATGTCATGGACATCCCATCAACCAGGCATTCTCAGGTGTTCACTGTCTCCGTGTGCTCTAGCTGCCCAGTGCCCATCTGGAAATCCTGGGGGATCTGATCTCTGCAGTGACAGAGATCAGCGTGAGTCCTGCTCTGAACCTGTGCTAACATGCTGGTCCCTGGGCAGGCAGACCCTAGGCAGCTTAAAGAGGGTATCAGAAATGACTGCCTCTTCCCATCAGGCGGTGAGCTGGTGATAATAAATGCAGGAGTTGCTGTAAGCACTTCAGTATTATAATGGTGTTATAGAAGAACCTAAGAGGAAATTAATAGGGCCAGAGTAACTAGATTTGAATAGCATGTAGTACAAAAGGCTGAGGAATCCATCAGCCCGAGGCGAGACCTCTCACAGAAGATGTCAGCCCAGCCAGTTAAAGTCAGGCAGCGTTAGAAGAAACTGAATATAATGCCAACCTGCATAATAGACACTGCTACCACCTATCACAGTAATGAGATCTCATAACGAAAAACCCATCTCGGTGGCTTCCAGAAGGATTCCCTTTAGCAGACATCTGGGCACCTGGGCTGATTAAACACAGATACACGTTTGAGCAAGTGGCACAGCCTATCACGTTTTACTGTGCCCAAGCAGTTCTAGCTAAAAAAGATGCAACAAACACATCCAGTCCATTTTTAGCTCACCTCTGAATGTATACACACTGTGAGATAACTAACCACTTAGTCCTTGCAATGAACATAGTGTAGCACAGGACCTGTTAGCAGTCCTTCCACAGGAATGGGTGTCCTGCTCAGTCCCCAGGGGTGGGAATAGTATCTTGCAGCCTCCACCATGAGACAGCAAGAGGTAGGATGCACAGATTTGCTGTCACCCCATCCCTCAGGCTGATGGAGAAAAGCAGGACAATGACACTTCCTCTTGGTTAGAAGCCAGGAGCTGCCACGGTGCTTGCTCTGTACTGGAGGAGGATCTGAAAGCCGGACTCAGCCATGAGTCTCTCCACGCTTGGCTCTGCATGCCATACAGCTGCGATGCTTCCTGGCTGGCCAGAGCTGCAGGCACAGCCCTGTCCCTCCCAGCAATACGCTGGTGAGGTTCTTATACCTTTTCACTGGTTTGAAAATCAGCTGCTGCCAGCCTCAGTTAAGGCACTGCCAGCTGGAGTTGGGGCTGTGCTTGTGATTTTGATCTGCCATTGCCTGGTAACTTGTTAAAAGCAGTAGGAGCCATCAGGGAAAGAGCTGGAGTTAAACCTTGCAGACACTGGGCTTGTAGGCAGGGAGCTCCTCAGACCTCATTTTCCTTCATAGAAAGATTTTGTTTGACTCTCAGGGTGATCTGTGTCCCAGTTCCCTTCCTCAGGACCCCACTGCCTCCCTGACAAATGATGTCACATCTCAGCAAAAAGAGTGGCTTCTAGCACCAGGCTTTTTGAAACGTCCCACTTCACAGCCAGGACTCAAGCAACAGTGAGACGATCTAGTGAATAGGAGGGGACAGTGCAATTCAGTGAAGGGATGCCAAAGGCAGGGAAGGTTTAGACTTCTCTCCTTGTGAGTCTTTGTAAAGCTAGAACTGAGGCAAGGCCATGATTCCTTAAATCACCCAACACCTGGAAGCCACTGGCGGGCTCACAGCGCAGGCGAAATGGACGTTTCTGTTACTGGTATTATTATCATCATCAGTCCTACCGACCAAGAAATGACAGAAAAATGCATCATCCAAGGAACATTGTCCACCCTCCATTTCTACACAATATGGCTTTAATTACACTCAAAGGCTCTAATGACAAATTAGGGCCTAGTCAGTGTCCTTTGAAGTCAACAAAAAGATTCCTGTTGACTTGAGTGGGCATTGCCTGAGGACCACAAGCTGCAGGGGGAAGTCTGAATCACTGTCATCCCGTAGAGAACTCTTCTAAGGGATGGCTTTGCTTCCATGAGAAGCTATTGGTGTCAGAGCCAGCAGAACTGAGAGCCCAAGGCTTCCAAAATCAGGAGCATGGATTTATCAAAACCTCCATGCTGTGGTGTTCCCATTCACTTCTGATCTGTAGAGGAGTTGCATCCCGGTCCATAGCTCTCACCACTTACCCACACACCATCCTGTCCCATTTCTAGGGATTCATCCTTCTAGGACTACTGTTTTCCTAGTTGTAAAATGGGACCAGGCCATAAACTCAGGCACCAGCTCAGAATCTGGCCTCTTTTCTTTTTTATTTTCCCTTCATCTAGAAGAAACGGCAATCCACACCAATTTTTAAAACTGGCAAAGCTATCAAATCAGATTCAATTAGGTTCTTTCCACCCCTTGCACATGCCTGAAATAAAGCTTCTGTTATTGGAGTTTAGCTGACGACGCTTTTGTGCAAGAAAGGAAAGGCTCCAGTTAGTTTTTCTGTAACTGAAGCCATATGGAATTGAGACTTGTTGAATCAATAATGAAACATGTCTGTGTCACAGAGCAGCTTTGATTCCAAGACATACAATGGACTGTTTGCAAAGTCACGTTGCTGGTTAAAACTACATTTTTTTAAAACCAACAAATGATTTAGGGACTCAGCTGCTTAGGAGGATATGGTCTAGCTGACTGCCTGAGAAAGTTTTAAAAAATCCCCGAAACAGCCTGAGGTTCTCTGTTGACTCGTTTTCATAGCACATTTAACTACACTGTGGCAAATACTTGCCAGCCATTTAGGCAAGTTGCTTAAGACACGTCAAGAGAGAAACATGAAGAGTAAAAATGATTTCAGCCTCCTAATTTCCCACCCATCCTTCCCAACACATGCACAGTAGCTGCACTGAGAAGCAGGTGAGTTGCTAATGCAGAATAAGTTGTCCTTTGAGGAGCTCCTGCAATTCATCCACGCAGTAACCCCTGAACAAAGAAATATTTCCGTGACACATCAGTGTTTCCAGATTTGGAAAGGACTTGACAAATGCCCGACTGAATTTGCACAGCAAGTGAACTGTGGTGGAGAAAAGAGTGTGCAGCATCCAGAGGAGGGCATGGAATATCTAAGAAGGTAAATAACCTACTTGCTCGATGGTAGCATTTATTTTATTTTATTTAGATGCTTGGCAGTGAAGGAAGAGGTTGGAGGACGTCAGAGGTGCTTCAGCAAAGCTTGCTGGTGACTAGAAGTTTCTTCACTTTCATGTAGCATGCCCAGAGCCACCTGAAGTCCATCTGTTACAATATGAGCTATTCCCCCTCGTTTTTGTTCCTGGTCTCGGTGTCACACAGCTTTGGAATGCGAATGTAAAGTAACGTTTTGTGGAACTCAAAAAGCTTTGGTAATTCTTTTCAAAAAGCCGAGCTTTTCTGAATTTCCTTTCTCGTTAGCGGCGGGGCTAGGTCTGCCCTGAGAATATTGCATTTCATAATCTCTTGGTTCCTACCGGCCCCGGGTATAAGACAAGCATAAGACACCCAGGCTTTCCGAGCAGGAGGAGCCCTGCGCAGTGGTGGACTCCAGCTCCGGTTTCCTCCTCTGGGACTGTGGGAACAGATGCCTGGAGCTTCATTTTTCCTGGGATTTCTTTCTTTCCTCTCTGATTCTGTGTTGGGTAATTAAGGACTGAAAGTTTGCCTTAAGTGCAGCCTTGGGAATTGTATTTTACTGCAGACAGTGTTCCCTGTTATCAGTTATTGTATTATAATAGGGCCTAAAAATCCAGTGCGCATGTAATCCTTTCTTGGAAAGGTTTAGTATCAAAACACATTAACCATGGAGGCAGATAAGAAGATGTCTACGATTATGGTGCACTGTGGCACTGTAAATGGAGGTAACTTGAGCCAGTGTGAGCGGGAAAGACGCAAGCACTGGTGGCAAATAGCTCAAATCCCAGTTCGGTGCCTCCAGCGCAAAATTCGAATCCCTTAGCAAGGGAATGGAAATGCCACAGGGGACGGAATCGTTACTAACCAAAATAGCTGACATCATCTGCGGTTGTATGGGAACCTGCCTGTCGGTAGGGGTATATATCAATTTCCTGGTGTGGATTTTCCATAGTAATTTATCACTCCAGCAAAAATAAAAACCCCAACAAAACCCAAACAAATGAAGTGAAAAAAAAAAAAAGAAAAGTGCAATGTCTCATAATAAGCACTCTCTGTTGTGGCAGCAGCTGCAGTTTCTCCTCTCAGATTTCTTTTCTGCTATTACTCAGAAAGAATCAGCAGCTGCTTAGGAAATATTCCAGAAAGATTCATTGAGAAGTTCCTGGTTGTTTTTCACATACTAATCTGATGGAAGCAACGTCTTCAAGGAAAGGACTGGCTCTCCTGTTTTTCGTCTGCTCCTCATAAATTAGTGGCTTCTGATAACGTGGTTATCTAAAAGGAAACAGCAGGAAAAATCCAGAAATAACAGGTTCAGGTGATGGGAGACAAGTACATTTTTTATGTCACAGAGGGGGTGTAAAAATTGCTTAGGTTATTTTAATGATCAGGCTTGCATCTCTTCAAAAACTTCTGCTCAACCAAACTGCTTCCCAAATGGGTGTATCTGGAGGCAACACCCAACAGAGGGATCATTTGGAAGACACACAACACAGGCTCCTCTAAAAGTAGCATACCTTCAGGACATATTAACTCTGGAGTTATTTCGGTGCTGTCATTGTGCTCTGTGCTTTAGGGCTGGAGCGTGCTGCCCTCAGAGCCCAGCCGGAGAAGCTGTCGGGGTGGAGATCAGTGGGACAATCCAGATCAGTGCCTCTGAGCAGGCACTCCTACTGCTGAACTTTGTCGTACCTTACTGCCTGCCTGCTTTTAACTGGGATGCCTGCTTGACAAGAGCATTCCTCCCCATAATGACGATGCCTAATGAGAGTCAGAGCTGATGCCTGACCCCAGTCAGGGAGCTGGTAACCAGTGGCTGTTAAACAGGTGAGGGGGATAGAGGTGAGCAATCGTGTCAAGGCTCAGAGTTCCCCAAACCGTGGCTGGAAGCTGTCACCCTGAGCCTTTCCCCTGCTCTTGGCCCCTGGTTGTAAAACAAATCACATCCCCATTTCCAGCTCTCTGGTGCACGAGGGCACAATTTGAACATCATCTTTTGAATGATGTTTGCTCATCATTCAAAATCAAAGCCTGTTTGCCCTTTCCCGTCCTTCTGTGTCACAGGCAGCGCTGCCTTTGAGGGCACTCCAGGAAAAATCCAAAGCTCCTGTTGGCATCCACAACTGGAGACATGGGTCTTCACAGAGCCAATATGGAGCTTCCAAAGCTCTCAAGACAGTGAATCTTGCTGCATGGAGAATTAAATGTGAAAGTTGTTTCTTCCTTTTTTGCTGTCACTGGTGGGTAGGGGGGCGGGGGAAATTACAAATCTGGGTAAAAAGCAATTTGGATCTGTGATGTCCAGTGCTGCAAACACTGTCCATTGAAGTATACAGGCTCTCAGGAATGTGGAAGAGATAATTGGAGGCTAATAGAGCTTTTACTGCTGGCTGCCTGGCCAATTATTTCTATGGAAAAATCCTGACTCTTTCCCTTTATTGGAGTGAGTTCATGATCATCTATATAAAAGAAAGCTGTATTCTGAGAACACATACGCATTTGCATACGGATGGTGTTCTCTTGCAAATTATTTGAATAAAAATAAAAGAAGAATGAAAACAGGAGTTTTCACTCAAGGGAAAAGTTAATGAACTCACTTCTCTTTCTTTCGCTCCCTGATTAAATATTATGTTACCATTTTATCTTTGTGCATGAGGAGTAAAGCTCTATTCTGTATTTTGCCAGCTTCATTCATGAAGCTTTGTATTCTTTTTACTGCAATAAAAAATTAAAAATTACTCTCTCCACATGAGAAGCAGAATGGAGAAAAGCAGTAATTCCGTGCAGTATGGAGGAAGGAAAAAGTGAAAGACGAGACATCCTCTTTTGTTTGCTTGAATAGGCATGAGAAGCGCTCCAACATGTGCTGATGGGAGCAGTCGGAGAAGACTGGCTACAGAAGCTCAACAAGAAATGCAAAATGCATTACCTGCTATGTAAGATACAGTAAAGACCTTCCTTTCTTGAAGAGTGTTTTTAGATTTCGTGCTCATTATTTCTCAGAGCCCGTGGGTTCAGCAGCAGATTGTAACGATGTTTTCAAGTTGACTGCTTGATCATTCTAATTCAGATCCTGTGGATTTTCAGTGTTGGTAGCTAAGTGGATTTCAGTGGATTTTCAGTCAGACCAGCTGAGCACCACTGGACTTCTCGTTCTGCAGTGGTCAGGTAGCTCAGCTGAGCTGGTGTTACTCACATGGGGCACCACCTTCTTCTAGGTGGCAGCAGAAACACTGACAATATTCAGATAAATAAGTCCCCATTCATACATCAGCAGATGATTCCAGAATTGGCTTGGCATTTTATTAACATATCAGAAGGCTATTGCCCTGGATTTGTCAGTCTCCAGATATATAAAATTTGCTAGGAGTCCCTGTCTGAGACAGCACCAGAACACTAGCTCTATGTGAAAGCAGCTTCATGGGGAGTGCCCATCACCTGGTAAATATGGCTGGTTTTCAAATGTTCTCGTGAATGAGCATTGTTGCTTTTAATCTAGAAACGGATGCAGGGGTTTATAGAGGCTTAGTGCCTGAATGGCTTGCAGTCTTGTTTGATCGGCTGTTGAGATGTAAGCAGAGGCAACATGAAATCTCAGTAGAGATACCCACATGCAAACCTTATGAAACACAGTGTTTTCTGGGGATAAAAATGTAAATTCCAAGTAAGTGAGAATGAAAAACAAACAAGAGAATGGGGAAATGAGATTTTAACATTTAGAAGTGGACCCCTCCACCAAGGGATTTAATCTGTGCTGCTGTTACTGGCCCGTTGCTCTAGGTAGTAGGAGCAAGGCTTCCAGCTGCCAGTCAACCATTTTCTTTTTGATAATTATTCACATTGCTGTAGAAACGGAAATTATCTCTATTTTCTCACTTCCCAATTGAAAACTGTAATTGCAGCTGCTCCCTCCTCCTTGTTTGGAAGTTTTACATGCAGAGAGTCATCAGCCAGGCTTGCCTTAAATCAAATCTTCCCATGCAGCCTGGGTTATAATCTAGCGAGCACAGCAGCTGCCTAGTCTCAGCAAGGAGAAAAGCAACACATTTCTCCAGCCACTGGTTAGGGAATTCCTGCTAAAAGAAGGGGGCTATGCCTTGTCTGATGCCTTTATAAAAATGTAAAGGAGTCAGTTTCCTAAGGGCTTCACAGATATTGCTAATCATCTTAAATTGAAACAGGGTTTCCAACACCAGCATATAAATCCCCGTAACACACCTTCAATTTCTGTCTCCAAGGCTACCCAGCTGCCCTGATCCTCCGTGACAAGCTCTGGAAATGCCGTGATACTTCCTTTTGCACTAGTCCTTCCTCGCTCTTCAGTCCTCCTTGTTCTTGGGTCATCTGGCTCGCTTAAGACACTGCTCCACAGCATTGCTGCCGTGGTGGTGGGTGAAGAGCTGATCTGAAAGCTGATGGGAAGTCTGACTGGCAGGGAATGCACAGGCTGCCATCACTTCCACCAATGGAGAAACGTGGATTTCCTTGGGGATATAAGAAAATAGCTAGAGCCCCTGTGCAGACTTCCCAGTTTTGCTCACTCATCTGTGCAAAGGCTGGAGCAGAGGTCTCTTTAAAACAATGCTAACAGTATTTATTCATGCCGGCTTTACCAAACCTTCTTATTCTGCTATAAGACATGCAATTAATGAACAATAGCAACTACTCCCCCATCACAGAAGTGTATTTTGAGGGACATAGTATATGCAGCCTTATTGGATATTTTCCATGACTTTATATGCAGACACTGCTTTCTCACAGAGAGCCAAAATCTGCCCTCTTCTGAAGTCTCTTGGGTCTAAATTAGTGAGTCTTTTATATGTCGTGATTTGAATCTGAATGTGTTTCCTTGCTTGCAGTCTCTGCAGTCACAGAGCAGGCAAGGAGACTTCGTGCTGTAGTTTACCTTGTGACGTTTTTGCTCGGCCGTCCTGGCAAACCACATGATCCACAGGCACATTCCCTGTGTTGCCAATACAGGAGCACCTTCTAAAACTGAACATCTTCAAGGATGCAAGATTTGCAAAGGCATACATGCATGGAGCAGCATCCTAGCAGACAGCAGGAGCCCCCAGCTGATGGCTCATCTGAAGGTCTGGGGCGGGACACAGCTCCTCTGAGAAGTTAGCATTTGAGTTGCTTCCCTGACCATTATCCAAGACTCACAGAAGAAGCGCTGGATGAGCTGATGAGCCTTTTGTACTGCAGATACCCCCAAAATGCTGCAGGGTCAACAGCCAAGTGCCAAACTAGAATCAGTGAGGCCTTACGCAGACACTCAGAAATAACAAGCCAACTAGTGGATTTGCAGGCACACTGTAACAGCTTGTTATCTGCTGTCCCCTGGGCACAAACACTGAGACATCTGCAGTTTTTGACCTGTTTTTTTTTTTTTTCTTCTTCTTCTTTTCTTTGCTGGCTCAATAGCTAGTTAGCTGGTCAGCTGATGTGAAAACAAAACAGAGGGAAGAAGACAGCAAATTGCAATAGGTAGGAAATGCTGGGCTATTAGGATGACGAAAGGACTGGAAATAAAATAAGTACACAGGTTGCTTTGCTGTCCATTATTGTTTGTGCATCAAGCTCTTGGAGTTTGTTTCTGGAACTCTGTTAAAAGCAGAGGTTTCACTGTGCCAGTCGTCATTGAACTTTTATGTTGGTTTTCTTTTGCATGTATTTTGCATCTCTAATCTCTTTGCTTGGCACTGCAAGTTAGAAATGAACCTGAAAAACGCATATTGAGACTTCACTGACTTTCCCTGATGTTTGTCTGAGAACACAAAGCTCTTCAAATCATCTCCTCCAGTTCCATCAGGGGGAGGGAAGACCCCCAGAAAACTGACTTGTGGATCGTCCTTCGGACTGAGATCTCTGCTCCTTGGGATGCAATGACTACACTAGCTTACACTGTGCCTCTTTCCTGTTTCTAGGCTGTCGTTAATGAAGAGTGTGCCCAGATTGTCAGACAGGGTCACGATCACCAGCCCCAGCCTAATCTCATAATTAACTCCTGTTAACGTAAATGCACTTGAAAAGATTCTTCTAGCCACAGTGTTCATGAAATTAGGAGTCCTCTCTTGAAGAGACAGCATGTTTCTTCTTTCATGGTTCAATACAGTGACAACACTGTCTTGTTGTATGAGAAGGATTTGCCACATCCTACGGTGCTCACTTCTCATCCTTGGATTATAGACTATTTAAAATCAACTCAGGATAATAGGTGACAGCTCAGTGTGTATGATGTGTAGCACTTCAGTCCTGCGTAGGCAGAGACCTCCAGCCTTCTTGTTTCTGTAATTTCCGTGTCTCAGAATGGCCTAAAGTCAAGGTTGGGTTATGCGTGTTGTATAGGGGAAGGTAACAGTATGTGAGGTTCTGGGACCTGCCGGAGAAATGCACTATTACTGCTGCTGATTTAACCTGATTTATCCTCATCGTATGGATGTCCTATTCATTGCAATCAAGGTCAGAAAAGGACTTGAGCCTGTTTCTGATGTGGAAAGACAGCAGTTCCATAGGTAAAAAACACAAAGAAGAGCTAAGCTCAGATTGACCTTAGTGGGGGAAAAAAGCAAGCTTCCGAAATGGAGTGTAACTGTATCGAGAGAGTGAATTTAGAGCAGGGTGAGAATTGTACCTGCCCATGTTATAGACAGAGACTCCCCTCTCCCTCGTCACTTCAATTTTGCCTAGGAGGTTTCATATAGAAACAAATGCCAACAGAAATGTTTGCATTGTTTTCCTCCTCTGTTTCTAATGAAAACTGTTCCTTTAAAACAGAGCAATATCCTCCCCTATGATTTTTGCAGTCACAACGCAGAAAGAGAGAAAACCTGAAAGCAAAATTGACTCCTTTTGATTTTTCCTAGTTCAAGAGAGGAAACATGCCAGTGGGAAAGAGAACAAAAATCATGCTGGGTAAATCTGGATCTTAAACTGCCTCTGATGATCAACGGCAATCATACAAATATTTATTCCGTGTTTTATAGTTTATTTGCGTTTAAGCTGACAGCAGATCTTTAATTTGATATTCAGTCTTCCTTCCATAAAAATATGTATCTTTTAGATTAGTTCTTTAATTATTCACTTCTGTAGGAGTTCAGACAGCAAGTTGTTGGGGGATAATTTTGTCATATACTGCCTTAGCATGTACTTTCTGTTCAATAATTCTTTGGTTGCTGATGTTCAATTTGGTTCTAAAGATCAAATCCTGTTTGCAGTGAAGTTGACAAGAAAACATCTAGTAGTTTGAATAGACTGTTGATTTTATCCGTAGTGTTCATGCCATAGTGGGAGCCGCCATAACATCTAATGGCAAATCTTTAATAACTACCTAGTGCTTTGAAGTGCAGTCCCTCATACTGGATAGTAAGCATGCACAGTTCCAACCCAAAAGCAATGGAGGGACCGCAGCCCTGCTGCTGGAAGTGCAAAAGAGAGGCATGAAATAGGAGGATGTCTCATTTACTGCTTAACAGGTTGGATAACTTTTTTGCGTGTGGTTGGCTCATGTGGTGCCAGTGACATGGAGGTGCAACCCACAGCCACAGACAGGTCTCTGCAACCTGCCTGTTTCCTAGTTATTATGGCTCTAACCTGCAGACCATCATGCAGGCAAGCATCTAGAGATATGCTGCTAAACCTGTGTGTATGGATGGAAATATCACGAGACACGGGTTTTTCTCCTCATGTGTTTAGTGCTCAAAAATTCCATCAAATTCAGCAAGAGTTCAGCATGTAATATAAAGCAGCTGTTTACGAGTGCTTAAGTACTTAGGAACCAAACTTCAGGCAGCCAGATTTGAAAAATGTAGTCAGTCCTTAAACGATGTGCTCTACTGAAAGGAGTCTAGTCTAAAAACGCTCATGAAGTCTGAGAGTTTATCATGTAAAGAAACCTGTAGCACGTGGTGTGTGCTTCCTACTTTTCCTGGATTTCATTATGCCTTCTTGCCTCACAGAACAGCTGTAACATTAAACCCACTGAAATTTGTGAAGTGCTTAGAGATCCACTGAAGGGAGGCAGAAGAGGAGGAAAAGGTACTCAATTTTCATTGCTATTCTATCAGGCAAGATTGTTTCCAGAGTGTTTTCATAATAAATAAGAATAAATAACTGCAAATGTAGAATCTGTGCTATGCTCATTAATAGGTATCTTTTGGGCTGTGGCTGTGGAGAGTATCTTTTAAGGAGAAGGTGGGTGTAGATTTGAAGATTTGAATTCATATTTCAATACCTTTCTTAGGGCCATGGCTTGAAGCATCAGGGTGTGCTTTACTAGTGCATGAACACTATCCGGGTCTACTAGCATTTGAATAATGGTGGCAAACAGTTTGTTTGACCATTTTCTCCCATCAAATTTCAACTAGGTTTTCACATAAATCATTCACCAATATTTTTTCCTCATGATTTGGTTACCTTAATAGCCAGCTGAACAATATTCATCAAATAAATTACTCACTTTTTCCCCATCAATCTGCAAATAATTTATTCACAAATACTTTTTACATGAGGCAGTCAGCTCTAGCCAGGACAAATCAAGGTAGTTTCCTACTCTTTTGATCAAATGCCAGTAGGACTTTATCTTGGACAGCTCAATAGAGACAGGTTTTAATGCATAATACATAATGGGTAAGCTGAGTTTTTCACAGTTCTTTGTGAGCTCTCTGCTATTGCCCATATTTCTGTTCAACTACTGAGAGAGGAATGACAAGGGGGCATATATTTTCCATCTAGGTATGCTCAGAAGCATTTCACAAAACCGACCACACAGCTCCGAGGGCGCAGGGCTCACGTCAGCCACAATCATGATGGGGCAGCCCCTTGGCTGGAACATGCAAGCTGTTTAATAGAGCAAGGCGAAATTTAACAGAAGTTGAGGAGAGGAAATGAAGACGAGTATTGTGCCCGCTCCAAAACACAAAGGGAATCTAGAGGCAGAATGAAATCAAGCAACGTGGAATTTGGCCAGCACGCTGGGGATAATGTCCCTAGCTCTTGAGAAAAGGGTCTTTAATGAGTAGCCAAGACATGAGACGGCACATCCCTGTGTAGATGTCTCCAGGACAACGTGGTTCCCTTTCCCCGGGGTTCTCACGCAGGCAGTGTGGAAGCCGCTGACAGGCCCCTTCCTGCCCTCAGTGGCTGTCGTGTTGCTGACGGAGCAGTTGAGCATGGCCTTATCTGCCTGTCTGCCTGTCCCTCTCTTTTGTTGTGGAGCTTACGGCTGCCACACACCAGCAGCAAGGGGCCTCGCGTAGCCAAGGCAATGGGGCCAAAAGATTTCTGCCCTGCTCAAGGTTCACAGGCAGCAACCTGCATGGCACGTGAGCTGCGCTCCTGCAGCCTCTGCCCCTAAACAGGGGGCTGGGTCCTCGGCAGGGTGGGTCCTTCTGTCGATGGGAGATGTATGGAACTTCTGAATGCGGTTTACCCTGGTCCTCCACGCTGTATATGTGGGCATGCCATGCAGTCATCTCGCCTTTGTCCTCTGCTGCTCAGGCCACAATGTGGGGAGAACAAGAGTTGTTTATCCATGTTTGTCAAGAGAGGAACTTTGCAAAAGCTAGCAAGTATATGTTGGAGGAGTGGCGCAAGTAGGGAGTGGTCGCATGTGGGTTTCTTTAGGATCAGTGTACATTCATATTCATACACATATGTGCATGCATAATAATGTATGTGATATAATACCTCAATCTCGATCCTTCCCTGAGATTCTGTTGGCCAATCTAGTTACCTCCAAACGAGAGATGCCTTCAGCCTATGCATTGTGCAGAAATCTAGGTATGAAGAAATGTAGGCAAACACTTCTGCAGCACCATCAATAAATGAATTATATGTTGTATCTACTCAAAACAACAACATGCTAAACACTGAAGGTCAAATGGGATGCCTTCCTGAGAAACAAACAACTGACCACATATTTACTCCGCATCTCATAAATAAACATGGAGAAAACACAAAACCAGAGGAAGATATTTGTCTTGACTTTATACTTGGAGAAAGCTTTTGACTCCACCTGGCTCTCATAGCTGAACTATACAAAATGGAATTGGCAAGGGAAAAAAATGACATAATCACATACATGTAACAATCCATTGAAAGTAGGACACACAAAAAAGAAGAAAACAGGCTTTGAAGAAGAAGGTAGACTAACACAGCGGTCAGCTTCAGGCCTGGTCTTTCTGTCATCTATGCTGGGGATTCATCAGCCTCGGAGAAATGGTTCTCAAATCGAATGAAGGATCTCACACTTGCTTAAATTGCCACAACATTATGCAATGTATTTTAACACACCCTGCTGCATGGCCACGTAGTGAGGAAGAACATCGGTGATGAATGGCGGGATAAAGATGCTCTCTTGGAAAACACAGATGCAGAAAGAGACTTGGGGATTCAACATTTGTAATGGACTCCACAAGCTTTTTGTGCAGTGTAGGCAGTTAATGGTCTAATTCCATTTTTAGATACATGAGAAGGGGAAAACCAAACAATGACTGAGAAATGATTTTTACTCTGTGCACAGCATGGGTATACAGACCACAATGACATTGTATCCAGAGCAGGGGCCTGCGAGTCAAAAAGCACTTAGAAACATTGGAGAGTCCGAAAAATGCTGCCGTGGCTGAACCTGTATGTGAGGCTTCAAAGAAAACACTGTTCAGTTTAACAGGGAGAAGTGACAGGAGCACCATGTATAGTTACTTACCCATGAAAATGGGATGGATGTGCAGTTTTGTAGACAAAGGCATATCAAGTTCTGATGTCTCGAAGTCAAAGTTAGACAAATTCGACCTTGAAAGAAGCAATTTCCTAGCAGCAAGGGTAATTAAGCATCGGAATAAATTAGTAGGTGGAGTAAGGCACTTGCCATTACTTGGAGTCTTTCAGACAAGATGTGTTGTCTTTCAGACTCACTTTGATCCAGGTGCTGGAGAAAAAAATAATCTATGGCTTGTGTATAGGGGTCAGATGAATGGGTTACAGTGGCCCCTTCTGTCTGGAAGTCCGACTATATGGGAGGGAGAGTGGTTCTTACTGAATATGAAGCAAAAGTGTGAGATGACACTTGAAAATACCACACACCACAGCTCAGGGTAGCAGGGGTTTGCCTATTCTTTTTATCAGTGTAACTAACAGTGTTTAGCAGTGGCCAAGTAGATGCCGGGATCTGGCAGTTACAGTAAGGGCAGTAGGGAGTTCCAAATTGGACGGTCATAAGGAAAATCTTTCCAAGGACATAATGAAAATCATCGAGTCACTGCTATAACTTTTCAGCACTGTAATTCAGGTCCTGGATCGATGATCCTCAACTGGCAACAGAGCACAGGAAATAGGAAGCACAGAGTAAAAGGGGACTGCGGGTCCTGCAAAATCAGTGGCCTTGTGCATACAGTAAACTCTGCATCCATGACTGCATCCATGTGTACGTATCAGGACTGCTGCTGCAAGGCTCAAGAGGCACGAGGGGATATATTTTCAGGACCAGAGTTTGATGAATGATCTGCAGTTTTACCAGTGTGACAGAAGCTGACCAGTAAGGGTGAGAGATCTTCTAACCTGTGTTCTGGATTTGATGTAAGGGACATGCCTTGGTTTACAAAAGTAATGTTTTCCAGTCAAGAAAAAATGGGTTTGAATGTGAGCCAAAGGAAAAGGTAGAGCAGAATGAATGGAAACAGGCAGCAAGAACAGGCATATAAGGGCATCGTAAATACAGATGAAGACAGTCTTGTTTTGTTTGGGCAGCCCTTTCTCAGTCACACTTGTGGATTCAGCCTCGTTTGTGGCTTGGGAGCTCGGAGAACTTCAGTGTGGACAGGACTAAGTGTCCCCCAGGCCCCTCGCGGCTGCAGCTCTACAAAGAGAACTACTGTATGCAGGAGCTCAGGTAATTGTGGTTGGAGGGCGAAAGTTCTCCTCATCAGTTTTAGGAGGGTCTTGTTTCATTCCTATCAGGCAACACCCTATCTACTGTAAAGCATTACAGAAGGAATAACAAAGTCCAACCTAAAATCCAGGCTGATAATGGTGCTCAGTTACCCGTGCACACTTCCTGCTAGTGGGAGCAAACAGCCTCGCCCAGGCCAAGGCACCCTCAAGACCAAGGTGCGCTGGAGGCGCTAGAATAAAGCCTAAACCAGCCATTTTGTGCGGGAGCGGCAGCCCAAAGCTGTGCACAGGCTCCAGAGATTCCACACACGCAGAGAAATGCGTAATATGGAACCGGCTCCACCAAACAACAGAAAATCAGGTAGCCTGAAGGGAGCCCGGGCAGCAGACAGTGAAATGCACACAAGGAGAGCACTGATTTTACAGTTAATGCAGCAAGGAGGCTGAAGCAGCAGAAAACTGTCCGAGTTACTAGAGAGCAGGCCAGCGCCTCAGTTCTTTGTTTTTACAAACAAACAGGAAATTAAATCCCCAAGCAAACAAAAATCTCTGCGAGCAGGCCAGGAGGAAAGGCAGCAGCGGAGCGGTGGCACGAATGCCGTGCGGCGGCAGCCCTGTCCCGAGTTAAGCGGGAGCGCAGGCAGGGGCAGCGAAACCCAGTCCCAAAGCTGGTCGCAAAGCTGGGCAGCGCTGCCTGGCATGGCCAGGGCCCCGGAGCACCCAGGCCCCAGGGCAGCCATGCTTCCCCCCGCTCTCCCGCTCCTGACCCAGGCCCGGCGGGCTGCCCCGGGAGCGGGCCGGAGCCCAGGCAGGCCCACGCGAG
>JAVJGI010000014.1:114317824-114344305 GCA_035590275.1 Ibycter americanus | reverse complement strand
GCCGCGGCTCCCCGCTGAGGGGGCTCCGCAGCCGGCCGGGGTCCCGGAGCTGCTGTTACGCGGTCGCGCTGAGGTGAGGGCAGCGCAGTCCCACCTGGCGGAGGGCTGAAGGGGCTCGGTTGCGGGCCGAGGGGCCGATCCTTCCGCCCGTTCCATGGCGGGGGGGTGTCCCCGGGCACGCCGGTGGCGTGGGGGGCAGCGCTTACCCCCGGCGCCCGGGGCTTGCTGCCTCTGCCGTGAAGTTCTCCGGCTAAGAGATAAGGAGTGGTGGTGTAGGTGGTGTTTCATGCCGTGCTCACATCACTGGGGAGCTGTCGTTAGCTTAACATGTGGCATTGTTCCTTACGGGTGGCAGTGCCAGGCAGGCAGCGTGCAGGCATAAAGGCTGTAGTAGGAACTACAAAAACGGGTGGGTGGCGGGCTGTGGGGTTTTGCCTTTTTTTTTCTCCCCCTTCCTCTTTTTTTTTTTCTTCGACATTGGACTTGTAGCATTGTTGCTAGCAGTGTTACTGAAGTAGCGATGAGTTTAGCCAACAAGAGGGATGTTCAGGTAAGGTAGTTACATGCAACACCTACGCCGTTCTGTGTCAGCCCGGCGCGGTCAGAAGTACTTGAGGTGCTGGGGAGCAGGCGCGCCCCACGAATTGCTGCGTGCAGCTCTTCATTCAGAACACTTGACTAATTTTCCAGGTAATAAGTGAGAACCTTTCCCAGATTTGGGGTGGAAGAAGTGAGTAACTAAACAGTACCCCAGCCCCACGCTGCAACGTTCTTCTTTAAACAAAACTCTTATTTGCTTAGTTTGTGCTTGTACTTTTGACATTGCCGTGACTAACTCTTTTCATGTCTGCCAGAGCGCTTTCTTCATGGTTTGGCTGTTGAATCTTGCATAGCCAGGTCTGCAGAACAGATAGTTAAGAGCTGAAAAGTCACCTTCCTAAACCCAAGCTTGTCCCAGTCTTTTTCCTGAGGCTCCTTGTAGGTGCTGAGGCAATTGGGCCTGAGGGGTGTCCACCTACAAGTCAAGATCCTACCACACAAAGGTGTCCAGTGTGCTTTCTCTTACTTGCAGCTGAGGTTAGTCATCTCGTTTACAATATAGGCATTCTGCCAGCTGGGGAAATGGTGAAGAACTGGAGAGAACACCTTTAGTGTTTTTGTTTAGAAACAGAAATGGTATAAAATTTTTCAGGGAAATGGTTCAGTAGGACAAGCGGAAAATCAGGGCTCTCAGATACTCAAGGTCTTGCAGCAAAAAGTAAAAATTAGTGAGGATGATGTGCAACAGGAAAGTTGTTTCCTTCTTAATTCCGGGCGAAATAATTAGAACTTAAAACATGCAGCCACAGATATCTGGCCACGGTTCATGGTACGGTTTGTCTGTGTGTTCTGAGTTGCCTTTTGGGGATTTTTTTTTTTTTTTAATTGGAATGGCATTGTTAAAACTGAAAGTGCTTTTGTATGCAGGAAAAAAAATCCTGAACTTTTCCATCTTACTTGTAGTATGTGTTGTGGTGTGACCATCTTCTGATACCATTACTTGGTAGCTTCTATGAGATATTCCAAATGTTAATAGGTTGGGAAGGTGTTGTTTTTCTCACTCTGGATGGGAAAAGTATGCTTCTGTGAACATGTGTTTTCTAGCAGCTCTTTAATAGAGACACAGGTTGGGGCTTTTTGTTAACTAATGTGCTGTAAGTGTTGAGGAATTCTTGTGTCAGGGAGGTGGAGGGAAGGAGTTGAAGCATCGAAGAGTTCATCCCTTGCATGTACTTAGGACTCGATCATTTTGTTTATATCTTTATGAAATAACGCAACAAAAGGATGCAGATGGCTGAAGGATTTGGCTGTGACAAATAAGAATGTTTTCTCATCCTTTCTTCTGGATCTAGTACAGTTATAATTTGTTCAGTAAGGAGACTATGGATCCTGAGATTAAGGCTTGATACAGTCTCTCTTCTTCCCTCCTACAGTGTGGTTAGATCCTGAGAAGAGGGCATCATGAGGGCATTTTGCGCTGCCATTGCCTGTTTTTTGTGTGATTTCATTCTGCAATGTGCCTAATCAGCCTGTGAAATTCTCTAGAAACCAAAACATCCCTCCTAGGACAAGATATCCAAAAAACTAAACAGGTGTCTGGTGCTTTAGCAGGGGTCAGACTGTACAGAGTAAGCCTTGCAGCTCCTGGTTTCTACCCCCTGATTCTTGTTTGAGGTAAGAATTTCAGTGTATCTGAAAAAAAAGCTGTTTTTTGTTTAAGTGCTGTGGGGCTTGAGTAGAGCAAGCACTCGGTAGATCCTGGGGGAGAACCATTGATGATGGGTTTCCCAGAGAAGGCCTTTTTCTTATTACCATTTAGACCTGTGTGTCACTTGCTGTCTGCCACGATGACAGTCAGTTCCAGCATGTCAGATCCCTAGGAACCTTGTGTATACGTGAATAGGGTTGTTTCCTACAACTGTTATCTGAAATTCTTTATTGTGTTGTGTTTTGGGTTTTTTTCTTTCTTTTCCTCAGAAGCTACAACAATTAGTCATTTGAATCAAGGTTTAATTCAAGCTCTGCAATAGAAAGCTTTTGGTAATTAGTATAAGTTATTGTGATCATGAACTTCAAGGAAAGCGTGCTTTAATCTTTCCCTGCATTTGCAGCTAAAGCGAAAGCATTAGAAAATGGGAGAGCCTCAAGGTTTAGGGCAGGGAGATGGTGTCAGGATGATTGCCCAAGGAGCGTTAAAGGTGTGTTAGAGTGGAATCTGCTTCCTGTTCCCTTGCTGGTGCTTGCTGACCTGCCAGTGAGTCCAGGACTGGTGCTGGTGGCCTTTGCCTGCCTGCTGTTGGAAGAACGAAGGCTCAGATCCTCTCTGGTACTCAGAGAAGGAGCTGTCATGTTGGTAGGCGTGCCTCTCTCTGTTGTAGTTTTAGAGGTGGTTAAAAAGGCTTCCAAAGGGGAAATGCTGACAAGCCTGTCCTGGTCTTAGCAACTGCAGACTGCTAAGGCAGTAGAAGTGCACACAGTGTTGGCACTGAAGGGCAGGTGGTGTGGCTGGGGAGGAAGGGCTTTCCGTGTGGTTTTGCCATGCTGATGTATTTTCTTAGTAGGTAGGCTGTGAGAAGGTGTGGGAATCAAAGGGCGAGCAGTGTAGCAAGTGTTTCTTCCTTTACATCCTCTGTTCTTTTGGGTTGGCAAATGATAGCTTAGTCACCTTTTCTGCCTCTCTTGTGTCTTTGTAGGTTCCTGTCCAGGGCTCCTTTTTAGGAAGTCTGGGTGCTTTTGCCTGAAATTCTTCGACCTTGTTCTCCAGGTTTCTCGATTGCTGTGTTTCAACATAGCAACAGCTTGCTCTCTTTAGGTAGCCTCTGTTGTGTTTGGCTCTAATCCCTGAACTGAGGTATAAACCTGTCTGAACAAGATTGGAAGTTAGCAGTAGGGGTCATGTAAAAATGCAGCCACATGCTTGATTAGAGGGAAATGTACTTAAGAAATAATATATAACCATCCATCTAGCTATATAAACAAACATTTAGGGACGTTTGAGATTTCAGCTTTCACATCTAATAAATTTATGGGTTGATTTGTTTCTGTGTGGTTGTTTTTCGTTGCTGGTTTCTTTTTTCCCCAGTCTCCATAATGCTTGTCAAACACTTACCTGCAAAACAGACGTGTATATGTTTTTTTTAATGGGGAAATGATTACATATCTCAGTGAGATACTTTTAGAAAGTGAACATTTCAATTGTCTGTTTTAGATGCCTTTCACGGATATATATATTTTTGTGTGGAGTTCTGTGTTTGTTTTAGAAGGAAGGGAAATGGACATATTATCTGAAAATGTGAATTCTTTCTGATTTATGTATAGAAATCAATCATCTGAACGTTAAGTTGGAAAGAACCTGAGGAAAACATTGCTAACATGAGCTGGGTCAAAGTAGGGGTTATGTCAGTGTCTGTGAAAGTCTCTAGTAGTTTTGAAAAAAAGGTATTAGATGGAGTATAAAATAAGAATCTGTATCATAATGCAAAGAAAAATATCTTTTTAATACTTTGCTTTTGACTTTTATTGGAGATGATGCAGTTACTTCCCAGGCTCCTGCTAGACATCCTGCTTTCTTAGAAGATCTGCAGTACTAAGTGATAAAAGTCGGTTTTCTAGAGACCTGTAAGGTGAAATTTTCTAGGGATACCAATGTTTCATTTCTTGTCCAAGAATAACCAGTTTCCTGCATGACCCTAGTTCCTAACCTGAACAACATAGCCCAAAACGGGATCAAACAAGAGAGGGAGAGACTGTAACACAAGCAGTTTTTGTCTGGGTTGTCAGTATCTCCTGCCCTAAAGAAGGAATGAGCTTCAGTGAGATGCTAAGTTCTCTGATCGTCCAGTTTTTCTGTGAGTTGGTTCTTTGGAAAACCTCAAATTGTAGCTTTCTTCCCAGGCTTGAATGCCTGCTGAGAAGGGCTTTAAAAATAATGAGTTAGACTTTTAAGAGACCTTATACATTAGGTTTTGCAAGATGCAAAGGTATAAAATCAGTTTCAGACCAAATTGCTTTTGGGATAGGATGATCTGAAAAATAGCTGCTTAGATGCCAAAAGCCTTGAACAATGTCTTTCCAGATCATCACCACAGCTAAAATAAGCAGCAAGACAGAAGTTATGGAACTTAAAAGTTTCTTAGTTTTTTGAGTTTCAGAAACTGGCTTATTCATTTACATGTAAACTTTCATAATTGTAAAGCATAACTGATTTCTTCTAACTGAAGTCTGAGACAGAAGAAAGGATGGTCTTTTTTTTCCCCTGGAGTTGGAAGAGGTTGCAAAGCTGGGTTTCCAGTGGAAACCATTATCAACTTTAACTATGGCATTCTGACTAAGTTTAACATGAGCTCAATAGAAGGTAAAACCATTGTTGCTAAATGCCTTTGAGTCTTGTAAAGCAGTATGGTAATGCTGGTCGATTTGAGTTGATGTAATTTCCATGGGGACTGCTTGAAAGTTGTTGTAGAGTGTTGCAGTCGGTTCTCCTTTTCATTACACTAGATGAGGCAAGTTGCAGGGAAAGTCTTATGTGACAGAGGCTGGAGAACAGTATCTTTTGTATGCAGCAATGGCAAAATACTGCTGCAGGAATACAAAGAATTGCTGAAGCAAGCTGAAGTATTTGACTAGTGATAATCTCTATGGCCAGATGGAATTTGCATGGGTGCTCTAAAGGGTCTGAACTGTTAGTTGAGCTATGGAAAGAGTAGGTAAGTGAGTAAAACACAGAGTCCTGGACAGGTTTTCCTTTAATAAAGGATCTGAGGATGGTTTTTGGAATTAATTGACTTGTGAACTTCAGGAATGAGAACTAATTAAAGACTGGAGCTCCCAGGCAAGCTGTCACAGCTGCTGATAGGCAGGACTGCCAGCTATGCCTGTAGTATATCTGCTTGATATTTTTTGTTATGAGGGTCATCTCTATAATTGTTTATTATTCTCCACGACTTTAGGCATTCATGCTGAAATTTTCAGGGCTGAGTGTCTGCCACAGATTGACTTTTTTTTTCCCTAGGACATACAGTGCCTGCTCCCACCCTCCAAAAAAACCCCAAAACCAAACCCCCAAAAACTTCAGTATTTCCAACCATTATACTTGGGGAGGGAGATGAGAGGAGAAGCTGTTTTTTCTTTTTAATTCTTGCATGTTCTGGCCAATTCTCCCTCCTCACTCTTGAACAAATAATAATGTCAGCTGCTAAGCTGAGAAGTTCTAGCACCTCCATGCTTTAGAGCAAGAGCTGGAAATTTGGCTGGAGAGTTAACTTTGCGTCAAGAATGTGGCTTTTGCTGTTCTTATGAAAAATGTCCAAATTTGGCCACATTGTAAGACTTGGAAAAGCATCAGTTTGTCAATGCTTGGTAGGGAATTAGCCTCAGGTCCCTAGAGAAAGCAGTATGTCATTGCTTTTAAGGTGTCAAAGGATTACAGCAAGAATTGGGGGTGGAGAATGGAAGTCTCCTTTTTATTCCAGTTTTACTTCTGTAAATGTGTTGTGAAGTCTTTTTTTTGTCTTTTTTTTCCCTCTTTCTTTTCCCCCCCTCTCCCTTTTGCCAACTGGCCAAAGCTGGAGCAACTGCTGGTCTGTGTGGATCACTGATCATGTCTCTTGTGAGAGTCTGCTGCCTGTAGCACACAAAGTATATAGATCATTTTTCTTATATGTGACTTTAAAAAAAATAAATCAACGTAAATGCTATGTGTGGTTTTTAACTTTTGTTCGCTGGCTTCAGTTCTTCTCAGGCTTTTTCTCAGGTGTCCCCTGTTGTCCTTCCATGCTGGCTGTAAAACAACTTCTGCTGCTATAGTTGAGCTGTCTCTCAGGACAAAAAAAAGTAAAGAACTTATGCCACTCTTTCTGTTTAACAGGCTTGATTAGTCTGGACTTGTCTTTCTGCCGACTTTCTTGAAGAAGTGGTTTAGCTATGCTGGTTAGTGCTTGCTTCATGACTGCAATTTGCATGCTTTCATGCTTTTTGAGTTGCTCTTTTCTTGCCATATCAGTAGCTATTAAAAAGAGTTTGGTGGAACCATTACTGGGGGTCATGTTCGTTAGCAAGAGTCCAATTCTGACAAAAGCTAACTCTGCTTAGGTTTGCCAGTCTTAAAAAGAGTAATTGGCAATGTAAAGGACTTTGTTTCCCTGCATGTTCCACTGTTGGCTCCAACTGCAGAGATTTAGCATTGTGTTTCAGTTGGTCTTTGATGCAATGTGGCTGTGGGGAATCTTTGAGCAGGCTGTAAGGGCATTGTTCTCCTACACGCATTAAAATGATTGTTGCAAGAGAGGCATCCACGGGGACCTCTGCCAGCTTCTTATTGATGTGTTCAGTTTCATCTATTGACACACTACCCTTCATTATTACACAGTGAATCCTGTGGCAGTGGAATTTGCTATTAAATCTGCCCCGCAAAAGCGAATTGGCAAGAGCTGCTTTAAAAGCAGTGTGACCCCTGTGTTTGCAAAGAATAGCTTCTAAATACGAAACAGATGCTGAACTAATAGAGGATGCTTCCTAAATTTTCAGGGTACCAAACATAATAGTTTTGAGAATAATTCAGAATTCACATAATTGTGAATAACCATTTAAGTTTCAATACCTTTTTTTTCCCAGAAATGTATGTCTAATCAGTACGTGTATTCATTTGTGCTTGGATACAGCAAGTAATACGGAGGTGAAAATAGGCAATTATTTGTTAATGTAATCTGTTAGAATAAGCAGTGAGGTGTTAGTCTTTCCATCTGCACTCTAAGTCTCTTCTGAGTGCTAGAGGGTGGGAGAGGTGATGCACCTTCCTTTGCATTTGCCGTGCAACAAACTATTTTGTGCTTTCAGAGCACCACCTGTAATATTTACCCAGATGTTACAACCTCCACCATCTCCCAAAATAAGTATTGTGTTCTTCAGAAGCACAGTGACATACTGAGTACTGGCAGATGGTGTCAGTGGATGGAATTTATGTCTGCGTAAAGAGCCTTTATGTTGTATATAGAGTGTCCTTGTTCATAGTCAGTTCATCCAGAGATTTAAATTAATGCGGAGTAATAAGTCTATTGCATCAACCTTGTTTCCCTTTGATCTCAGGGTTTGGTTCTAGACAAGGCATGCTGTACCTTTTGGCTTAGAGAGCTTAAGTGCTTGGAGCAGGCTTCATCAGTGAGAAAATAAAGAGCTTGACAGTTTATCAGAGACAAAATCACTCTGTGATTGTCTGGAGGTGGGAAGTTAGCAAGGTAAGCCTGGGTCTTTCATGTCTATCACAAAGCAGGGTTGAAAGGACACTAAAAAGCTATTGACTAAGCCCTGGTTGATGGCAACTGTATTGATAGGCACCTGTCAATAGTCGCAAAGCTGTTGACATCCCTATGTTTGTGTGATTATTTAAAAAAAAAAAAGGTTGACAAAATAGCATATATAGCCAGGGGTCAATGGGCACAGAAGCGTGACTGTTGCTAGAAATTAGTGGTGGGGTAAGGAAGGTGAGGAGAGAATACTGAAGCAGGATATACTTTCCAGAGGGAGAGGGAAGTGGGGGAATGGCCTGTTTAAAATGGAAGAATGAGTTAAAGGTGTGTCTGCTTGAGATGGTGGTGTTGGGGCAGTTACCACCACGGAACAGCCTTGGTAAAACCTACAAGTTTCTCAAACCTCTGCAAGCAAATCTTGAAATACCCTAGTTTTATAAGCAAAGTTTTCTGCTCACCACTGGCAGGTAAGTGAATATCTAATTGTAGACTCCTGCAGAGTTTAAAACAAGGACTGAAGTGTCATGTGCGTGGCTGCAGGGTATGCTGTGGCATCTGAACTGATGCTGGTGTCTGCCTTTTGAGTCTGAAAGGGAGGGATGAGGAGAAGGCTGAAGTGCTGTGAGTAGAGTTACTGGGTGGGGACATCCTTCCAAAATAGCTGAAGAACAAAGGAGGCTTCAGATGGTACCCTGGTTCCTGCTCATGACCAGAGGGCGTAGGGAGTGTTCATGTTCCAGACTTTGCCTCATAACCCTATGAGGAACAACGGAGATATGCCAAAGCAACTTCGAAAGGAGCTGTTAAAGGTGATTTGAAGTATTTCTCACTGACCTTCCTCTTGGTGTGAGCAGTCAGCTTTTGGTTTGTATGTATATATAGAGGTTTTTCTCCCTGTCTGAAGCTGTAGAGGCACACCTCTTTGCACATCTGGGCAAAGGCTAGTAACCTACAGGTGGATGCAGGGCAGATGCACTGGGCGCTTCCGTACCCAGACTTGTAAGGTGGGTCCTTTCCCTGCTTTGACGATTACTGCCCAGAGTAAGAAACTAGTCCCCTTTACAGTGCTTTCATGGAACATGCATTATGCCATCAAAGTAACTTGCTGGATTCTTTTTCTTCTGTATTCTTTTGTTGCAGTTCTGATTTTAGTGCATTGGGATGAGAACTTGCTTTGCATATGTGGGTTTGGCCAAAGTTCAGTGTAAATCCTGTTCGCACATGAGTGACAGTCTGGGGTCAGCAGTAATCCCTCTAGTGTCAGGGTTGCCTTGTTGCTGTAGGATCTTGCTTGCAGTCCACAGTGGGACTTTGGTCAAGTGACTGTCATAAGTACACAGATATTTCTTGGAATTAAAGCCCTGCAACTGAGGTTTTCACCTCAGAGGAGGCTGCTAACATGAGACATCCTGCGACTGCAACTTGGGCTGAAACAATGTGTTCAGAGAAGGTGTTTGCTGGGAGATGACCGCTCATGGAGCTACAGGGTGAGCCTTGAAGAAGAACGGGTGTGCATGGGGGTGGGAAGATGTTTGGAGATTTTGCCAGAGAGGAGGCAAGGGCCCAAGCTGCAGATTCTGTGAATGACATAGTGATGAAGAGCACTTATTAATGCTGATGATTTTCTTTTTATCTTGGCCTGCTGGCATAAGATCTTTTCTGACCTTGGGTGCACAGAGAGTAAGAATTAAAAATGGCACCTGGGGTACGTGGTGTGAGGAGAGGGGACCATGGGCTTATAGAAGATATAGCAATGATACATGCTGGACCTGCTTAGGACCCTTTCCTTAGGACTGGTGTGCATTAAACGTATTGAAAGCATATGGAGAAGACTGATTGTAGGTTAGGTACTCT
Organism: Ibycter americanus; assembly: GCA_035590275.1. Classification (NCBI taxonomy): domain Eukaryota; kingdom Metazoa; phylum Chordata; class Aves; order Falconiformes; family Falconidae; genus Ibycter; species Ibycter americanus. The sequence continues at coordinate 114,334,667 of JAVJGI010000014.1, read as the reverse complement.
TTCCCCCTACCTCCTTGCTTAGGCGTCAAACTCTCATGTTGGTTTAGGTTAATGTGATGGACAGCTTTAGGCTTGAAACCTTGTGCTAATTGTCAGAGGTTGAAGATACTTGACGTCAAGCCCATGTTGTGAATTGATGGTGGAGGACAGCTAGTCTCAGGGAGTTTGGTAGTGTAAAGCTGGAGCTTTCAGCTTTTGAGTGTTGCAGGTGTGAATCCAGCCTTGTGTTTACCTTTTGCTGGGCCTGTGTAAAATGAATTGTTGGTTTTGCTTCAGTTGAGTCAATATATGTGTGTTGGCCTGAGCTAAATAGCAGCAGGTACTGGGTGGTGGTCTAGTCACTAGATCGCTCCCTGAACAAGGCTGAGTGAGCTTGGTACCCAGTTTCGGATACAAAACAGCTAGAGGTACGGAGGCTGTTGAGGGGACAGCCCTGTTTGCCCTGTTCTTGACTGTTCTGTTTGCATGGGTGAGCAAATAGCTTTGGCCTTCAAGGTTATTTGTGTGCTTCTCAGTACTATTTAAAACCCCCACTTCCCTCTGCCACCTCCCCATCAATTGTTGTTTTTACAGGCATTATAAATTTGAAAGGCTCATGAATTGACAGTTGCTTTCAATACATACAGCCAAAGAGATTTTTAACTTGTTGTTATTGTTATTTTTTATTTATTTAACTTGTTATATAATTAATGCCCTACTTTTAAGACCTTTGTGTAGTCCTAGATGTGTGCCACCAGATGATGTCAGGAAATACCCAGGACAGACTGTTCCTGTCTGTTTAGCAAGACCCCTAAGTTCCTCACAGGCCATTGCATGTACCTACTGTCTTGTAATTTGATAGAAAATTTGCTCCTGCGTGTTATGTTTACCCTGTTTAAAACAGATCTCTAGTACCTCCTTAGAGGCAGTAGTGTGTATGGGTAGGTCCTGCTGGGTTTGGACATTTACTCTCTAAAAATGTGCAGCAAGTATGGCTAACCTGTGTTCTTGTTCTGCTGTGGCATTCTTCAGAGATGGCAGGTTCATACATTGCGGGTAGCTTGGACAGCTGGTGGGAGCTTGTGAGGATCTGTGGCTCCGCTTCAGTAGGCTCTGCTGCCGGAGCCTTACACTGCCTCCTAGCTAGCCTGCCGGTACTGGGGTGGTTCTTCGTTTTCTTGAAAAAGATGGCATGCATGCTTTGTATTGAAGTAGATAAAGGACAGTAAATACCTGCCAGGAAGCTTGAATAGCACTCATTTCTACAGAATTCTGCTTATCTGGTGTTGTATATATTGTTGGCATTTTTAGGAAAGCGGAATGTCTCTCTTGCCCTCTTTCAGAACATCTGTTTCTGTGCATGAAGTAATCTTTTGCCTGCCTTTTTTCTCCGTTTGAATCAATTTCTGCCTAAACAGTCTTTTTGACAGCATCAGAAGTATGATTACCAGCAAGGATTTTTGTCAGGTCATCCTGGGTGTTCTGTTCTACAGGAAAGTCATTATGGGTAGGAGCACTGGCGTGTATACTTCTGATAGGGCAGAACTGTGAGAGGCTGTGGGACTTGAGCTGAGTTTTTGCTTGTTGATGCTGAATGATAGCAAAGGTACAACTGTGCATGTGAAACTTTATAGACGTTCCTCCATGGCATCTGTTTCAGAAGAAAGACCTGTATGCCATCTCCTCTGACTGTATCAACTGGTCTAATGAAAGATCTCAAAAGAATATTGCCTTAGACAACTGTGGTTACGTTACTGCTGCTAGTATACAGTTATTCTGTGACTTGAAGTTATAATTCTGATGATGATTTCTGCCACATGCATGTTGAATTACGCATTGCATGGAAGCTCCTGTCACAAGTCCCAAGTCATAATAAAACCAGAGTTTAAAACCAAGTGAGCTCTGAAAATGAAATAGTTGGCAGAACATTCTTTGAATTTGTGGTGATGTACAGTGGAATTTCTATATTACTATTTCTGGATTCCACACACCCCTCCCGCCCCATCATCTAACTCTTGTACAAGTTTTTTCTTACATTGAGATAGAAACTAATTGGAATGAGTTAGTGTTTTCTTTCTCTGTCCTTTGACATTTCTGGCATTTAAGGAGGAAATAGGGATGAACATTTAACGCAGTGACATCAGGGCTTAGCAAGGGCTTGTGAAGTTAGGTTGAGGAAGTCTGTCCTTTTTTTCTTGCCTTTTACAGACAGCAGTTAAGGAGCCTCATTTTAAACTTTTCCTGCAGGATGTTTCTTGTAACTCTAGTACTGTCTCATGGTCTTAGTCTGGCTTTAATGTCTGTAATTCAACATTCAACTGTTGTGCATTTCTACAAAAATACAGAAATGCTGAAATAGTCCACAATGGTGATTGATGCTAAATTTGTTACTAGCTTCTAGTGTTAACATTCAAGGACACAGCTTTTACTTCTGCTGTTGTTTGAGGCACTCGGCAGATAACTTACAGCCTTGGCTTACAATAAATCTGTTTGGGTGGGTTTAACTCAAAATTTAGGCTAAACAGTGTATAAATATGTATCCTTCCTGTAGAAAATAGGGTGCTGATTATAATCTCAGTTGAGTTCTGCTGCTTAACAGATGGTCGTTTCAGTGTTAACCAGCTGATTGACCATGCCTGTGACTTTTCCCTAGCAGTCAGCTATGTACATATCCTTTCTTAAAGCACTGATCAGCTAGGAATAAGAAGTGGTTTTGGTGATTTACAGCACCATGCCTGAGAGCTTTCTTTTTCCAAGGATTTTGTAATCTGAATAATGTGATGTGTGTACAGCTTTATTAGAATTGTAAACTCCTGTAATGATTAGAAGGGAAGACTACTGCCAGGCAGATTAATGAAGATGGTTCTTTTAATCAGTAGAGAGATTTTTATCAATAGGATCTCAGAGAATTCTGGGAGATCTCACTGATTGTACTGAGCAACTGTAGGTGATGGACAGGTAGAGAATTTCTTGGATTGAACTACTAATAGATGAAAGTACAGTACTGTGAATGGGACAGGCAAAAGTACAAATACCTTAAAACTGCCCAGGGAAGATAATTACTCGAGTGTTAAACTGATTTTTTTTTTTAAATTTATTTTTATTTTTTTTTAACACCAGTTCTCTTTGACAAAGAGGATGCCCTTTTACAATAAAAGGCAAAGAGTGCTTCTTTTCAATCTAGAGACAGACTGGACTTCTGTACTTGAAGATTTCCTAGCAATCCGTTGTCCAAGGCTTATTTATTCCTCGTGCAAGGGACAAAGATCTTGAAATAATCTGTGTTTTGTCTGAGAAAAGGCAAAACCTGATCTAGTTGTGTGCTTTATACCCTGTTTTTTGACTCTTGGTCTATAAAACTACAAACAGTGGAGGCGTTTGTAGGCTGCTCTTGCATTGCGTTACAGCGGGTGCTCTTCTGCTTGAATTCTTTGAAATGTCTTAATTTGATGATGTGAATTTTAACTGGTTTAAGCTCCTGGGAAATGCTCTTCAGATCATTAATCTCTAAAAACCTGTTCTTATTTCTGAAAAATTAAGTGGGGAGGCAGGGGGTGAGGTGAGAGAAAAGTTGTAGTTAACTAGAGCTCTTTAAGTGCTATATGTACCTTCTTCTATTCAGCTCTTCACTAGCAGCAGGAGTGCCTTCTAGGTACTTTGTTACTTGCTTATAACAGTAATAATATTGATTGCTCTCTAATAATAAACAAACTTTATTACAGGATGGTGGTGTTAACATGATTTATGACTGCCATACCAACAGAGGAGCTAAACCCATCTGATTTTGTGATGTAGTAAAATAAAAAGTGAGCAGGGAGTATAAATAGTAATTTTAAGCTTTAAAGTATGAATTTACAACAATGAAGACATTAAGAGAAATAAACAGTTTTGTTGTATCTACATATGCAGGGCTTGTCAGTCATCTTGTTATGGTTCTTATATTGTCATGTATCGCTGACAATGGACACGGCTAGATGCAGAGCTGGGAGGAGGATCCCTTATTTTTAAACCATCCATTGAGAAGTCTGACTACATGTATACTGCATCTCTTTCTGAGTATTAATGAAGGCATAACTCCTTTTCTTTTGCCCACTGGGGCTTAGATACAACACTGACTTTTTCAAGCAATGCTATCTTTTCAGTTGTTATCATGAAGTATGAGAGCAAGGGGAATTTCCTGATATTGGACAGCATTCAGTGCCTTTCTTGCTTATCCTTTTTTTGTTAATGTTTGTGAGATCAGGCTTTCAGTTCAGTTTTTTGCAGCCAGAGTTCAAGGCCTAAGTGCCAAATAAACACTTCTTGGGTATAGGTTGCTGTGGTACAAATATATTTCACATATCTGTTTTCTTCCTTTTTTAAAAATTGTTTTTGTTGGTTTGGGGTTTTTTGTTTGTTTGTTGTTTGTTTTTTTTTTTTTTTTTTTTAAGTTACGTTTTGGTTTGTGTTTTGTGTTTGCATTCTGAAGAATATGTCAGTTCATACAGCCTCTGGTGCTAAGGCTGGGTGAACAGGTCTCCTTGACTTGACATGGCTTTCAGGATATGTTCTCTAAAGGGATCAGGGCTTGTTCTGCACATTGGACGGCAATGTTTTGTGCTCCAGCTTTCTGGACCTAATCAGAAGTACCTCTGAGGAATATTCTCTCTCCCTGTGCATTGAGTACATCTCCTTTCTTACCCGAGGGCCGTTTGCCCTCAAGTAAAGGGGGCAGTTCAGGGAGACACCTGTTAGCTAGGAATCTCAAAAGTGCTTAAAAGTTACTGCTGAGAATCTTCTCTTGCAGTTTAAAAATGTGGACTATTTCTGGTGTCTGTGGGCAAGTCCATCGATGGCTTTTCAGGTGAATTTTAACACCTTTGACTTTCTAAACTGGTGGTGTACTTTCCACTTCTGTTCTCATGTTGCTCTATATTGTATGCTGTTAACAGCTGCTGCTTTTGCACCAGACAAAATTTCTTTTCATTTGAGGTAAGAGTAGATACTACTGCAAATGCTGAGTTAGTCAAAACAGGTAACAGTGAAAACTTGCTGGCATATAATCCAAAGGGAGAAAAGACTTTCAATTTGTGTTGGGGAACATGAGAAGACTTCTGGGCTTCTTCAGCCAGGTACTGAATTGATGAACCTTGCTATTCTACTACTGGAGATAACAAAATACCTACATTGAATACAGGGCAAGGTTTTCGGAGGTGATTGAAGGCTTGAGGCTCTGAGCCTGGAACTTTACAAAGAGACTTCGTTCCCCAGAATATTAATGCTCAGGGTTTTTTGAAAATTGAACCTCTTCATTTCTTGAACTAGCTAAATCTGGCCACGAGTGGAGTGTTTCTTTTTTTTTCTGCTTGCTCTAGAAGGTGCAAGTACTAAGGAGTTTGTTTCTCCCCCAGAATGGGGTAATTGGGAGCAGAGTTGTACCAGGTGCATGTCTTGCATGAGGTAGTTCAGCGCTCTGCTGGTTTCCAAATTGCTTGCGTGTTGTCCACATGCATATACCTGCCCAACTGTTCCAGAAGGTTTCTTCTTTTTGTCTGGTAAATTAATCTTCTAGTAAATCAAACAGCAGCAGCATTCAGTACCATTTCCTGTGTGAGAACAGCTTTCTACAGGTAGAACTGAGGGGCACGGACAGCTAATTACTCAGCTAATTTGCCTTCAAGCTCTTGGAGGCAGTGAATGCCAGCAAATTTTTGACTCTTGCATGCTTTTTTGAAAATTTTGGCTGTTAAATTTGTGTGGCAGGGATAAGCAACACTGTGAAGTGTGGGTGGATATCATATCCTAGCCATACATTTGTTCATGGCTTAGCTCGAATTTGTAGTTTAAGGAAGAATTCCCATTTCCACACTGAAGTTCAGGTTAAATGTGAGCAGCCCTTTAAGTATCCTTTAGAAGCATGAATGCTGCATCTTCATTAACATTTTAGTTGGGGCAAGGATTGAATTTCTGAGGTGAATCTCCTCACTGCCTCACTTTCTACACATTGCTTTTTTTCACTGGGAACCAATCTGAGTGTGCACTTGGGGTTCCTTTGGATGTAACTGAACCAGAAGTGTTACTTTAGGAGCGCATCTGCTGTGCTTCAGGTACCCTTGGGTCTATGGCCTGTCACACTGAACCTGGCCCAACGCAAACCCCCAAACATGCATAGGGTGCTTCTTGGGGCCTCAGTACCAACTGTCCTCCACAGCCTTTTCTTCTTTTGGACTGTGCTAGCTGCTAAAGTATATAGTTGTGCTAGTCTTAAATTTCTTTGTGATGGGAGATAAGCTTTTTTGCTTTTTAAATATTAGTGAAGTAAATAAGCAGGCCATCTTGAGTTCCATCTACCGATCTAATACTTTATTCTCAATTTTCAGGAGTCTTAATGCAACCAACTATCTTGATTTGAATGTTGTTTGTGAAGCTTTTTCCTGTGTTTTCAGAACTGTCTGTGTTGATATTTGTCTCTTTCAACTAATGAAGAGTGCTGTGGCATGCCTGTTTTTTAAAGCCAGCTGTTTTGCAGACCCATCTGGGGGTAATTTTATTTAATGGTCTGTGTAGGGGTTACACAGACCCTCTTAAAGACCTTGACTGGAATCCCTGTGTGCCTTCTAGATGTTGTTTTATGTCCCTCAGCTCTTGTCTTTTTCTTATCTGGACTTCTTGCCTGCTCCGAACTGCTGACCCTCTCCTTTGCAAGAGGAAAACAATACTGGAATGAAGAATGTCTCTTCCTGAAATGGGTAATTTCATGTGTCCACTTTTTTTATGCTGGAGACCAGACTAGCTGCCTTTTCTGGGGCAAGGTAGTTTCTCATCGTCAGTGCCATAGTAAATGATAAAAGCTCAGCAGCAACAAGTACTGCAAATACCTTGCAGTCCTGTTCTCAATTACAGAATTAGTTATGTAAATCTTGTATTAAAGGAGGAAGAGTCCTGATGTCTCTTAAATCATACTCTGTGTGCACACATGCGTACAATTCCTTCTTGTCTAGGAGAAAAATATCCGTGCTCCTAACATGCAGGCTCCATAGAGATTAGCATACTAAACAGTATTGCTCTGCATGACCTGAAACTGGCTTTTGAGAGCTAATTGGATCTATGGGCTCTGAGAGAAGGGGTTGGAAAACACTGGTCTCTAGTTTTCCAGGTGTAGACAGCAGTATGGATATGGTGGTGGTATAGGTACACAAATGAAGTCCTTGGAGGGGGCTCCTGAGCTATGGGGGTACCAGCTGATAGAGCACAAGCTAACGGTCTGCTTTGCATTTGCTTATGTCTTCTTTACCTAGCTGTGCGTATCTTTCTGTTTTCATCTTTATGTAAAAAAACAGTGTAATACAGTGAAATGACCACTAAGCATGAAACCAGGAATGCCTGTGCTCTATTCCTAACTGCTCCTGCTCTGCTGCCTGACTTTGGGCTAGTCAGTTAATCTGTCCGAGTACGTCTGCAGCAAAAGAGCTGGCAAAAGCTGTGGTACTGCACTTACCTGCATGTGCCGATGAGGTACAGGAACTCATTCCCATGCCCTAACACCCATTTTGTGTGCATCTGTTGTTGGCATTTTTAACATGGCTGCTTGCTTGGAGATTATTTATGGTGAAGATGGGACCGTTAGATAATTAAATTACAGACCAAAAGGATTACTTTATAAACACAGAGATCCATCCCTCTACTGGCTCCATGGCTGCAAATGAGTTGTCAAGCATGGAGCCAAGGTAGGCCAGTGCCATATGCTGCCTTGTTCAGCAGTTCCAGCAGCCTTGCTGCCCAGCTACCTCCTTCCATAATCTCTCACAGCAGCAGATGCAGAGTGAAGCTGCCCTTCAGGATCCCAACCAGAGGGTCTGAGAGCCTCATGTGTGTGCTGGGTTGTTCGGAGGTGTGGCTGCTGACTTCTGTATTTGGACTTTGCTCTGTTGCTGTTTTTGCTGAAGCCTATGTGATGCCTTCCCTTGTCCAGTGGAATGCTTGCTGAGAAACTAGATTCTGTGTATTGAGACTTGAAATGATCCCGAAATACAATTTTTGGGGAAGTGGAGGTTAAGGTTAATAACATCTGGATTATGAAAGCATGTGGCTTTTTAAATCTCATCTTCTGATTCCCTTTAGACTTAATTTTGCTTTAGACAGGACTTTGTCTGTTATGGATGGAGTGTTGAGTTAAATAGTGGTGGATGAGTGCCACCAGATTTAAGCAGGTAAAAAAAGCCCAAGAAACGAACACTGACACCCCCACCCCCCTGCAAATCCAAACACAGAAAAAAAACCCTGACCAAAATGACCACCCAAAAAACCAACACTGCACACAAAAAACCCAAACAGCTGTTGGTGTTTTTTTGTTGTTTTGCTTTTTGTTTTTAGTATTTTTGTCAATGAAAAGTAAAAGACTTTATATTGGAATCAGCACTACTTATATTTGAAAGCATTTTGAGTGTTTTTTGGATATTACTTAAAGATAACTTGGAAAACAAGTGATTACTTCACACCAATAAAAATTAATATCTTCTGCTCTGGGAGGAAAAGGGGATGATGAGAATGGAAATTATTTTTAGGAGAGGTGAGGAGGGAGCATTCTAGGATTTTGGTTTTTTAAATGTATAATTTGTGAAATTATAGATTTATGAAACACATGGATATTGCTACATGGGCATTAAAAAGTCTTTTGACAAAAGTACTTTTTCTGAGCTTTCCAGCTTTCTCACCTCGGCTCGATGAAATGTTCTATTTAAAACCATGCTGGTTGAAAAATGTATTAGCTTTTATAGTTTAACATGATCTTGTTTGGGATTTGGATTTTTTGTCTTGTCTCGGATTTTCACACTCGATGTATGTTTTTAGTTAATGTAGATGCAGATTTAGAAATGATCTATTACGGTCTGATTTTTTTTTTCTCCAGTCAAATCCAAAGAAAGTTCAGTTTAATCCTAGTGGTGCACTGCATTCCACATAGAGCAAAGAAAAGGGTTGGTCTCTGCCCAGAGGAGGTTGTGGTATAGAGCGAATGGATTTGGACTGCTCTGCTCAGTTCCACCTGCTTTGGGAAAGATTTAAGATTGCAGATAAGAGCAGGTTAATGATGTTGCAGAACAGCACTGATTTTAATTCTATATATTCCAGTTTGAGGACTTTTTTTTAAATACTGGTAAATGTATGCAGCCTCTTGAGTTGGAATTAGTATTACAGTTTTTAACCTGTGTCCTTCCTCTTCACTAAAGAACATGTGAAGATACTTTAGATATACAGCATTCCTACAAATATTTGCAGCCCTGCCTCCAACTCTGCTAGCTTTTCAGCTTTGAGTTGTGGGCTTTACTGCTTTGTCAACTGTTTTCCTTAGAATGTAACATATTGAACCTCTCCTCTGGCAATACAAATTGCTTCTGAGGCAGAACAACAGAAAATCACCTGTCTTGTGTGGCAGACTAAATACCACTTCCAGACTCCTTGGACTTTTTGGGTCAGATGTCACCAGGTAACCTAAACGGGCTGCTCTGGCAGAGTAGGGTAAAAATTGATTTCTGTGAGACTATTGGGATGAAAGTAAATGAGGTAGCAGGGACAGGTATTTCAGGTGAGACCCAGGAAGAAGCAGCATGTTGACTCTTGCATTTCATCGTGGTTTTTTTTCTCTCCTTCCCCTTTTGCTCTCAGCTGCATTTTGGAAACTTATCAAATGTAGTTCTTTAGATTCAGCCTTTTATCTTCAACTGTCAGTCACTGGTAGGAAAAGGAAATAGAGATCATATGTGATGGAGTTGTTTGACATCCAGAGAGGAATCTAAAACATGATCTTTAGTATTATCTCTGCCAGTTAGATGTTTGTTCTGTTTGGACTAGTGGTGCCACAGTTCTCTGCCTGCCAGAGGTCACTCTGACAAACTAGCTTTGTGCTTTGCGCAGCTGGGAAAGGTTTATATGGCTTCTCCTTTCCCCCCTACCTGCTGTATGCCTTGCTCTACCTTCCAGTAGCATACCTCTTTCCTCATGACTGGGAAGCAGTGGTGCACAGTGGGATCTGTGCTGTCAGCAGCCGATGATTGTGTTTTAAACTCTAATTAGTACTGCATATGCAACCTGGTTTCTGCCTTACAAGCTTCTACTGTAGTTTACCGGTCTCTTTTCCTTGTATTGTAGCAGGAATAATATTACCACAGAAGCACTTACAGCAAATTCCTGTGGCTCATTTTGGCATGGGTTGTGTGCTTGGATGAAAGAGATGCCACTCAGCTGGTCTTCGAAAGAGTGGAGCCGAACAGGTGAACAGTGCTTTATTCCTGGTAGCCCAAGAGATAGCCAGAGAGGCAATTCTGCCTGTTGCAGTTGCCTTAGCAGAGAGACATGGCAGAGGAAGGAGGCTTTCCTTCTTGTGAGACAGTGAAGTTTTTACAAAACAGATGGTTTTGAGCAGTGATCAGGCAATCTGCCGGCTATCTGCAGTGGTGTAGTGTTTTTTTTATGTGGTGAAGTATTTTTCTCTTTCTGTCCCAGTCTAAAAAGATAACAAGAACTTCTGACTGCTGTTTCCAGATCTGAACTTGCCAATTACTATCTATTTATCCTAAGTAACATCATTCAGGCACTTGTGTTGGGCAGAGCAGATCAGGTCTGACGCACTGGATGTTCATGTGGCTCATTGTGCTAGTGTGTTTTGTGTATTTAGAGTGAGAGTGGTGGGTTCTTTCATTGGTGAGATTTTTTTGGGGTTTTATTTTTTTTTTTTAAAAAGGGGTGAAGGAGAAGCATGGAAAATCTGTTTAGTTTTTCTGCTAAGCTCAGGTGGTTGTCTCCCTCAGCTCTAACTAGAAGCAGCAGTGGAGAGAAGTTTTTTAGAGAGCTTCTCTCCGTTAATGACAGGATAGAGCTTGGGTAACTAGCCGTATAAGGCAGCAAACATCTAACAGCTATGCAGAAGGACTTCTGGAAATGGAAAGATGCACCATAGCATAACTTAACTGCTTGAGTAATCTGGTGGCCTTCTGTGATGGAGTGACTGCACTGGTAGTTAAAGAAAGAGCAACTGTTACCTACCTTAACTTCTGTAAGGCCCTTGACAGAGTCCCACACAGCATCCTTGTCACTGAATGGGAGAGATATGGGCTAGATGGATGGACTGTTTGATGGATAAGGAATTGGCTGGATGGCTCTAAGAAGTTGCAGCGAACAGCTCGGTGTCCAAATGGAGATGAGTAAAAGTGGTGTCCCTCAAGGGTCTGTATTAGGACTGGTACTGTTCAATATCTTCGTTAATGACAGACAGTGGGACTGAGCGCACCCTCAGCAAGTTTGTGGGTGACACCAAGCTGAGTGGTGCCGTTGATTCATTAGAGGGAAGGGATGCCATCCAGAGGGACCGTGAGGAGTGGGCCCATGTGAACCTCATGAGGCTCAACAAGGCCAAGTGCAAGGTCCTTCATGTGGGTTGGGGCAATCCCCAATATCAATACAGGCTTGGGGGGTGAATGAATAGAAAGCAGCCCTGCAGAGAAGGACTGGGGATACTGGTGGATGAAAAATTGGATGCGAGCTAGCAAAAAAACCAACCTTATCCAGGGTTGCATCAAAAGAAGCATGGCCAGCAAATCGAGGGAGGTGATTCTCCCCTTCTAGTCTGCTCTTGTGAGACCCCACCTGGAGAGTGCTGTGTCCAGCTCTGGAGCCCTCATTGTTAGAAAGACATGGACCTGTTAGAGCAGGTCCAGAGGAGGGCCAGAACAACCCTCCTATGGATAAAGGCTGAGAGGGTTGGAGTTCTTCAGCCTGGAGAGGAGAAGGCCCCAGGGAGGCCATATTGCAGCCTTTCAGTACTTAAAGGGGGCTTACAAGAAAGACAGAGACTGTTTACCAAGGCCTGTAGTGACAGGACAAGGGCCAAGGATTTTAAACTGAAAGAGGGTAGATTTAGATTGGACATAAGGCAGAAACTCTTTACTGTGAGGGTGGTGAGACACTGGAACAGGTTTCCCAGAGAAGCTGTGGATGCTCCACCACTGGCAGTGTTCAAGGTCAGGTTGGATGGAGCTTTGAGCAACCTGAGTCAGTGGAAGGTGTCCCTGCCCACGGCAGGGGTGTGGAACTAGGTGATCTTTAAGGTCCCTTCCTGCACAAACCATTCTGTAGTTCTGTGATAATTAAGAACTGTGTCCTAGTGAAAGCCTTGTGGTTTGCTTAGGTGCATTTGAAACACTTTTCTTGGGGGTGGTGGGTTAGAGGGGGTGAAGAGGGAAGACAGCAGGTTGTTACTGTGCTGCAACATATGTTGTTTTAATCCTTTCACGTGAATCTTAATCAACGTGGTATAGGTGGAGTCCAACTGGGAAGGTACTTGCTTTTTCACCCAGTGCTGGATATGTGGCTTATCTGAGATAACTCAGATGGCATGGAGATCAGAGCAATCCAGCAGCCTTGCAGTTTGATAGCATTTCTGAGGCCTCACTTAAGATGCAGTATGCGTTTCTGCATCCTGATAGAGATAATGGGTTTTAAGCAATTACACCCAGGCTAATTCCTTTTGATAAGAGCTCTACATTATCTAAAAAAGGAATCCTAGCCGCCTGGGAAAGAACAATGTAAATGTCTCTCTCATGGACTTTTTCATTCACTCTTCTCTGATATCTTCAGATTATATGCTGCAGATCTTTCAAGACATAAAAATCTATCATTCTTTTTTTTGGGTAGGGAGTATTGCAATCAGGGAGGTGTAACAGTACGGTTGGCTTGCAAGACATGGAGGGAGTCTTGTGTCCTTCAGATGATTCCAGGTTACTGTGGTGGTTACAGTTTCAACATAAGAAATCAGATTTGGTCTGTCTTAAAGGAGCTCCTTGTTTCCTCCCCGTGCAGGCTATCTGGTTGTAAGGTGCAGGTTGCTTCTGCAGATTAGGGTGATCTCAATTTTGTAATTTGGAAAGAGTAGCAAGAACCTACCACTTTATTTAGCATAGATCCCAACCCCTACTGTGTGTTTGTCTGCACTGGAAAGAAGAGTATGATGTTGTCATGTGTTAAGCAGGAATGGTAAGAGATCTCACTTATTTAGACACTTTTTTTGCTTATTGAGACCAGTAAAGAAATTTCAATAGTTAGCTGCATTTCTGGTATTCAAAGAAATTCCTTTTATTCTGCTTAATCTCTCTGACTTTTCCTCTCATACAGTGTAGGATAGAAAAGTTAATTGGTTGCATTTAAAAAGGGGAGGAAATCCCAAAGCAACATGCTGTTTGTGTATGTGTCACTTCTAGGAAAATCATGTTATATATTTTAAAAAAAATATGTTTGCATTAACAGTATTGAAAGGTTTTCAAACATTGTAGGAATGTTTGTTATAAGTTGTTCTTTCTCTCCCAGATAGTTGCAGATGACATTCTTCATGTGCAGCTGCCTGATGATAATTGGAGTTGGGAGGAAAGGCAAGGGGAAAAGGGGAAGGCTGGAGATAAGGATTATAGCCTCCCATGGTGATATGCTTTGGTTCTCCTTCCCCAGAGAAGAGCCTGTGAATGTGTGGCATGCTGTCTGTCCCTTCACCTGCCTGCTTGCTAGGGAAAGTCGCTGAATGCCTCCCAGTGGGAGCCTGATCAGTTCTCCTTCAAAAAGGAGGAAGAGGATTTGTGGGGATGTGTCTCTGGTGGGACAAAAAGAGATGCAAAAAATACAATATTTTTTTTCCTCCATTCTGTAAAATGGCTTCATGAATCACAAATGCTGTAGTTAAGCAGTGCAGTGCAGAAGTGGAAGATTTGGGATTTTGCTAGAAATAGGAGGCAGACTACACAGCTTTGATGGCAGGGAATCCATTTCTTATTCTCCAGTGTGGCACAAGAAGGGTTGTCCCTGCTCAACCCCCTCATTTACACAGTGCTGCAGCAAAGTGGTGCCTAGATTGAAAATAAATGGAGGCGTTCAGGGAGGGAAAATTGTTGCCACCATTTGCAAAGTTGGCTGCAGTATTTTTTTCCTGTCATAAACTGTTGTGAATTTGAACGGGCTGCTGTATTTCCTTCCCAGACATGGTAATGTTTAGTTGGCAAGTGAAACAATCTTTTGTTTGGAAAGCTCTTTTGAGATGAAAGGCATCAGCAGAGTTGTTGCTGTGTCTCCCATGACTGCCTTGGTTGAGGAGCTGGACTGTGTGTGTTAAGTCTTCCTGATGCAGAGGCTTGAGTGCTTAGTCTGAGCCAATTTACTCATTCTTCAGCTCTTACTTTTTTGGCCTTAATTGGCTTCCTACTGCATGTCACGTTGCATTTGCCTTTGGCTGGCAGACATAGAGTCGACCTCCTTCTCTGGGCTGCTAAGAGAACATGTTTTCTTATTAGAGCTGTCTAGTGCCAGCTGAAGGAAGCACCTCATGTAAGAGTGGTGAAGCAGCAAGCGTGTTCTTGCAGTGGTAGTACCTCCTCAGCCTTGTGGGCGACTCCACAGATTTTCTCATCTTGTTCTTTCATAAAAGAGCGTAGATGCAAAACCTGTATGAAGATGAGGCTCCTAAGAGACTTCTTCCTTATCTATGGCACTGTCCCTAATGCAAGAAGAAATCCTCACCAGCCCTTTCATTGAGTTGTGTGGCTTGTTGAGAGTTTAAACAGACCACCTGTTCTGTAGATCCTGCCACAATTTTGCTGCCTTTTTTTCTTGGTTATCCTAAAAATGACAGGTTGCTATCTAATGTACTCGGATTGACTTCACAACCTATCTATTCAGTCATCTGCTTTCCTTGTTCTCCTCTTTGAAAGGATTTCATTTAATGGCAGCAGTGAAATGGTGCATCTTGGTGATGGGACAAATTAAGTACTTCATGGACCATTGCTAGGGAACAAACACTAGCTCAAAACTGCCTAGGCCTTGTCTGGGCTACCTTGCCTCTCTATTATTAATGTGGCAGGCCCCAGGTTATTGTTCTACCTTGAGCCACACTTCGCTCATCTTCCTGGTGCAGTACTTCATGCATTCCCTTGGGAGAATCCTCTAATCAAGTGCTTGACAAACAGCCATGAAGGCTCTGTGGTTGCCCTACTTCATGGGTGTTTCTGGCCCAGCCCAGCAAAAGCACCAGTGTTGCCTGGCAGTCCTGTCACCCAACGAGCCCAAGAAACAGATCCCATCCCATGTGTTTGTGTGCTGGCCTCCTTAGGGGGGGATCCATTATCTTTTGTTCTGGAAAATAGTTCCTTGCAATTTCATCTGGTGGTCTGGTAACTCTGTGAAAATAAAGTTTTGTATTTAGGTCATTAATCTTCTCCTCAGGCAGGTTTGATGGCCAGCATTGCAGTTGATGACACAGAGCCAGTTACTGAGTTCCTACTAAATACACATCTTTGGTGGTCTCAGTGATACCGAAAAATACTGAATTGTCAAAGTTCTGTTGTTTTCTGTCACTAGTGTATACACTACTCTGTACTGCTCCATCTGTTTCTAGTGTTAAATGGGATTCAAGTGAATTCATTAAGAACATGTCACTTTACATTAACAGTGAAATATATTAGGTGTCATGAAAAATAAATGTTTCCAACAAATTTACAGAGTTTGAAGCTCTCATATCATGAAAGCTGAACTTTGACTGCTCTGGGAAGGTGGAGAAGGGTGTATGCCAGTAACACAGGGCACTGCAAGAATAAAATATTTGTAAAAGCTCCTCATTTATCTGCCAGAGTATGATAGAGTTCACATCTTGGCAAGATCAGTGTCTGTAGCTCTGTGCCTTCTGCTACAGTTACATGAAATGTTAATCCCTAATGCACAGCAAAGAACGTAACACCTTGCTTAGTAGCTAGGGATACTATTGCTGTTGATTGTTGCAGGACGAAAGGCAGAACTCTGAATTCACAGCTTGCTAGTTACCGAGCCTCTTGGGTCACCTAGAAATGCAGCTGACCCTTGGAGTGTCTGCCCTGTGCATGGTCCTGCTTACCTGTGGGCAGTGCACAGCAGATGGATGCTCTGCAGTGAGTTCTCATTCTCTTATCTTGCGATGCTTACTCTGTGTGCTCCTGCCTTACAAGAATCCTAACTTGTCTTAGCAGTAACAAACAAAAACAAACTTCACAAGCAGTAACAAAAAATTTTAACAAAAAAAATTTGTTACTGCTTGTAAAGTATAAAACTATAACTGTTACAGGATGTCCCTCTTCTCTCTTGCAGCCTGTTCCATTGCTATCCCTGCAACTTTGTGTTAAAGTGGAGTTGCTTTTGGGACTGTGCCGTGAGGGAGGGGAATAGTCATTGCTTTACAGCGATAGGGTATGGACTCTGAACAGATCCATTGAGGAGTCCCTGGGACCCTATCTTTCTCTTTGGCCTGCCTTCTCTTACGAAGGTGCTAATCACCCCCTACCTTCCTTTAGTGTCAAAGGGTCTTTAGTGACCCTGGAAGAAGAGAAACTGAGCTGTCCGTGCTAATCTCAAACACAAATGTGCAGCCCTTGCCACATTAGTTGTGGCTTTGTCACCTCTAGATTGGATTAGTGCAGTGCACGGTATGCGTGTCTACAGCTGGAAGCACATACAGAACAGTGTTGTCCGCTTCTTTTAGCGTCACAGGAGAGTATTTTCCAGAGAGACATCAGCTTGAGGAGTGCCCTCAGTCAGGATCCTGAGCTGACTTCTCACAGTGGTCTGTTGGAAGCTGTTTTGGCTGTCAGGAAGTGCTTTAAAGCTTACCTGCTGCTGTTACTGTTTTCTGTAAGAGGATAAGTTGAAGGACTGAATGGGGCTGCAACTTAAGACCTAGTGAGGAAATATATTGGAGCCCTACAGCTTTATTTTTTGTTGGTTGTTTTTCTGTATCAATGATTTTACTATTTCTGTATCAATGATTTTACTACACGGTGCTTGTGTTTAGAGAGATGTCCTTACAGACATCTGGTTGTGGAACAGT
>JAVJGI010000014.1:114290074-114313431 GCA_035590275.1 Ibycter americanus | reverse complement strand
AGCACAGAAAGATCAAGAGAAAGGAGGAAGGTGGTGATAATTTAACAGGACAAATAATCCAGTGATTTTTATCACTGGTCTGATTGTTCCACCGTGTTGGCAGGGATCTAGGACAGTAATGGTTCTGTTAAACACATCGTTGCATGCTTGACTAAGGAGACAAAAATACATGTAGTGCTGTGCTGAGGATATCCAGATATCCCTGCCCATATGCATTTCAGGAGTAGATGCACTAAGCATTTAATTGCATTAGCATTACCACTGCTAGTTGGAGGAGGGAAAGCTGGGGGTGATGCATCTTGTCACTCAAGAGGTGGAAAAACTGGCAGTGATGGTCCCTCAGAAATGTGAGATTATGATGATATTTTAGAAATGTTCAGACAGTAAGGGTATCTCTTCATTTTTGTAATCCTTTAATCACCATAGGGAGAACCCAGAACTGCTGGGTTTTTGGCTGGCTTATTTGGATGTAGTTTTAGTATCCTGGTGGTACTTGATCCTGTCAAATTTCACAGACTAATCTGCCCCCTCTATTTCAGGGTGTCTGTTACACAGTAAAGCTTGCAGGTGCTCTCTGCTGAGGCAGGGTTACTTAAGAGCTGTAATTCTGTGTTTTGTCACACTTTTGGAGAGTTTGGTTTAAGTAGGTGGGGTTTAATAGATGGCTGAAAACAGGGTGAGGATGGCCAGGACCTGTAGTAGTGCAGTTTTTTATGTGGTTTGGGTGGTAATGTGGTTTTGTTTGTGGGGTTTTTTGTTTAGGGTTTTTTTGGCCATCATTTTTAGCTCAGTCATTGGAAGCACTGGCACTTTGTCAGGGGCATGAAGGGTTTTTTTTTAAAGTTGTGCTAAATGGGATAGGTTATTCTCCACCAAAATGCTGTGGAAATTTTTACCCACACATCCTCTAGTAGGACTTGAAGAGCAGCTTGTGCTGACATCTAAAACCTCTGCACTTGCATGCTAAAATGAACTTGAGTTGTAAATGGTATGCTTGGTTGCTGCACTTCCCTCATTCTCATCTGCTGTAAACTGTGGGGTTGAACTTGTAGAACAAACTTAAAAAAATCCCCAACTAACAAAAAACCCCAAACTTAAAACCCCTAAATGATGAATTAATATATCTAACAAAGGAAGCCGTGCACGGGTTACTTGTGTAACTCTGTATGTGTGTGCCTGTTGTTGCTCTTCTGTCTACTTGGCCATCACTTTCACCTCCTAAAATCATGACATCTTTGGGCCTGACTTTGTTCTTGTATGTCTTTTTTTTAATAGTGCCTTGAACAACAGGTATATAACTCTTAAGTAAGTCCTTCAGACATGTCTGTAACCAAAAAAGGAGCATTGAGAATATACGTATGGGTAAACTCTCATGGAGTCCCTCTCTATGCATATACTGCCAGATTCTGAATGCCTGTCACTATTTCATGAAAACAGAAGCATTCCTTGCAGAAATACTGCTCTTGACCTTGCAGATCAGTCTTCTTTTGTGTGTTGGTATTAGTCTGTCAAAGTAACTAGCCTTTTCTACTGACTCCAATCCCATGATGAGGCAGTGAGGGAAGTCCCAGTGAGATACTCGTCAGACAGTGGACTTTTCTTTACCACTTGGGTGGGGCTTGCCACTCTGTTCAGTTTGACTGCTTTGTGCTATCAGGTGGTGAGCAGTGAGATGAGTATTGCTTGGGTTTTTTGGCAATAATTGCGGTTGTTCAGTTTGGCTCTGGCCTTTATACCTGATGATAATTCTAGAAAGCTTTTACTGATGGGTACCTATTAGGTGGTAGAACATGGTTTTACACAGAAGTCACTAATCTGCACCAGAGATGTAGCTGCCTGTTTAAGGCAGGAATCTGTATTTTTGCTCACGAACTTGGTTGTAGGTCTGCTGAGAAGAGTCTGCTGTACCAGCCCTGTCTACTGGCCTCAGTTGAGACTTTCAAGAGCAGCTGCAATACACACTGTGGGAACGGTGTTGCACTGAGATCCAAATCTAATCTTTAGGCAGCATAGAGTGAAGGAATGAGCAAGTGAAGACATGTGGTGGCCAGGTAACTTGGTGAATGATTTGCACTGAGGTTTAGAAACAACATACACAGCAACCCTGGTTCACCTCTCACCACTAACTAAGGTCAGCTTTTCTGCTTCTGGTCTTGACACTTCAATCCCATGGCTTGCTTTAACAAAGCTGTGGCCAGCCTGGTAACCTACAGAATGCAGAAGGTCCCATTGGAATGCTGGATATGACCATATGTGCGATGTATATAAAAAATATTCACTAGCCAGCGGAGGAGTTTGTTAAATGTGCTTTAAGTGGCTATTGGTATTGTTCTAAAGTCCGCAGTGTCTGTTGGTCAGAGCAGTAAGTGTGGAGGGATCAGCAGTACAGGGGGTTATTGCTGCCTTCTGCTTGCTTCCATTTCGTGTTTCTGCAACACACCTGAGGTCATTCAGGACTCCCAACATGTTGCTGTGGCTGCTTCTCATCCAAATTTGTTCTGTTGGAGGAGCTCAAAAGCATTTCAGCAGAAACCAAGTTGAGTTCTGATGTAGTTCCTAGTGATTTCAGTGGACAGTTTTTCTTCTGAGAGATAGTCCCAGAACACCTTGACCCTCCTTGTGAGAATAGGAAATCCTGTACATGTGTTTTTGCTGTGCGAAGTTGACATGCAGTCTGTGATTGGAATAAAACCTTCATGGACTAATTGCTGTTGAGTAATAAAAACCCTGTTCTCCCTCCCTTTCTCCCCCTGGCCTCGTCATGCATCCCTTGCTTGACTGATGATGTGTACTTGCCTTGTAACAGATCATGCAGCTCAATATCCACCAGGCATTTGAAGGTAGGGCTACTGAGCTACTACAGAAGCTTCTGTCATAGAATGTGAAGTCCTGGATAACTTTGGACTCTTTTTTTTTTTTTTTTTAAATTATTATTCTATTTATTTTATTAATTAATGTTTTTTTGTTTGAATTTTCGTCTCTTCATTTCTAAGCTCTAGATGTGGTCATCTCAACAAGCAATGTGTCTGTGACTGAAAGAGACTCCCTGGAGCTTATATGCAACATCACAACAGACAGAAGTGGTATTTTCCAAGCAGAGGTGATGTGGTATTTTTCTGTATCACCTGATGATACCTTGTCAGATGCTCAAGTTTTGCTGAGCATGGACCATGATTCTGTGGTCAGTGAGTCAACTCTTATCAGCCTGAGCCACGTAGATAGGAATGCCTATCGCCTGTTGGTGCGTGATGTGGATGTGGAAGACTCTGGCTACTACTTCTGCCAAGCAGCTGTCTGGGTACCACTGCACAACGGGAGCTGGCATAAGGTGGTGGAGAGGACATCTGCACCAGTCAGTGTGGTGGTGACAGCACTAGGTGAGTGATTCTGCTTTCAGACTCATTCCTTGGGCCCATCAGAAAAGGGAGAGGACCTTGCAGACTGTCTTCTGTGCAAGTTTCTCTCTCGTTTGCATCTGTCATCTCTATGTAGGGTATCTCTCTCTCACATATAAAAGTACTGATCTATCTTAAGGGGTTTGGGGTTTGTATGTTATAGGGTTTTAGGATCTCTTACTGCATGTCCCACCCATGCACTCCACTTTCTGGTGTCATTGAACAGTCTGCAGTTGAACTTCAAAGCCTGCCTTGTTTTCCAGGGGCTGAAGCTGCCCTTGTTGTCATGTTGTCCCCTTTCACCTGCCTTATACCATTAGCAGGGCTCTGATCCGGTAACAGGCATTCTCTCTGAGCTCTGAACACAGTGATATCAGATGCTTCCCCTGGATTTTGAGTCATATACTATAAAAACTATTTATAATGGAAACTTCATAATGAACTCTAATAGCTTTCAGACTTGTTGGGTTTTGGTTTTGTTTTAATCACTAGAGAGAAACCACATCCTGCTGATGGATTTAGAACGGGACCTGACTCTATACTGCTTTATTCTCCTCCCTCAACACACAAGTCCATTTTATGAGACCATGTCACATTGCTATTGAGTAGTGTGAGTGAGCGGGAGAGACGTGGCTTGTGGCTAACTTAATGCTAGCAGTGTTGGTTAGCATAGTGGCCACTAAAACATATTTTCCTGCAGTATTTAACATTCTGCGCAGTGGGGTGCATTTTTCATAATTCAGTCCTGGAGATGAGAGAATTTTTAGCCTTTTGGACAAGCAAAGGATTGTTTGTGCACTTGAACTTATGGCTTCCATATGTTATTTCAGCATTTTTGCACCAAGTTCTTTTAATTCACCAAGGGGGGGGAAAAAAATCTACTTAAAGAGAAACTTGATGACCTCTTTATTCTCTCCTTCCTTTATCTCCCAGTTGTTCTTGATGGTTTTCCCTTCTTACAGCTCTAATACCATCAATGTCCACGTTTTTTTGCAAGGGGCTAGTTAGAAGCAGCTGTGTTTAAGTTGTTCATTTAAGACTTGTTGATTGAATGAGGAACAGGAGCTGTAGGTAAGAGATTCAACAGGCTTATCTGATCAACCTAGCCTACAAGAGCAGGCTGACAGTATCTTTCCCTACACCCCTTTCCCAAGACAAATCTGTTTTGGAGATCCACTGTCTCATATGCATGCTGCAGATTGTAAAGCTTTTGCTTTGTGTTATCCCAGCTGAACTCTTAAGCTTTGATCTCTGTGCAAATATCTGTAGAAGTACAGTTACTTGGGAGAAATATTAAAAATGAAACTCCAGCAAAACTTCTAAAAAGTCTGTTGTTTTAGGGTTAGGTCTATATATGTCAGCCTCCCCATCCTGTCTCCTAGTTTAATCTTGGGGAGAGAATAGGTTCAATTTAGAAGCAATGAAACTCAGGATGGTGTTGCAGGATGCTGTAGGTAAGGTATCTGTACCTGATAAAATTCACAAAGTATTGGTTGTGTTGGAAGCATGAATGAACCTAGATGTAAGCTGGGGGAGAACTGACAGAGCTGTAGTACTTGGTGTTTGTTCCCAGCTTTAACTGGACACAAATATCCAGGCCTAAACCCTCTCAATGTTACCTGTTCAGAGCCTCTTGTCATCAGGAACTGGTGGTACTGTCCAGTTACAAAGGCAGAGCTCCTCCAACATAAAAGTACTGAATGAGGCCAGCTATATAGAGAGCCCACTCTGAAGTCTGGTTTTCAGAAATAAATAGCTATACCATGTTAAATCCCAGTAACAATGGCTTTAAATTCTGCATTTTGGTATTGTACAGAGCAGTTGAGCTGTGGCCATTTCCAAGTTTACTTGTAATGTGTGCTAGAAGTGCACAAGTGATGAATGTCTTCGTTTCTTGTCCTTAAGCCATTCAAATTGCACATTCAACTTGTGAGCATTCCCTCCATTCTCCACTTGTGTGCATGTGCGTGCATACACCCATGTTCCTGCGTGCACAGGTGCACTGCATGCTCATGTGCTATCTCATAGTGCCTGTACCTGCAGGACTATTCCTTATTCTTTCCGTTCCAATTTGGCATTATTTGGGAACAGGAGAGAGTAAAATCTGCTCTTTAGCAGATGTTTGGTTGCTAGGGCAAGAGAAAGTAGAATAAATTTTCAACATTTGAGGTTTTCAACTGCATCCAGAATTTACCAGCTCCTCTTCCTTAATGGAAGTTAAGAGCTGCTGGAGTATTAAGTCATTGAACTGTCAGTGAGGCTGTTCTTTGACAGCTGACAGAGTGGAGGAATGAGGTTTATCCAGCCAGCCTTTTATTCTTCCTAAATCCTCTGTTTGAGTGTCTGTCAGGGTGAAGCGCCTATCTGGAGTGGTGCTGTCAAAGCCAAAACTCTCTTCTTAGCGGTCCTTCCCCTGCGCGCAAATAAAACAAACCTGAAGTGATTTTCTAAGAACTCGAGTTTCTTGCAGCTTTTTCTGTCTTGTGTTCCTGTCTAGAGAACAGTTTCTGCTTTTGTAGTCTTTGTTGCTGTGAAAAATATTAATTGGTCTTGAATGCCTTCTTTTTTAGGGGGGAAGGGGAGGTGAGGAGGAAAGATAAAAAAATTGGAGAGCGTGAGCAATATATTGCGAGGCCCTGGAGAAGACTAGTCTTTTGTGAATGCGACAGGAAGAGTAGTGTAGCTGTAGGATCTATTGAGACTTACACCAAAAGTGGATTTTTGCCACCATTAATAATCTATGCCTTGGTTGCAGCAGAGGGACTCTGTGCATTTTCTTTTTTATTTTGCCTTACTTATACTGAAATGCGCAGAAATCTACACTTCACTGGTAGAAGGTACTACGGACTTATGTAAATGGTACTTTTATGCTTGTGTGTTACCTAGCGCTGCAGAAACTCACCATTAGTATCACTAGATACTCTAGTGTCTGGTGTGTATCAGTGCCCTTGTTCTTGCTAGATGCAAGGACACTGCATGCATAACACCTAATGGTGAGAGATCTTTTCTGCAAGCTGACACAGCAGCAGCCAGCTTGCTTGATACAATTGTTTTTATCCTTTGCATCTGAAGTCCGAAAGTGCACGTGCACACATAGTTTGTACAGCAGTTCTATTAAGATGCTTTATTATCTTGGCTCATTGGTGAGCTAAGCCTAAGTTTTAGCCTTGGACTGCATTCTCTGCCCCAATTATAGCTTCAGTTAATTGTTTCTAGCAGGGCAAAAAGCCAAGTAAAACATAAAGCAAGAAATAAATATAGAGCGCTGAATATTTACAATGTAAAAGCCATGTGATGAGTATTGGCCGAACAGTTGGAAAGCTAGTCTTTTTTCTGTATTATAGTAGACAGCAAGACAGAAAAATATCCTCACACTAGTAAATAAATATGTATTTCCTTTGTGGTGTGAGGTTCTTGTAATCTTTTTCCTTTACTATCGCTGTAGTCTGAGAGAAAATAGTCATGTGGCTGCCTTATCGCTTTTAGGCTGTGGACAGCCAGCTATTCCAGATTTAAATACAACAGCCCCATTTTTAACCCGTGAATTTCAGGCACTCCTTTTCAGTCTTGAGGTATTCCAGCCTCATGGCTGTACAGCACGTACTTCTCTGTTCAGACTGTGAAGCTCTTTTGATCTGTGCATCTTTAACTCTTAACCTACTTAGTATTTATTATGCTGCCTGCTGAAATTTACTGTGTACCACTGTTGGTGCTGCCTGTGGCCACTGCCAGTGCTGGTACCCATGCCCCCTGGTTTTGGTGTCTGGGTGGGCAAGGTGGTTGGTTTTGGGGTTGTTTAACATTCCTAAACTGTATTGTGGAGACATGATGGGATGGTTAAGCGTGGAAAAGACATTTCAGGACAGGAAATGGCCTGTTATCCTGAAGAGAAATTGGGGAATGGGTTGTCTCTGGTCAGTGCAAAACCAGATAATAACCAGTCTCCTGTGTCTGCAGGCTGCCCAAGGCTTTTGAACAGGTGCAAAAGGTGACTGGCTGGGCTGAAAATGAACCCACGTGGTGGGTTCTTGGGGCCGGGCCTAAAGAAGGGAATTATTTTGCTCAACAGTATCTCTTAGTCCTGATTTTTCTGAAATGGTCTGACTAGACATAAGAAATGAAAGCTGTTCTTTGGAAATGCAGGCTTAGGGGTTCTTGCATCAGGCTGGTGCAAGTCTGAGAGCTGGAGTCCACGTTCCTGGTCCCCAGGTCTTGTAAGAAAAATGCATATTCTGACACTTGGTTTCAAGCTCAGGTGCTTTCACAGACTGGGTGTTAGAAGTTAGCAGTATCTCTTAATAAGCTCCGACGCTTTCTGCTTGTAGCTTTTAACCTCTTTCTTCTGGGTTTCCTCTCCTGCAGAGCCAGACTACGAGGTGTTTCTGAACGCCTCTAAAACACCCAAGTTTTCAGATGACCCCACAGAGCTCAACTGCAGGATCACAAACGCACAGGACACCGAAGCAAACCTCCGCTTCACAGTTTCCTGGTACTACCAGCAGCGCCTGCGCAGTGACGATGTAGTGACAAAGGAACTCCTGGCCATGATGGATGCAGACTGGACTCTGCTGCTTGGGGACAGGAGCAGAGAGCGGACTCAAAACGGGGAAATAATCTTCTCTAAAAAGGCTGTTGACACCTTCAGTTTACGAATCCAGTGGACTTCAGAAAGTGACAGAGGGGATTATTTCTGTGTCATCTCTGCGTGGACTAGGCACCGCAACAACAGCTGGGTAAAGAGCAAAGATGTGACTTCTGCATCTGTCAGCATTTTCTGGGCTACACAAGGTAGGAACCTTGCACCTATTTGCTGAAAAACCTGGATAGTTGAGATAGTTTCCTCCTGAGTAGGCCCGTCAAGCCAGGCCTGTTAATGGGGTTCTGTGTTATGAAGGGGAAAAACCACTATTACACCCTTTACACAAGGGTGTAAAGGCCTTTTATTTGTGGAGGGAAGTAACTACTTAACAGCACTCACCAGTTTTATGCAACAGTTTGGAGTGGAAGTGCAAAGCAGAGATATGTTAGTCAAACTGTGCTGAGAATTCCAGGAGCTGGGCTGTCATTGTGGCAGGGGTGACATCCAACAGTGGTGCTGGGGTCATTGCCCCCTTTCCTGACTTGGAGTATTTCAGTCTCTCTAGGATGTGTCTTGCTGCTAGCAACAGGGTTGTCTTGAGGTGAAAAGAGGAATGTCACTCAGTCATCTTTGTCTGCCAGTTTGAGAGTGGTTTTTTTTCTTCTCTCTGACAAGCCCGTGTTTAGAAGGCAGTTCTGAGGAAGTTCATGGGCTTAGTAGTACCGGAGTATCAAAAAATAAGTGGGTGGCAGAGCAAAGTAATTCAGTGATTTGCTTGGTTCTGGGCCTTTTTTAGACAGAAGTGAACTAGTGCTGGTCAGTATTTAAACTGACTCTGGGAGCATTTCTTAGAAGCTAAAGTTACTTGGATCACTTGACGCCAGTTTAAAATGGGTGTATGTATCCTGGACGTCCCGTAGAGTGATACTGTTTTGGCTTAGGTGTGAGGTCATGCAAAAGGGTCTGTTAGATAGGGACAGAAGGAGCAGGATAACCGAGGGTGTAAAGTCTGGCAAAAATCTGTGCTTGGCTAAGCTGCATTTATCTTGATAGATTTGTTTAACAGTCTAGCTCCGGCATCCACAGGCAGAGAGCTATATTTCAGAGACAAGTGGTTTGAAATCAGTTTAAAGTTGTTTAGGGATAATCCCTAAACAGTGAATTGGAGAGCTGCTGTGATTCTGCTTCAGTGGAGAGAGAAATGGTGGGCTGCTTGCTCGGTACTCCCTTCATCCCCGGAGCAAGCATGGTCCACGAAAAGGTCATTTTTTTTGCTGAAGCTGGCTTCTCCAGCAGGAGTGAGATCTCTCATTAATGCTGAATGCTGGTCACAATTAGTTCAGTTGTTATGCCACAACACGGAGTGTGTGTGTATGTGCATGCATGTGTAATGGATCATCGCCTTCGGAGCAGCTAGAGAGACCAGCTGGAGTTGAAAAGTCTCAGACTGTGTTGACATTTCTGAGGGAAAACAAACTGTGACAGGTGTGAACATTCCCTTGTTTCTGGTTTTATTCCAAAAACTCCACTAATTTTGCAACACAAATGTAAATGTTATAGTCCCCATGCTGAAAAGTATGTTTTGTTGGCAAAACCTGGAGTTCGGAGATTTACGATGTGAAAGTGAGCTCTCCTACAAACACCTTCTCCTCCTGAAAAAGTATGTTACATGTATATAAGGGGGGGGGTGAAGGGGTGGGGTGGCAATATATAGGTTTGATTTCCCCTGCTTCCCTTCCACCCCTTACATGCCCCCCATGCTCTTTCAGCAGCCTAGCCCCAGATGCCTTTCTGTATGTGCCCTGTCCCCTGCCATAGCCTATTCCTGCGAGCTCCAGACTCCGCTGGGAGCCCAGTGCTGTAGCCAGCAACTATGAAGGAGTTAATCTGCTGCTGCCTCTGCTCTCTGACCGTTGTTTTGACAAGTATCTCTGGTGATTTGAGTCCCTGACTGCTCCCAGTGCTTATAAAAGCAAGCAGCCAGGCTCCCACGTGTTTGCCTAAGAGGAGAACAGAAATTTGCCTCTTCCTTGGGTAGCTTGTGCCTACATAGAGGCTTTTCTAACAACTATTTCATTGCTTGCATCATCTGTGTTAACTTTAGAGCAGTGCTCGGGGCTGGGAGGACTTTGGGAGAAATCCCACTTTGGAAAAGGTTGTTCTGAATTTTTGAGAAAGGAGAAGCAGTTTTATGTTGTGTCTACGGGTCAGTCAGCACAGAGGGTGTTCAGGATAAGGAAACTTTTTCTTGAAATGTAAACATCACGTGAAGATGTCAAAGTCCTTTTTGTGTATGTTGTATAATAAGTTGTATATTTGCCCATTTTAACTTGACCGTTTTGATCTTCTTTTTCTATTTTGCTCTGTTGGGACCACTAATGCTCACATGTCTTTCTGCTTACTCAGCTTTGCAAATGCAGCCAATTGCTGTCATAGATCACGGTTGTTTTTGACATGGTCTGCCTGATTTGTTTCTTCCCCTCTTTCTTCTACCCTTTCCAAGGTGACAAAGAAAGCATCTTTATCTTGCCTGAAAAATGAAAAGTATCAATTATATTGTTATTTTTTGCTTATTTAGAGTACAAATTCCAGTCAGTTCTCTGACATTCCTCTACAATAGGGTAGAGGAAGGGAGGAAATCTTTTTTGACTGGATCTGTAGAAGATTTTTCAACCCAGAAAAAAGTTTGATAGCTCAAAAAAAGATAATTTTATTTATTAGAGTGTGAGTGCTGCCTATATTTAAAACACAGTTGCTGTTTGTAGTGGAATGCAGAACTGGTGCTTGTTTCCTAAACCAGTGTTGCCAGTTTTGCATCTGCGTGGAATTCTTTGCAAAAGAGAACATTATCTTTTAATTGAAATTTCAAATTCCAAAGGTGCTATTATTTGGGGACTTGTTAATTCTTCTGTCTTTAATTTACAAAATAATTGTATTTAACATCATGGTACTTGTCCTAAATGTTTGCCCAGGCCCTGCCATCACATTTAATTGGTTGCAAGGGCATCTTAATCTTTTAGAAAGTCCTGCAAGTAGAGAACAGGCGATGTTTCTGCCACCCACTTGTCTTTACCATTGCTGGCATATAATAGGCACTGCATAGTACAGACCTGCAGTTCCTCCTGAGCAAAGAAATTCCTTTACCCATGGCACCAAGCTGCCAGGCAAACATGCCAGTTTGGGTGTAGAAACAAGAAGATGCGTGAAGTTAGGTGTACGAGCCCTAGTCAGGGGTGGCTGGGCTCCTCATGCTCACGGCACTGTGAGGGTGTAGGGCTCATACTCTTTGCTTGGCAGGGGAGCCGGCCAGTAAGGGTGGTGTAGTTGTGTGTGTGCAGCAGTGGGGAGGGCTGTTGTGTTGTACGTACACGTATCAGGCTGTGGTGCAGGCCACAGCGTGCCTGCTGTATTTTCAGAGCTCTTGGTGTCAGAGCTGCTGGGGCTACAATTGTACCTCAGGGTGTTGTATAGCCGCCTCGTCGTACAAAGGCAAAGCTGTCATTACCTTAATGTCTGCTGCATTCCCTGTGCATGCAATCTATCTGGTGCACTGGGGGATGAAGCAGCCTTTATGAATATTGAGATGGTGTTACTTGAGGCTGCTGACAAGACGTTAGGCTCTGAGGTTACTGTTAGCCGTGGCCATTGAGCTGCTTTTCCGACCAGAGTCAGTGGAGTGCAGGGAAGGTGTCTGCTGTTTCCTAAGGGTTCCTTGCCCTTGTAGCTGTTAGGCTTCTCTAGCAATTTGGCTTAAATTAGGTAAAAACTCTTTTTGGTCACTACCCAGGAAGTACTCTTGAAGCTGAGCAGACACTTTGTGGTAGAAAGCAACAGGAGAATTATAGTGTGGCTTAACCACTTGGACTGGCCAGTGATGGAAGGCAGAAGTGTGCACTGCCAGGCTCCAAAGTACAGTTTATTACTCAAATTTTATCTGAATCATTTGGCTAGTATTTCTTCTGCTGCTGGCCTTGGAGTAGAGCCCAAACTAGTTATAAGCTTTGGGTATGGTTTACTTAGGATCTCTTCCCCTACCAGTTTCCAGCATAAACTTCTGTAGGTTGCAGCCTCCTGTCTATGACCGAGCAGGGTGTGTGTTATCATGCTTTTCATTCATGGAACTTCACAAGAAGGAGATGAGACCCTGTATGGGATTGCAGGCATGTGTGCAGAGGGGCAAGTGTGCAGCATAGCCGCCAAGACAGACATTGATTCCTTGGCAACTCTCAGATTAGAAATGAGGTCTTAGGCTGTAGTGCTTCAAAGAAAATGTTATTTAACCTCTCTGGCCTATCTTATGCTATAAGATCTGATGAGTAGTTTCTGTTAACACAGGAAACATGAAGAAGCCTTCCTTTCCCACATACCTTTCCTTGCAGATTATTGTTATTTCTAACCTAAGTGCCAAATCTTAGGTCTCTTTTCTTTCTCTGACGTGCGCTATTAGACACAGACAACTACATGCTTTTCTAGGTGGGGGTGATGGAGTGCTAATTACATTTTTGTCTGCTGCTACCAACGGAGAACAATTTTTGGCACAGAAATGTACTGTTAAAAATGGTGATCCAGGCTTTTCTAGTTGTTAGGATATGGGGCTTTTTTTTGTGTTTTACTTTACTACATACGCAGGTCTCTAATATTATTGCAGGTTCAGAAATGTTCCTTTGATATTTTGACTGTCTTGCAACAACAAACATTCAGCACCTGTATATGCTGGTTTTTTGCATCCCTTTCTCTATTCTGGTCTGCATTGCTTATGGTCTCACACAAGAGGAGGTGCCTCTGCCTTCTGTACTCATCCAACCTAAGGAGCTTTGGGTTTTTAAAAGGTAGAAAAATCCTTTGAAAGGACTTTTATAAGAATATATCTCCCTCTTCTCTGTTCAGCATCCTGATTTCTAACCCTTTTGAATTCTACTGCTGTTCTCCAGCTACACCTCTGGACTTCAGATGTTCTCTTCCACAAACTGTACAGATGGCATTTCTGCTGTTCTCCCATGCTACTGCCACTTATTTCTCCTTCTTCTTTAAGTAAAATAAGTGGTAAAAGCAGCATTTTCTATTGCCTTCAAATGCAAAGTCAAGAAAGGATGCCTAGGAACAAAGTTTGCTCTGTCCTTGCAGGGGACGAGACACTCTCCTGTGTACTGCTGCATGATCTGTGGCTTGGAATTTGGAGCCCAGATAGTAGGGAGGGTTGTCTCTTCTCAGCTACATCTGTACTGCTCTGATCATCAGAAGGTATTTGTCTTAAGCACACATATGAGAGACCAAATGCAAGATTTCTTTTTCAGTGTCTAGGACCCAGCGTTCTGACATAGAGATAACAGCATGAAGAATGTTTACATCAGGAGGGACTTTTGCCCAGAGCTGCCTCATATGGTCTAGAAAGCAGCAATACGTAGTATAAAAGTACAGCTAGCTGTTTGTGCTTCTCCTTCTGGGGCAAAATATAACTGTCTACTATATTCCTAAAATATGTGGCAAGCTGATCTGTGCTGGACTTTTAAATGTTGCAACCTTACGAAGAGGGTGATAACAGAATCTTGTGGACGCAGAATGAGGAAAAAATAATTTGAAGTCTAGACTCAGATGCATGATGAGCTCTCTCACAAGGGAGTGGAGGATGGCTCTGTGTGCAACTTCAATTGTGATTGTACCCTGAGTGCCTAAATGTGCAGTTCTCGTTTTCCCACTTGCTTAGTGGGTGGAAGCGAGGGGGGTTTGGTGTGGAGTATCAAGTAATTCTGTGCTCAGCTAGACCACTAGAAGCAGCTCAGCCTTCGCCACTCCTGCTGTTTCTTTATATAGCTTTGTACTGTGATCTGCTTTATACAGTACTGATTTAAAGTTGTCATACCGGGTTTCTCATCTTGTGGGCTGTGTTTACTCATTGTGAAAACTGCTGCTTGAAGGCAAAACACTGCAAAATGTAATCTTGACAAGTATCTTGTTGCTCTTATAGGGAAGGCATAAATATTGCTGCATTTAGTTCAGTTTTTGGGGAAAGTGTTGCAATCTCACCATTGTTTATTTCCCTTTTCCTGAGAAATTTCACCTTGCATAAAGGTGATCTGTGTCATTTTTGTTTAATGTGTCTATGCTCGTTTTTTATAAAGGGGGGAAGGGAGATTACGCTGCAGTAAACTAAGTCCAGAAAGTTGGATGGACTAGCTGTATTTTTGAAATACTGCTACTTTGGGAAGTGGCTGTAAGCTGTGTAACCTGCACGAGCCTTCCTTAAGAAGAACCTGGGTGTGCAGGATGTCTCTTCATCACAGTGCCAGGAAGTAGCAACTCGCTTTCCTTTTATCTGGTTCTGATTTCAATCACTCCTCATTTTCTCAGTTTCTCACTGTGAGCTTGTATTTTTCATGTCTTGGGGCTGTGCTCCTAGATGTATAATTTTCCCAGACCCTGTAATTAAAGGATTCTTGGGATTGAGGAGCTGGCAGACTTGGAGAATGCTGAAGAAAGTGCAGGACATTGAGCAGTAAGTGTTGCTGGCATTCTTAATGCCGAATGGGCTGTCAAGGCTTCTGGTAGGCTTGCACTCAGATGAATGCATGAGAAGCAAGGGAAAAGAACACAATGTGGAGGCAGAGGTATAGTGAACTCTTTCAGTGCAGAGGTGTGTGTGTGTGTGGGGTGCTGGGGATGGAGACTTCTCCCATTATCTACCAACATTTTTGTCATGCAAATTCAACTGATCTTGGGAGTTCAGCTGAATGTGTCTGGATTGCTGTTAGGGTGGGTTTTCAAGGGAAGTAAAAGAAGCTGCACTACGTGCTGCTGATTCAGTTAGTGGCAGCTTTTCTCACTAGCTGTAAGTACTTCAGCAGTGTCCTTGTACCCTGTTGCTGAGGGTGCTCTTCCTCCACATCTGATGTAAAACTGGGACTCTGAGTCTTGTCTGACTAATATCTTTACTCCTGAATAAAAAAATCCTGGAGATCCTGTCATGCTATGACCTGTGTATTGCATTATCTGTTCAGTATTTGGTGTTTGTTTGAATTCTTGCATTTTGACCCAGACTGTTGTGTACTGGTGTGTGTGCACTGTTGAGTAG
Organism: Ibycter americanus; assembly: GCA_035590275.1. Lineage (NCBI taxonomy): Eukaryota > Metazoa > Chordata > Aves > Falconiformes > Falconidae > Ibycter > Ibycter americanus. The sequence continues at coordinate 114,298,388 of JAVJGI010000014.1, read as the reverse complement.
CATTTTGGGCTGTCAATGTGTGTTTAGATAAATGTGCTGGGATTTGTCTCTCCAAAAAAAGTACTTTGCTTTTTTGTAATCTTCTAGATCGAAAGGTGCTGCAGAAATAACTTCACCTATTTATTAACCCCTGTCTTGCTGCTTATTTCCTTCCCTCTTCAGATTACACGCTTACAGTGGAGGCAGTGAAATTGAAGCCATTCTTTGTAGCAGGCCACACCTTTGAGATGACATGCAAAGTGTCTTCGAAAAACATCAAGACGCCACGGTATTCTGTCCTCATTACAGCTGAGAAGCCACTGACAGATCAGTCGAATCCCAATGGAACCACTCGCATAATCTCCTTGAACCAGGATTCAGTAGTGCGGCTGGAAGACTGGACGGACCAGACTCGTGTGGACGGTGTAGTTCTGGAGAAGGTTCAGGAGAATGAGTTCCGCTACAGGATGTATCAGACCCAGATTTCTGATGCTGGGCTGTATCGCTGTGTGGTGACTGCCTGGTCTCCAGGTGGTGGTGGCATGTGGCGTGAAGCAGTGAATGGCTTATCCAACCCTATCCAGATAGACTTCCAGACATCAGGTTGGTATAGAATCTGGCAGCTGTGTGTCTAAACCAGAAAAGGAGAGAGTTCTGTGATGCTCTTCTAGTAGTTTCCCTGTCTCTGGGAAATACCTAGCCTTTGAAACATGGAAGGGGTCTCCAAACAGCGTGATGGCTGAAAGCTATGCTCTTCTCCTTTGGTAGTACTTGTGTCCTTTGTGCTATTGATTGTTTACAGGAAGGTGTTTAATGAGTTGGCTATAATCATAACCACTGGATTTTTCTTTACTAATGCAGCCTTTATGGTCCTGCAGGCTCAGAGATGGTTCTCAGTATGGAATAAATGCTACCACATTTGCCAGCTTTATTATTAGGTTGCTGTTAAGGTAGTGGCTGCTCTGAAAGAACGTTAATATAAACTGGATTTCTGTTCCGAAACAGATTCTATTAGCATAGCATTAAATTGCCTGAGCATATGATGTAATTGCAGAAAATGGTCAGGTCAAGGCAATGGTAAAATTTCAGCCATCTCAGCAAGTGTATTCTGCCACTGGAAGACCTTAGAGGCCCCATGTGGCTGGACTACAAAGCTCCACAAATTGGCATGAACCTCAGTACACAAGTGCATTGTTTCCTCATGTCTTTGCTGAAGCCCTCACCGTCAGCTGTAACATAGCCTGTATGTTGAGATTTTTCTAAAGAAATGCTTCCCTAGAAAAATCTGGTGCTGTTACATTGCTGGGGGGACACACATGACGACAGCATTGGTTTGGATCATCAGGGATGCATGTCAACACTGACTTTCTATCATGCTGTGTGGGTGGGAAGTGCTGCGGGAGTTGTTTTGATAATGGTGGTGCACTTCTGAGTAAAGGGCTCATCTCATGATTTGGTAAACCAAGCTGGTGACTTCTTGAGCAGTTTTGAAGAGCTCTCAGTGTAGGCCAAAGGTGTGTCCTATGCTGGAGCTCTCTAGGTAGCTGCTTTATCCTGCTCTCCCCCATTCCTGTTCACAAGCATAGCTTGGAGGGGGGGTCTTTCCTCATATCCCTTGTTTTTCATGTGAGTTACTCTGCTTATAATAGCAGGGCTGTAGGGCTTTTAGAAGATGTGTCTGTGACTAGGCAAGAGCAGCCTGACTTCTGGTTGCATCTGTAACTATGGTAATTGTTCTCTGTGAGGTGTTTTCTAAAAACTGAACTTCCTTATACTAGACAGACTGGGAAAAGGACAAGGGCTGAGCATAGGTGGACAGCCTTGCAATGAGGACATCACTTTAAGAAGCTTGAAATGTAGCATCCTGATACAAATCTTAGTGGAGATTCAGCCTGACCAAGGCTGGCCAGAGAGAGGACATTGACTCAGCTCAATGCTTCTTTCAGTTCTAGGTAATTTCTGGTTGGCTTTTTGTTTAGTTTTATGGCAAGTTACTGTTCTGAAAATAATGTTAGTTGCCTGTGCACCAGATGCCTTTTAGAGCAGCACTATCACAGATTAATATTGCTGTAGATTTGTTGTCTTCTCAGGGTGGTTTAATGGGCTATAGTTTTAGCCTTATTACTCTTGATATCTGGGTCAGACACAGTGGGAGAGAAGCATTTGCAAAGGGGTGATGCAACAAACCATTAAGAATGAAATCTGTCCCAAACCTCTCCCCTCCCCTACAAGCTCTTACGTGAAGGCTTTCCTACATAAAAGTGGTGGTTGGTGACTCTCCCAACGTTGGTTGTGTTATGTCACTTTGAACTCCTGTCCAAAATGTTTGGTGGGATGCTATTAATATCCATGGTTCAGAGGGAAACCTGTGAGCTATGCAAGGGAGGGAAGTGTGCATGTTGCAGTCTTGACTTCTTTTTGCTGTCACTCTACTCTCAGCCTCTTCACCCAGATAGGATTTCTGGAGCATGGAGTGAAGAAAGGAGAGAGAGCCTGTAGAACTACCCTGGGAATGTGTGAATTCCAGTAGCAAGGCTGGAGCAGGGGGAGGGATGGTCCTGAAGCCCTGTCAGCCTTTCATTCTTTACAAAAGAACGAAGAGAGAAATGAGATCCCAGGCACAATTTACTGGAGAGCTGTTTCCCAAAATAATCTTGGCATGTGGCAAAATCTGGCTTGAAATACCTTCCTTTCTTCAATTGATGGATGAATTTTGTGTCCTTCAGTTGCTACTCAGATATCCTTGCTGGACATTCATCTCTCGGCATGATGAGGACATGTGATGAGCACAGTTAGAATGTATTAATTCTGGAATTATTATTTGAAAAATTATTTGGAATCAGGTACATGAGACAGGAGACATTTTGTGGGGGTGTTGTTTGGTTTTGTTTGCAGAGGTGTACTGTCTTTGATGCAAACTGAGACTGAGTCAGGGAGCTGGAGGTAAATGGCAAAAGTTGTGGAGCAGTTATAAAAGCACGGCTCAGATATCACGCCCTTGTCTTGCATCCTGTGGTACAGGCAGCTGTCAAACTTGTTCTTCAGAAAAAGAAATTGGTGCCAGATTTTCCCTAATGGGAATGGTGAAAGGCAGAACTGCTGAGGTGGCTTGTAGTTTCTAGGGAGAATGAGAGGCTCCCCAAAACTGGAGGGAAGATACTAACAAGAAAGGGTCAGAAAAAGCTGGGGCATGCAACTCTCCAGGCAACTGTAAAAGCCGGGGAGCACTGATATGCTAAATTCTGAATTAATGCGAGGGTGGGGTGTGATGAATTTGAGTGTGGTTGTCCCTGATAGGAAAACTGTTAACGAGTCAATTGCACTGACTTCTGGGGTTCTCAAAGTGTAACAAAAAGACATCTTAACTGTGACTGCTGGAAGGGGTATAATAAGGCAGAATAATTTTGAAAAATAGAAGGTATTCTACTCTCCTCCCTACTTTGAAGGCTTGGGCTTTGACAGCGTTTTCAGTTTGCACCATGGCAGATGAAGTGGGGAGGTGATCAATACAAAGCAGCATTTTCAGCAGAAGGAAGCCCTTAAAGAGTTTTACATGAAGCTTTTAGCGGTAGGAGAAATTTCTTTCTCAGTTGTTTTTATTGATTCCCCTTTGATAGAAGGTAGGGATACTTGTTAGCATTGGAAATCCTTCCCTCCAGTTTGACTCCCTTCCAGATCACTCTGAGTCAAGTGATGTTTCAAGGAGGGGTTTTTAGTGTGCATATACATTGTGCAATGTGATCTGTCTGAATGGCAGGAGGCCTGTAAGCTTTTTGTATATGAGCTGGGGAGCGTGCACATGAAACTTCAGTGTTTCCTGCCACAATAGGTTTGAAATGTGGCAGTGCTCTGAAATGTTTTTCCATGAACATCTGTGGAAAATGTCTTGCTCAGATTCTTTCCATTCAAGGCAGAACTTGCTGGCTGCAAGCAGAGACCTCCTCTTCTTTCTCCGCTTGCTGTTGCAGAGGGATGTATTTATTCCATTTGGTTAACTATCTGAAATGTTAATGTAGAGGCATTGAAACTTCCTGAACTAAAAACTGAAATGTGAATTTTGCCCACTGAATTATATAAACTGGAAGTCGGGGTGGTGGTGGTGGTGGTGAGGAGGAGCCTAGTAGGTCATTAGTTTTCAAATATTCAATCAATGGCAGATTGTTCTCTGCTGGATATGTTTTAAGACCAGAGAGGATCTTGTGAATCCTCTGGTCCGGCCTTGTGAATAACATGGATCATGAGACTAAGTTCATTAAATGAATGCCTGCTGTATGTCCAGTAGCTGTAAGCAAACTAAGCTTATTTGGGGGGCAGGGAGAAGCTGTCCCATATGAAGACAGTGCTTCTTTTTGGTTTTCCCAATCTAGAACAGAGGTTCTGCCATCTCTTTTTCAAAGGTTGCCCAGCAATGCAAGGGGCAAGAGCAGCTGTCAGTGCTTGTCTTGAAATTTTCTCTTAATTTCATTGCATCATTTCTGCTCAAACTCAAATGCATCCTCTCTCCTCCTGAGCTGTGGGACGATGTATGTGTACATAGCCTTTCTTTCAGCCTGGAACACACCTGTCTTCTGTTCCTTGCTGTCCTTCTGAAGCCAGTGTATCAAGACAGCTTCTTGTAAGACTTGTGATCCTACCCAGCCACACTGAAATCTCTCACTTGTGTTGTGGTCACCTGGAGGTGTTGCTGCTGTGGCAATGCCTTTGCACTGCAAGGGGTGAGCAGCGGGTGAGAGGGGCTGTCTTTCTTTCATGCTCCCCTTTGCCCTCAGCCTTGGCTGAGCTGGCCAGCGAAGGTGGGAGTCAAATAGCTGGGAACTTGCTTGAGATCAGGGTGCTTATCTGATGCAGGTCTGTGTACAGGCATCTGGTTCAAATGGCTCCAGCTGGCCTGCTGCAGTTTTTTTAATGCTGAGGCACCCGGTCTCTGTGAAGCCCACCTGGTTTATCCTGGCATCATAAATTCTTCTTTGGCATTTGTCCTTTAATTTTCTATCCCTTTTACCCTGAACCTGGCAACCCAGGTTAGTGTTTAGTGTCTTTGTCCACAGTATATTCACAGGGATTTTCACAGAAGTGACTTACTTTCCTTTCCCTTGAGGAGAGTGGGGAGAAGGAAGCTTTTAATTTTGTATTGAGAAGTATGTTATGAGAGGAGCACCATTTGGAGCTTGGCTGTGCTCTGAGATGGCTTTCCCCCTTCCGCCCCCCCCCCCCTTCCATTCAGCAGAGGGCAGAAAGCTCTGGAGAGGCAAAAATAAAGAGAACTTTTAAGGGAAGCGTGTCAATGAAATCTTCAACTCTGGATTGCATCTGCATGTGAGCTCATTGCACAGCAATGTATTATCATTCACTTTGGAAGAAGCTGAGATAAAGCAAGAGCTGCTGAAATATGAGCTGAGTATTGATGTTGAACTTGCAATTAAAATGAAATGATGCCCTGCAATGACCCCGAGAGATACTCAGTTTCAGGAAAGGAGAACAGAAAGATTCTTAAAGGAAAGAAACCTTAATCATGGAAATAAATGAAGAGCAATACAGCAGAAACTCTTTGGCAAGAAAGGCTGGTATTTTCCAACCACTGTTAATGGGCAGGAACGTGCTTTGTCATTGTGTGCCTTTGTGTCTGTGTGCATTAAGTTGTAGCTGGAAGTAGAAACCACAGACTAAACTGCTAGGGGCTTCTTCCAGTAACAGCTATTGTGAGGCTTGGGGTAAAACTTGTTAGAGAAGAGCTCCATGAAGAAGCAGAGAGAGGGCACGAGGCTGGAGTGGTGCCAGTGAAGGAGCTCATTATCTGGAGAAAGGCAGGTCATGGGACTCTCAGTTCAGGAGTGAATGATTTGGTGCCAGGGCAGGCATGAGTAATATTTTGGAAGACAGAGAACTTGTGGGTTGCATCAGATTTTTTCTGGTGTTGTGGTCCGTGGCGCTGGCTGATTGCAAGCAAGGAAGCTGCATGCAGTGATTGTGGCCTCCCTGCTGGGTAATGGACTGGGCACGGTCCTCTTTGGTGGAACGGTCTGCTCTGGATCTCTGTTGTCAGTCAGGTTACTTGACCTTTCTCTGCTCTATTTTACTTGTCTGGAAAATAAAGGTAATTCATGTCTATGGGGAGACTATACCTTATTTTTGCAGAGAAGTGCTGGCTAAATTGATATGGAACAGGCCAAAATGTCACCTAGGACCTAGGTAATTAGGATCTCTTCTGTTGTAAATCTAGATGTTAACTGGCTTTTGGTTATTCTCCCTCCTTTTCCCCTTCTTTTTCTTGCAGATTTAAGGTGTTTGGATTACTGAGCAGGGAAGGAAAGCAGGGAGAATGGGGTGACATCAGGTAAATAGGGCTCTAGATTTTTTATTTTTCTCCAACATGTAAATCTGTAAGTAAATTAACTCAATAAACTTGGACTCCTCCTTTCCACCCTGCAGCCTGTTCAGTGTGAATCTGGTTGAGCACAAAATAATAAACCAAACTTGGTGCAGCTTATAAACATTTTTTCCTTTTGTTTTACATATGTGGAAGAATTTGCAATACACTTTTTAGCTGAAAACTATATCACTATAAGATTTGGATCCTGGAGTTTCCTTCCTGGGTTGCATGAAATTGGCAGTTTGAGCAATGAGGTCTGCCATAAAAAGGGACATCCAGCAAAAATTACACCAAATAGGTCCTGATCCTGAAGCCTGGTTTCTCTTCAAGCACTTCTAGATTTGTGCTAGTAAATGTCTAACCTCAGTTTCTTCGCTTTCCGTTTAAAATTATATAGTGTTTAGCAAGCATTCAGAGGTCAAGCAATGCCATGAAAACACTTTTTATTCCTATCTTGACTGCAGATGCTTTTTAATATAAAATTTTTATTACTTTAACAAAGAAGAAAACTTCTTCTAGGGGTTGTATATAAGCTTACATATGGCCTTACTATATTGAGGAACAGATTTTTTGGCTTAGTTTAAATCAAAGGTCTCAGCAGAAGATGGCAATTTAGGGGAAGGGGAATGCTGGTTTGTTTTGAGTATCTGTGGTCTTCAGTTTCAGCTGAGGGCATGACATCTATCTTCAAACCTAAAGTTACCAAAATCCAGTTATTTCTCAGCTTTCAAACTCCTGAGCAACTTTCCTACACTTAACTGTGCTTTGTTCTTGATGAGCTTTACAGGATCATGCTTGATCTGTGAACCCTGCAAATGAAACTAAATTCTGGTTTGTTTATTCTCCTGAGTGACCAGTAGGTGCCAATAACAGTATTTCAAGCTGTTAAATACAGGTGGCAAGGTGAGCAAAGCCCCATAATCTGTTATCTCTAGAGTTCTATTTTTCTCAGTGTTAATGTAGCATGAACTCAGATCTCATTGAAGGGGAGTTCACATCACCTCCCCAACCCTGCCTGTGATGCTGCAAGTGCTTGAGCGTGGCGATGCCGAGACCCTGATATAGTCAATGTTGTCAGTGTCTACTGGGAGTTGCCTGTTACCACATGCCTGCATCTGTAAGCTTGGGGTTGAGGTTTGTTTTTGGTTTTGTGGTGTGGGGTTTTTTTGGCTTTTGGGTTTTTTTGGGTTTTTTTTTGTCTTGGAGGGTAAAAACTTAAGAAAAGCACTTGGGTTTTGTGTGCCATGCTCTGCTTGGTGGAGTCTAGATCCAGGGGCTCTTGAATACTGTGGTATGATGGAAAGGGGCGGGGGGGACCCAACAGTTTTTTCTGATCTCTTGGGATGCCCTCTGGAGCCTTGAAAATGTGTCTGAAAGCATCCCTTGTTTGCTCTCATGCTGTTTTTTGCCCAGGTGCTGTTCTTGAGTCTGCAGTAAAGCAGATGTCCAGTTAGATAAGGTGATGGTTTTGCTTGTAACCCACTAACAAACACTGGTTTGTTGCTGCTTTTGTTTGAGATTGGCATGCAGCTCATTCCTGTTTCTCTCATCCTGTTGCCAGATAAGTTCAGCTGAAGCTAAATTGTTTAAGCTGGGGACATAAGTCAGGCAAGTTATAATCAGGTTTAAAAGCAGTGGTCAGTGGTTTATTTTCTTAGAATAAAACCGGACAAAATCAAGACCAGAACCCTTCTACAGAGAAGGGAGGCATGCAGATGACTCTTAATTGAGGGATTAGAGAGGGGGAAGGGATCCAAAATGGCAATGCTTACACTATCACATCCAACTGGTGAATAAGCCAGGCCAACCAGAGTAGCGATAGATGTTCCTTAGCTGCCTCCCAAAATGAATACCCGAAGGCCAGCCACCTCAAGGGTGCATGCGGCTGTGGTGGATCCTCTTGCACCGCTCCCGGGAAACCTGCATGCTCGATTACCTCGCTGAAGTGCCCGTACGCCCACACAC
>JAVJGI010000014.1:114253960-114287784 GCA_035590275.1 Ibycter americanus | reverse complement strand
AATATCTTAAGGGTGAGTGTCAAGAGGATGGGGCCAGGCTCTTTTCAGTGGTGCCCAGTGACAGGACAAGGGGCAACGGGCACAGACTGCAACCCAGGAAGCTCCATCTGAACATGAGGAAGAACATCTTTACCCTGAGAGTGATGGAGCCCTGGCACAGGCTGCCCAGGGGGACTGTGGAGTCTCCTTCTCAGGAGACATTCAAAACCCGCCTGGATGCGATCCTGTGCAGCCTGCTCTGGGTGCCCCTGCTTTGCCAGGGGGTTGGACTGGATGATCTCCAGAGGTCCCTTCCCACCCCGACCATGCTGTGATTAGAGCCATGTCATCAGTTTCTGTGCATCTTTCCCAGGCTGTGTGGTGACTATGACTGACTCACGTGTACCTTATGGTGGAGTGTTGGGGATGAAATAGTTTTTGTAGTCCAGCTCGGGCTGAAAACAGCCTCCTGCCTTTTCAGATTTTGTAGTGGGGAAAAAACCCACATATGAAGATGCTTTATTCTGTCCTTTCATGCCTCAGGGCAGCCCGAGACCCAGGGCATGGGCCACATGGGCAGAAGGCCTGAGATATTACCAAAGAAGAAAGATGCTCCTCCTAGGAAGTTGCAACCACACAGTTTTCAAGACTGAACTAAGAAGCTTTCACTGTAATGAAGCTCGCTTAGGTTTTAAAAAAAAAAAAAAAAGTTTTCCCTCTTCATCTGGATAGGGAAGAACACAACCCCTGCCGCATCTCTTGACTCTCTCTTGAAATCCAGTTCCTCTAACACAGGATAGTGATTTCTGCAGATTACCATCTGTACCTCCAGGGAGGAGATGTACCCTGCTAGGGAAATAACCAAAGGGAAATAACTGTTTGTGGCTTACCGAGGGGAAGTATGATCATGAAATGACAGAGCAGCTGCTGCCTAGCAGGCTTCTTTCTGCCCAGGAAGCTTTGACTCTTCGAGTGGGAGGCAGGGTAGAGATGCGCTTGGTGACCCAGAACTGAAGAGTACATAGGGAGGGCTGCATTACCATGATACATGGCCCTTCCCTGGCTGAGTGACCAAACAAGCTTAGCTTTTTACCCTCGTGACGTTCAATGGCCAGCAGTGCTCAGACTCCGCTCTGCATTAGTGATTTGCTGGCATGCCAGGGTTTGAAGCCCGTGTCTGTTGAATTGAGTAGATGCCTGGACTTTCAACCTAGAAATAAGGCCTGAAAAGCCCTGTCTATATGTACCCTCTGTCTTTCCTTGCTTGCCCTCCCAGGGCAGGGGTAAGGCAGCCCATCCTTAGCCTGACAAAGTGGGGATCATGCAGTTTGTCTCCCTTGCTAAATCCCTGACAGCATCTAGGCAGCCCAGAGCCTGTTTGCTGGAGTATAACATGTCCCATATTCCTGATATGATGTCACCTCACTCACTGCTGGGACTTCGGATAGACCCCGAGCTACAAACAGTGCCAGGATTATTATGGTGCTGTTTTGCCTTTGATTAGTGCGGCCAAGGGTATGTGCTGGGAATGCAGGGATGTTCCTGGCAGATTTTGACAGTCTCTTTGTTTCTGTTGCAGTGACAGTTCACACGCAGCTTGAGACTTTTCTGGTTACAGTTGGCTGGAGTGTCCTGGTCCATACTGCCTTTAGTCCCCTAGGACCTTGAACTTCTGCCTGCACTGCTCCAAAGAAAATGATGGAAAATGTCTTGTTTTGTTTGAAGATGAATAAACAAATAGGCTGCAAGGGGAATAGGGTTGGTGTGTGTGTGAATGTCAGGAAACAAATTGGATTCACATAGAGAGTTTGTATAGAGGCTGAGGAAGCAATCAAATTAATCTCTCTCCATTTCCCCAAAAAAGGATCCCATCATGCTGAGCTGAAGTTAGGGCTGCAGCCTGCTCGTGAAGTCACTACCTGAACAGCTGAACTTCAAAGCATTCTGGGTCTCTTATTTCCTTAAATATGTTCTAGCAAAAGCATGTAGGAATCTCAGCTGGTAGTCCATGTGTAACCCCTATTGCATCTCTACCACCCTTTCACCCTTGCTTGGTGGGGTAACTTACAATCTTAATTTTCCATAGGGAGGATATCCACTGTCAAAATGTGTACAAACCTCTGGGATTGTATGTCTATGTACTGCTCTTGTGTACAAAGTACAACTGCTTCTGAGGCAGAGAAGAGGGCTGTAAGGAACTTATGGTATAACAAAAAGCAGCACATTGTGCCCAGTGGAAATTGTAAGGGGAATTTTGGAAGCCACAAAAGTAATTATTGTATTGTAATTGGAATTCGTTTCTTAGTGTGCTGTGTAATCTCTGCTGACCAAAACAAGCCAGGCCCTTGTAGTCTAGAACAGTTTCACCAAAAATGACAGCTGTAGCTTCACGGCACATCCAAGTTTCTTTCCAGAACCTCAGTTTGGAAGTGATGTGATAAACGTGTGCGGTGTGGTGAGTTATCGGCATAGCTTTCCACAGAAACCCCTTGGGAGGGCAAGAGACGAGTGGGTTGTCTTGAATGATTTCCTTAAATGTTCTCCACCAAAAGCATTGTTTGCCACTGCTCTTCAGTGGATTTGAAATTTATGGTTCCTGTACTAAAACAGTAGCATGTAAGAAAGGAGCAGGGCAAATACTCCAACAGTTTTTCTTTCCTCCCAAACCATCTTCCCATGCTTCTTGTTGTTGCTGCTGCAGTCCCAGAGGTTGCTGAGCCAGGTAATGATAGTAGCTAATGGAGTCCGGGATGGGTAAAAAGGGTTAGTTCTTAATGTGAGTCCCAAGTACCTCCTTCAGTTCCCTGGCCCCTTCCCCCAGAGCCATCCCAGAGGCCACCATTAGCCTCAGCTTTCCTCCTACTCCTCTCCTTTGCCTTGTTTAGTAGAGAAATCACTTAAAGGTATTTTGACACGTTCTTCAGTTTCTGCCCTGTGAAATAGAGAGCACTAGCAATGTTGGCATATCTGAGAAGTTGTGGTTTTGTTAATTTTGCACAAGAGATTTAGTTGTCAAAATCTGGGGAAGTTTTGTTTTTTAACTTAGGTGCCTCAGAAGCCAAACACCATGTGTTGTCATGATGTCTGATCATTTCATAACAGCCTAATGGTTTTCATCAATATCATCACCACTTTGCAACTGAAGGAGTTACTGTACCTTTTGAGACAGAAGAAGCTATCTGTGGCAGAGCTGGAAGGAAAACCCGCAGAAAAGTGTTATCAGATGCACTTTCCTGTTGTCTGTGTTTTAGTTCTGTAGCAGAACCATCTGTATTGTTAAAATATTGATTTGCTCTAACTTGAATTCCTATTGACAGCATCAGCCAAAAAGATCCGTGTGGGATTAACCAGAAGACCTGAACTCTTATGCTCTTAGAGGAGTCACCAGTGGAAGACCGGCTCCTTTCATGCAGGACGGTAGAATGCAGACTTGGGCAGCAGCATCTGGGTTGAGTGACAGATCTGACAGTTTGGGTGCTTTGTCTTAGTGCAGGAATTAAGGGCTAAAAATGGATAACTATTTTACAAAAGCTTCCATGATTGCTTATCCCTACTTCAGAGCTCTGTCTGCACAAACTAGCAGAGAATACTTCAGAAACATGGAAGAAGGGTTTTGGACACTGAAGAAAAGCCTGTCATGAATAACTGTGTTACTCTTTTCTAGGTCCTGTGTTTAATGTGTCAGTGCATTCTGACAGCCCGACGATTTACCAGGGTGAACTGGCAGATTTGCTGTGTATCGTCACAACGGAAGGAATGACACTTGAGCCAGGTATTTTGGCAAAATTGTTTTATTTGTAACTCATGTGCCTTCACCAGGCAGAATAATACCAGCAGTTACAACCCTATGTCCTGTGAGGGAGGCTGGAGAACTGAGAACCAGCATTGAAAATCCTATAGAACTACATAAGTACAGGAGAGCATGTTTACTTTACACAGCCCAATTTAAAACAAGTTTTTTTGTTTCACATTCTGAGGGGAGGGGGAAAAAGTGTCCTTACTGCTAAACCCCCCTGAGCTGGCTGTACCACCTGACCCCACTGCTGACAGTCTCAGTCTGCAGCCACTACATGGGCCATGAAAACTATTCCTGTTTCCTTTAATTGGAAAGGAGGACCAGTGGCAAAACCTGTTAGGAGAAAATGGCCATCTGTAAACAAATCTTAAAGTCACCTGGCCAGTCAGCTTCCCACTTCAGAGTGAATTTAAGGCTTAATGTAAATCTAAAAATCACAATAACTGAAATGTCAAAAATGAATGTTTATTGCTGACACCTTCAGAGGTGAGCCTCCTTTTTTGTGTGGAAGAAGAAACACAGTACGTAATTGTTGTGAAAAGGCTGGCAGACACATTAAAGGCAAATTTTATAAGGAGCTGAAAAGTTCAAGAGAATTGCTCAAAATCTAGCTGCTTGCCAAGCATTGCCTGAGCTGCTCTTCATCAAAATGCAGTGAAAATAACTCTGGTTATTATTATATACTCAAAATTTGGGTTTGGAGTGAGTTTAGGGTTTTTTAAAGTAATTATATATATATGTAAATATAAAAATGTATTTAAAATTAATCTATAAGTATGGAAATATAAAGATATAAGTGTATATACCTAAATATAAAGATGTCATGATTCATGTGAAACTTTGAAATCTACGTGTAAGCCACTACAAAAGAGGTGCTGTGCAGTAAATATTACTTATAATGCAATAGCTGATGAGATGAAGTATCAAGCTTAGTAAAGGCCCATCACTTTGAAATTCCAAGATGTCTGTGTAGCGGGGAAGCAATTTGCTAGATTACAGTTGTGTGCTGCCTGTGAAAAAGTGATAGAAGTCTGTAGATTGTATTATTGAAATGCTTGGTAGGGAGGAAAAGCTGAGTAAACTTTATTACTGTCAAAAGATTTATAGCCTGGGATATTGGACACAGTAAGCAGCAACGTATGCCTGTACATATACCTCAGTCTGTCCTGCGGTTTCTGCTCAGCTGGAAGTCTCTTCAAGTTGAGGTGTGCCCAGGCTCTTACAGGTACTGTTGCAAGGCAGTACCCGCAGCAGCTGCCTTCCTTTGCAAAGCAGTAATTGCTGGCAGGGAGCAGCTGCTGCTTCTGCTGCGGTTCAACAGCTAAAATAAGCTTGGGGTTGCCTTGTGAAAAGAGGTCTCAGCATCCCTGACTCACTTAAAACTTGAAAAGAGGCCACTTAGTAACCGTGGGGCTCTCCTGTCAGTGCTGTGCTGCAGTTGAGTTTGTGATGGTTTTTTGTGTGTTTGGTAGCTTGAGACTAGGAGAAGCACTGACAAGATATGGATAGTCAAAGGGAGAGAAGTAAAAAGGTGTCGTCTTTGAGGAGCTGCTCATCAGCACAATGAAGTTTTAACTGGGAAACTTCGTAAGGATTCTTGGATGTCTGTTGAATTGATAGATGACACCTGGAGTTGGAAATGATGCTGTTTCCAGTTGTCATGAGCAGCCAGTGTAGAGTTTTAAATGTCAGGACTGTAACCTGTTCCATAGCTGGGTAACGTCATTTTGAACATGGCAGATCTCTGCCTCTGTGCGTTTTGTTTTGGTGTGGGGTTTTTTTTGTTTTAGGTTGGGTTGTTTTTTGGTTTTGGGTTTTTTTGAGCCTGTAACGGGGCAGATGAGGCACAGACAACACCTAGAATGGAGTAAAGTGTGGCATTGTAGCAGGTTTTGAGGGAACCTTTCAGTCCGCGTTCTGAGCCTCCGGTTGTTGAATGAGCAGGATTTGGGGACTAACCAGCCATGCTGTGTGGAGAAACCCCATGTGGGCCTTTCCTATGGGCCTGAGAAACTGGCCCCTCCAGTCCTTGCTGGTCCTCTGGGTGAGAGGGGCAGAAGAGCTGCCGGGAACAGCTGGAATCTGTGCAACAGCTGTAGGGGGTGCAGCCTTCCCTTGTCAGGCTGCCACCTTGACCTCGAGAGATGGAGGGGACTCGAGCAGTGGGGTAGTAGAGCAGGTCAGGTGAAGAAGGGCCATAAGGTCTCATATGGTAACAAACAGATGTAACTCGTCAGTAATGACCTTATTCCTCTGTATCCTATCTCTGGCGTGTCTCTATGCTCAGTCAGTATCACAATTTAATTCAGAACTGGAATGAAGAACTTGCTTTTTAAATTAGTGCCGAACATTAGACAGACTGTGAAAATGACAGGGCTGTCTCATCCCAGTGGGGAAATGCAGCACGTTGTTAGAGAAAGCCTATGCCAGGTAATCAGATAAACAGCGCAAGTCTTGCCAGCATCTCCTAGAAGAAAACAGATGACAGCAGTACAAACATGGTCTTTCCATTTGGGAATACGATGAGAAAAGGAGAGCAGAGCAATTCCATTTGACTCTCTCCTGAGGGGCATGATGGCTTTCAAAGGCCATCTAATCTTCTGGTGTCAGACCTGCTTCAGGGTTGTGTTTTGGGCCCTGGTGAACAAAGAAGGATCAGGGAATTTCATAGGATATCTTGTTAAATGCTCATCCAAACCACTTTTAACACACTTGGTGTGCCAGCCAGCTCTGCTCCCATACACATAGGCACTCATCTTTGCAAGCACATGTGTGGATTAGTATGTATGACTCCAGCAGTGAGTTGAGGTGTCAGGTGCCATCTCTTCTCCCTTTTTGTATGTGCAATCAGAAAACTAAAGTACTTCCAAGGAGCTGAGGAAAAGTTAAATGACCGATGATCTTTGCCAGTGCCCTTTGTTATAGTTAGATCAATCCGTTTGTTTCTAGAAGCGTTACTTATCGGTTGGACCCTTGTCTGGTAGAGGCAATTCACAGTACTCTGTTTGTGTGTACCTACCCTGTGGGAAATTTTTCAAAAGGGTGGAAAAGGTTTTGGCGTGACTGCTGCGTGCTTTAATTTCCTCTGCTTCTTTGAGACCCTGCTGAAATGGAGTGTGTATTACTAAGCTCAGTACATGGCAGTGCTGTTCCATCTAAAGAAGTGCTCCTTTGGCTTGGCAGCTGTGGTTGGTGTTTTGAATTGATGTGAGGGGAGTATGTGTGTGTCAGGGGGGAATAGTAGTTCTTCTGTGCCCTGAAGATATAAAAGCTGCTTCTGATATTTCTGTTGAATACACATTTTCACAAACGATCTCTCTAGACTTCCCAGATCACCCCTTCTTGGGCTGTGTGCTTAGGGATTTAAAAGTATTACTTAGTGTGCCTGAAAGGAGATGGTTTTTTATCTGCTCCAGACAGACCCAGTGGGCACTCTGGAGAATTTAACAAAACCAGCTTGTTTACCTCTTGTATGGCTTGAAGTGGTTTGCTCAGCTCTCTAGGAAGCCCTATTCAACCTCATTTAAATGTAGTAAACAAAAAGGGTCTCAAAATTGTGATTCAGCACTGTAACAAGATGCTGAGAGAGCTCCATTCTAAGCAGTGGAAGTGTATGGTTCCTAAGAGCTGGTCTAGAAATAGGATTCCCTGTTTTGAGGAGTGATTGGCCAGGGAAGCAGCTAAGACCCAGACAGCTTAGTCCTGTGTGTCAAATTGAAATGTGCATAGAGATGTGCTTTACATGTTGATGATCCTCACTAAGGAGGGGAGGAAGCATAGCACCACTATTACTCTGCTCACAGAGCTCTGAAGCATCCAGCTCCCAGTGCTTTGTGTTCCTTTATGAAAGCTGAGTTGCATGACCTGGGGTCACTGAGGTCCTTGATGGCCTTCTGAGCTTGGCACTGGGATGTTATGCTTTCCTCTAACGTGGGGCACCTTTTGCGGGTGTCCCACACTATTTACAACATTGTGGAACACAGAAGGAACCGGTGAAAGAAGCCTTTGTAGTGTTAAGTGTGAGTGAGGTTCTTGTGGTTGGGTTTGGTTTTTTTAGATTGAGGACAAAAATTGTAAGAGTGACTTGTCAACATTGATGCAAGGTGTGTGGGGAGTGGAACGGATGCTTTTGGGAAGGCCAGTGTGTGACCTGTTCTGTGGCAGTAAAACTGCATATATATTAGCACTTGGGAGCTGCTAGGCATGTTCATCACTGATCTTTAGAAAGCACCTGATTTATGTCCTGCTTTTGCTAAATTTCCCTGTGTTTTTATTGCATGAAAACCAGAGATGTATAGAAATGAATCAGATGACTTTGCTGCGTTAAGCTGTTTCAAGGAGGATAGTGACAAAGAGTAGTCAGAGCCAAATCCTCCCTCTGACTGTCTGTAGTGAGTCACTAATTGCACACTGTGTATACTGACTAATAAAATATGTTGGCATAATACTGTTGTCCCATGTTGTAATTACAGAAGATAGATTCAGCTATTTCAAAATGACAGCAAGTGCCTGCACTCATCTTTGTATATGGAGGGAAGGGAACCTCAAATTAACTGAGACTGAAAAGAAGGAATTCTTCAAAGGTAGCAAGTTGCCTGGGAATCTGAGGGCTAGAGTATTTTTTTTTTTATATCAAAATTTATTGTTTAAACCTTTTTTAGCAAGTGCAAGTGGTGTGTTCAGCATAGTTGGACTTTAGTTGGACTTAGCCTGGAAGGTGTCCATATGCTCCCAGTGGTACCTGGAAACACAAGAGCTAACGGCAGTCTTGATGATCTTTGGAAGGAATTGGTTGTTCCCAATGTGACTGCCTGTGGACCGGTGCTGTTACCGTATTTGGCATAAACAGGCAGCAGAGATGAAGATTAGTTTATAGAAACGGAGTTCTCTCCAGTAGAGGCCCTGCTTCCCACAGACAGTTGGATGAGTACACAAAGCCGAGGTCAGTTTGGTCCCGTTAACTGAACATGTGCTTATGGTAATTTTTATTAACTTTACTTTCAAGGGAAACAGTCTGAGTGCTCTGCCAAGTAACTAATAGTACTATTTGTAGTATGATAGGCAAGAGCGGTTGTTTTGAGGGCTGCTGGTTCGTATGACCTGTGCTGGACCCCCGTGTAGGACTGGGAGACCTACTCCTGCTGTAGGGCTGCAAAACAGGCTGGGTGCTCTCTTGAGGTTCTGTGCTCTCACCCGGAGCACCTGGCCATGGCAGGCAGGGCAGGAAACTGCCTGGTGTCCCAAATCAGTTTGGTCAGCCAGCATCTCTGGTAGTAACATCTGCTTTTTCTCCTCTTTTTGATCTGTTTTTGAAGAGGTGTGTAAAACCAGTGCACCTTAAGAGGGAGTTAATTAGATCCCAAACAGTGGGGGTTTTTTTGGCTGCAGTAAGGGGAATGTTCTACCTGGCCAGCTGATGATATACTTCAAGTAGCAAAGCTGAGGATGTCCCTTTACTTCAGTACAGCAGCAGGTTTAGGGCTTTAATTTTTCCATTAGCCTGGAGATCAAATGTGAAAATTTAGGGAAGAGCAAACCCAATTAGATGAAAGACTAGGTTTAAATTTCAGGTTGCTAATATTGTATTTTTCAGACATCTGAATGCTAGCAAATGGAGGGTTGATACCTCGCCAAAATCACTGGGACCACCTTAGGTGTGAACAGGTTAAGCCATGTGCACACATTCTACCAAGTACCTGAAGCTCAGGACAGAAATAGTAAACTCTGTGTCCAGTTTAGTTCCATCAGTTTGCTGATGTGCCGGGAAGGAAGAGCTGTTGATGAAACAAGTGAACAGGCTTTCCTGTCTGTGCTCTAGGTCATGCCAGGTTTCAGACTCTGACAGGTGTTGCTGGGCTCATGTTAGCAAAGAATAGCAGTGATTTTAAAAGTAGATACTCAGCTACATCAGCCTAATAGGTTTGGCTGAGATCTGCTAATGGGATCAATAGGATCTTGCATGAACGTGGAAAGAGCTAGATGTGCTGATGAACTCTGACTGCCTGTCAGCTATGTTAAATGTGGAAGGTGTTGCAAATGCATTTTATAGACTATCTCCTTGGGTGGTAAAACTTGTACAAGGCATAATGCCTGATGATGTGTGACAGTAACCCACAACTCTTGGAAAAAAAATGTATTAAAGCATCGTGGTCAGGCTTTGCTCCAGAATGCTTTGTGCTTTTGTAGAAATTTTTGTGTGCTCTGTGTTAGAAACTCTGTATTCATTTAGGCAGACTAAATGTAAGGAAGGGGCCTTCAGGAAAGAGTCTTCTGTCTTTGTAGTTGTGTAGACCCTGCATGAAGATAGTGATTGCAAATCACTCTGCTAGCAAATACCTAGTACTTCCACTCCCTTTTCACTGTGAGTTCAGCATAGTTATAGAACTTCTTATGATGCTAGGTCTGTTTGGTGAAAACTTAAATCAGAGATTAAATATAAATTTTAGGATACCAGGTGGGAAAGCAAGAAGTCTCCTCTTTGTCATCCCTGTGGTAAGTCACCCTTCCTGTGCAGCTACATTCTTGCTGCCAGTGCATTTCATTGCAGTTCACTACTTGAATCTTCCTAGAAAGGACATGTTCAGGGCATTCTCTTTTTCTTTTTTCTTTTTTTTCTTTTCTTGCGCTGTCAGGCCGGTGTTGGCTATGCTGCTGAATAACCTTTCTGCCGAAAAGTGGCACTGTGAATACTTTTCAGAGCTCACCAACATGTCTAAATTCTTTGTCCACAAATGCAGATGATATGTCCTTTGATGTCTCCTGGTTCGCTGTGCGCTCCTTTGCACTGGACAGAGAGCCCATCTTGCTGGCCTCACTGGACCGGAGAGGGATTGTGTCACAGAGCAGGAGAAACGGCAGCAGTGATCTCAGCCTGGAAAGAATCAGCCCGCTGGAATTCCGGCTCCGTGTGCATGGCTGTGAGGACCATGACTTTGGGAACCACTACTGCGTAGTGACCCCATGGGTGCGATCTGCCACTGGTGTATGGCAGCGGGAACCTGACATCAAAGCCAAACCCATCTTTCTGTCTGTGAAAATGGATGGTAAGAGATTGCAACATGTGTTACACAATTTATTTATTTTTTTTAATGCCTTGTTATGTCTTTCTGTGACAAATATTCCCATAACTATTTTTAAAGGTGCCTGTGATAATCTCCTTAGGTGTTGTTATTTATCCTTTTCTGTTGTTCACGACTTGTGATTCCAGATTCTGTGGAGTAGGTAGACCTAAACAGATCATAGTCATAACACTGGAGTATGTTCTTTCCTGACCATCTCTTGGTGATGTTTTGCATAGCTGGAGCATCTTTCAGTCAAGGCATAGTATTCTCTCCAAGTATTAACCCTTCTGCTGCCTGTAGGAGGAAGCCTGGGTTTGCAGATAGGGTGTGCTGAAGTGTAGTGTTGTGGTTAGTATCAAAGCTGAGAACAGAAAGTCAGAGCCCTGACTCCTTCCTCTCTCTCCTAACCACAAGACATGCTGCTTCACACTTAATGCCTTGTCTGTTTTACAACCTGAGTTGCAGGTGTTGCTAGACCTCCCGAGAAGCAAGTTGCACGCTAGATGCTGCATTCAGCAAGTAGCTAAGAAGAAAGATTAATGCAGGAGGGGTTTTGAACTAGTTGCTTTCTTGTCAACATTTCCAGGAAAGGTCATATTGGGAAGTCCCATGAACTTTAAAGGAGTCAGAAGGTTTTGTTCTCCCTGCTGTGCAGATAACCATTGTAACTGTACTTTTCAAACTCCTTACAGCTCTTGACCCTGCCTTTTAATGGAGCAGTAGTACAAATCAAATTTCTTGTTTAGGTACCAACTTCGGAGGTTGATTAGACAGGGTTGCTGAGTGGTAGTGAATATTTTGTATGAGTAGTTCTAATCAAGCAAAGCTTAAAGTAATCCACTCCTTGCCTTTTGGAAACATATTACAAAGTGTGCAGCCATAGTCTGCCTCTGATGGGGAAACTTTGCAAGGCCTTTGTTTGGAGGAACAGGTAGGTAATGGGATACATCTTGGAACTAGCTCTGCTTTGGTATCTCACTCCAAGGCTCCTCTGGTGCTTCCAGCCTCCTTGAGGCTTTGAAACATTAGAGAAATAATTAGGGTGAGGAGGTAAGGGAGTCCAGTAAAAGACCAATTTTCCAAACTTCAAAAGACAGAAATCAAGAAGGAAAATTGGTGTAATTTCCTTCTGAAATAATTAATCTGCCCGTGACTGAATAATGTGGGATTTTCTCCTTTGTTAGGCAAGAACAAATAAACGGGACCTCTGAATTTCTCAGTGATTATCTAATGCCTTTGCCTTCTTCTTTCAGTTCTGAATGCTTTCAAGTATCCCCTGTTGATTGGCATCGGTCTGGCCACTGTCATTGGACTCTTATCCTGCCTCATTGGCTACTGCAGCTCCCGCTGGTGCTGCAAGAAGGAAGTGCAGGAAACAAGACGAGAGCGGCGCCGGCTAATGTCGATGGAGATGGACTGAACATGGGAGCTGGACACACTTGCATTTCAGGAGAGACTCACAGGGCTCTCGGACTGTGCTGAGACACTCACTCACAGGCCCAGACAAGACAGTGTGTTTCCTCTCTGATTTCAGCCTGGACCTCAAGCTTCTCTTTGTTACACGTCATGTCCTGAGAGCATTCAGGCCATATTTCGCGACTCAGAGTTCTCCTTTTCCAGCAGCACTTTCTGCATAGGGATCATGTCCTTCTAATGTGCAAACTGTTGAGCCTTCTTTCAGCAGGGCCCTGTGACAAAATTCACTAAGGTTTTGTTTGTTTGGTGAGGTTTTTCCTCCCACCCTCTTGGTTTTGAAAAGATGTCCCTGTATGAAAGCATGATGGGCAGGGCAATGAAGGGGCTGGTAGAAGTGTTAAACTTCCATTGTATTAACCAATCTACTTTTCCCCTCTACCCCCATCACACCATCCTGTTCCCTTTCTCTGTCCACCTTGGTATCTCACAGACTTCTCTGTGTTGAGTTGAAGGTTGAAGAAAAGGTTCCTCTGCTGGTGTCTCTTGAGGCTGTTCCAGCAAAGAATTGGTTTATGGTTGTCAGCATACCTTCTTCTCCCTGGCTTTCAACGGGTTTGCAGTTAACCCCAAAATGTAACTTGCCTGGAGGTCTTTGAGACACTCCCATTTTATTTTCAGTGCTCAAAGCTCTTAGCTGTGGTGAATAGGGGCTAACTTGGCAACCATGAAGGGTCAGTCCTCAGATGAGCATTTGTTGGATGTCTGCCTACGGCCACCTTCTCTCCCACCCTTCCACCTTCTCTACTTCCCACTACAGCTGCTCACATTGTGCCTGAGACCCTGTTCTGCTTGTGGCAGAGGAGCACGTGGTGTCCCCGGATATGGCCCAGCCTTCTGCTGGCCTCAGCAGAGAGGTGGGACACCTTGCCCCATTGGCGATGGTGTGACTTATGGGGAGAAAAAATTAAAAATGAGATGGATCTTTGTTTGCAGTTCGCTAGCTGATCATGTTTAGAGATGATTTGTAAACTATGTATTACCAAATGCACAGACCAGACTCCAGTGCTGCTTCTGCCAGTCACTCAGTGGTAATCCTTGAACCTGTGAGCATAGTCCGAGATATCTGCAGCAGCTGAAGTGCAGCTCAGGGTAGGAATAGGAGCAAGCCCAAGAGGGCAGCAAGAATCCCTCAGGTTCCAATGGTCCTGGTCTTGTACATGGGCTTTCCCCATGGGTTTGAGACCTATTCCTAGGTGCTATAGAATAGAAGTCCTGCTTTGGTCTTCCACGTACACTGACCTGGCTCCTGAGTGGGAGCAGCTCATTTTCCAGGCAGTTCTGTCTTCCCAGCACAGCTGGTATTTTAAGCAATAAAAGTCAGAATAAAGATACTGTGTATAAACAAACAAGGAAGTAGGGCTGTACTGCAGTCTGATGTCACAGCCAGGGTTTGGCTTACATCAGGAACGGTGAGAAATGTGGACTTGAGGGGTAGGGAGGGCTCAATCCCCTCCAGATTTTTTTAAGACAAAAGATGCTGAAGGGGAGCATCCATGGGAGGTAGTGGCTGTGGTGTGTGGCAGCCAGTCTTGACATTAGTTATGTACTAGACAACCTGCTTCACTAATAGCTCATCCCACTGCGTTTTCCAGAGGAGCTGCAGGTCTAGTATCTGTGCTATGAAGGCTTCATTTCACATTAGTGTTGCGGAACCTTGCACGCAACACTGTAGCTATTCCAAAATCAGGGGGTTTTGTGGTAAGTTTTCCTAGTGTGGGTGGTTTTGTTTTTTTTTTTTTTTGCTCCTGTCTTACATTGTGACCTTTGTTCTGAGGCTGATCTGAGGGTTTTTTTCTAGAAGGCTGTTTTGCTTCCCGTGTGCAGTCACATACGTATATATATGTATTCATAGAGGTGTCCAATGATTTTTGGAAGCTGAATGTGAGACATCTTCAAAATGGACTTGATTTGCAGAGTTGGGCCTTGCAAGTTATTTGACTCCTTAAGACATTTCGTGTGGGACACCTGAAACCTATAAACCTCTGAAAGACTTTGGCCTGAACATTCATAGCAACTTTTCTTTCTGATCTGATGTTTTTCTTTCTGGAAGAGCTCTGGAAAGGCCTGTGTTGCAGGCAGATGTAGCTGCCTCTGTTGAGAAACAGGACAGTTCTGCAGTGAAAGCACAGAAATCTGTAGTGATGCTTTTTCCAGAGGAAGGGAGTTGAGGAAATGATTCACTCAGATATTACTTTGACAGCAAGAAATTTTCTTCTTCTCCTGTCTGTCTGCTATAATGAAATCTTGCTTTTTCCTTGGATGTTTGGAATGCACTTCTGGTGGTTGGGATGCTGCCTGTCCTTCCCACATTGATCTAGCAGCTTCCTTCCTGCATTAACATCTGCTTTCTTCATGGAAGGCCTGTGGCATTGGGGCATCTTGGGAGGGGTGGTAGTGGTGGTGAAGTTTGAAGCACAGCATCAGTCACTTTCTGTCCTCGCAGACTGACTCCTTGTTTATGTGCTCTTGGTTAAGTTTTAGGGGAAGAGGATGGTGACTGTAATGCAATAATTAGGAAATGAATGAGCAGGGAACCGCCAGCTCTTCCCAAACACATGGCATAGCACACTTTCTCCCTGCTGGAAAAAACTCAGGGTTATTTTGGTCAGGGCTCCCTGCACCTCTAGTGAAAGGTCCCCATGTCTTTAGCTAATGCTGACCTTCTTTCATGGCCCGTAACAAACCATCTTTGTCATTCCAAGTGAAGCAAGTTCACCGCTAGCTCATACTGCTGCCAGCCCCTTGGAAGGCAATGCTGCATCCCCTTCCACCCTGTATTTGCTGTAGTTGGAAGGCTAGAAGCTGAGAGGCTATACTTACCTGCCAGGTTTCCTTCTACTTGTGCCAATTTTGTATTATCCCCTTTTTTTAAAATAGAGTGGGAATCTTATCTCTAATGAAAAAAAAAAAAAAGCTAGGTCACTTTTCATGTTTTTTATTATTATTTCCTGTGTGACCAGGGTTTGTGTGAGTGGAGGTGTGTGTGCATCTGGTTGTGTATTAAACCTGCAGAGTATCAGAAGAGTAAGCTGCCTGAGATGCAGTGCAAACATCCATATCCTCCCTGCTGCAATCTGTGGTATTGTCAAAGTATCCTAAGGGCTCACGTTGATCTTCCTCTGTTCTCATCGCCACATCTCTTGGTTAAGCTGGTAGATTCCTCCAGGCACTTGGAATTTTAATCCAGGACAAGCTTGAACATCATATAGCAGAAGGGCAAGATACTTTCTTTCTTTTGTTTTAATTTCAAAGTTATAAAATAAAGTGTTTGGCACAATCCTGGAATGCAGGTACCGAATAGTTCTAACAATGCTGTGTAAAATGTTTCTTTTTATGTTTAAAATAAAGAGCGAGCCTTTTTGATTATGTCTGTGCTATGGGTCTGGATGTTTGAGGTGTATGGGCAGTTTTTTCATTGTATGTTGCGTGTATGCAGACCCTATCATTGAGGCAAGGGTATGAAATGTAAACCTTACAGTCCTGTTTCCAGCACTGTTTACCCTGTAAAATAAGCACGAGCTCTATTTTACGGTAAGTTTTAAGTATTTGCCTACATTTTTGTGATGAATTGGAGAATGTAACTGTTTTCTGAGTCTGTCCTGTTTCTACCCTACTGTAAATCAACCTTTTTGTTGGGGGAGTTTCCTTTTCATTACCTAGGGCCAGGAGTCACAGTTAGGAGTGTGTGTTTAGTATCTGCTGTAAAACCTGGGCATTAGATGTTGAATCTTCCTTGAACCCTTCCTGAGGCTTCTCATTTTCAAGATACCAGGAAAAAAATCAGTAATGTTGGAAGTAAACTTCCTGCTTACCTTGCCAATGGCTGAATTTAAGATGTTTTCCCCCCAGCAACCATGTAAGGACACCGTGATAGCACAGTGAGGAGGTGACCTGTTGTGGTTTAACCCCAGCCAGCAGCGAGGCACCATCCAGCCGCTCTCTCTCTCCCCTCTGGTGGGATGGGGGAGAGAATTGGAAGGGTAAGAGTGAGAAAACTTGTGGGTTGAGATAAAGACAGTTTAATAGGTAAAGCAAAATCCCCGTGTGCAAGCAAAGCAAACAAGCAATCCATTCACCTCTTCACATGGCAGGCAGGTGCTCAGCGATCCCCAGGAGGGCAGGGCTCCATCACGCGTAAGTTACTTGGGAAGGCAAACGCCATCACTCTGAACATCCCCCCCTCCTTCCTCCTTCCCTCAGGTCTATGTGCTGAGCATGATGCCATATGGTCTGGGATACCCCCTGGGCCAGCTGGGGTCAGCTGTCCCGGCTGTGCCCCCTCGCAGCCCCTCGTGCCCCCCAGCCCACTGGCGGGTGGTGTGGGGTGAGGGGCAGAACAGCCCTTGGCTCTGTGTAAGCACCACTCAGCAGTAACGAAAACAGCTCTGTGTTATCAACACTGTTCCCAGCGCAAATCCAAACCATAGCCCCATACCAGCTATGAAGAAAATTAACTCTATCCCAGTCCGAACCAGCACAGTTGCTTTCCAACAAGAAGTTGCTTCGGGCAGAAGTGGTTTTGGGAGGCCAAGGCAGGCTTTGGCAAGGTAGGTTTGCGTTCAAACCGGTGCATGCTCTGTCGGAGATGGCTGCAGCTCAGGCTGGTTGACAGCAAAGCGTGTACCTTTGGCTTCTTTCCAGATGGTGGTGTTGCAGCTGACGTGGAAAGATGTCCTCTGCAGAGCGCGCTTACAGGGAGCTGGGAGGTGGCACCAAGCTGTAAGTTCTTAAGGGGTGACAGAGACCATCCGCTGGAGTAGAAAAACATCACAAATAGTCTCTGATCGCTCAGCAGAGCCTTTGGCAGCTGTAGATGTTTAACGCATCTGTGAGTAATGCGTGGCATGCTTGTGGGACAGCAGTTGTTGGCCTCTAGCTGTGCAGGTTACAGCTTACTGGTAAGTTTGGATTAGTTTTATGAAATCCTCTTGCCTCCCCCACCCTCCAAGGTGACCTAGATCTTAATACTGTTCTTGTAAGCATGCTAGGATTTTATCATAAAAAGAAAGCAGAAACTTGAAGTCTGGAGATGAAGGGGGATGCTTGCAAGTAACCGCCTGAGTGTTGCCGTGAATGATGGGAGTTACTGAGTCTCCAGCATCACCTTGTATCTGCTATGTGTTCGGCTCAGCTACCTGCCTATAGAGGTATCTAGCTGCCTACTGTCAGAGAGGCAGTCTGAAAAGTGCTTTTGTGCCAGAGCCTGAGAGTTTAGTGGTTTATATAGCATCAGGCTCAGGCAACGTGCTTGGCGGTGCGTATTCTGCGACAGAGCCTAGTTGTGCTGCGATGGCTCTGGCTGACTGCCCTGCTCAGATCAGAGCCAGTCCTAAAACCTCCGCAGGGCTGAAGCTGACTGGTGTTGAGTAGGATGCATGAGAAGACCTGCCTGCTCTTTGTCATGTGAAGGTAAAGCCCGGTCATGCAAATCTTCCGAGGAAATGTATGGCTTTTGCCTTTTCAGTGGGACTGTCTACATTTCTGATTGCAGGGGGCTGAGGTCTGCACAGCAGGTATCAGGACAGATAGTGTTTCAAGGAAGAGCCTTTAGCAACTGATCGAAGCTGTGGGACATGCTCACTGAAGAAAAAGGCACCGCTCATTCTCGTGCAAGGTAAATACACCTTAAATACAGCACGTAGCCTTCTATCAGTGAGCCCTTTGCCAGGGATCTCCTTCTGTTACTGTGGAAAACGGCATTAGGCTGTAGCCAGCAGATGATTGAGAGCTCCAGGGGAATGCCTGGGTTATTGAGGAAGCCAGGTTCAGCGGATTTCCAGGTCCCTCAGAAGAGCTGCCACAAAGACATGCTGTTCTCCTCTCCCTGGCAGCTGAGTTGCATTCCACAAAGTGCCAGAAGTGTAAGTGCATGTCTGCTTCCATCTCTGCCAAGGGGGTAGAAAGGCAAGACTTTCCAAAGCAGACTTTGTGAAAGCAAGTTAGTGTTATATCATACTTTGTTCGTGTGGGATTTTATAAACTCCAGCACGTACTGGGCCTTAGACTAGACCACAGGCTTAGTCTGAGTACACCTCTGCTGGCTTCAGAAGTGAATAGTGAAGCTGCAGATAGATGGACATGAAGTTCTGTTTCTTGTTGGCAGCTTAACCTGGCTCATGTCCTCTCTCTGGTTCCTTGTTTCTTGGTTTGGCATATTCAACAGACGGTAAGGAGTCTCGAAGATGCTAAATTCCCAAAATTCTCCTAAAGGGTGGGGCTAGAGAAAAGGGAGGATGCTTCCAGACCTGCTCCAGCAGAGCTAGCAATACAAACGTACCAGTTACTGGGCATCCAAGAACCCACAGAGCTGTCTGAGAGGACAGGACTGGTGTTGGCTTTGTGGCTCTTGTTGCCTTTGTGCTGACTTTAGCTCGACAAAGGCACTGGGCATGGTGTGCAGCGGCTGGGGTGCTAGGGCTACAGTAAACAGGGAAGATATCCATGCTGCTCAGCGTCTGCCTGGATATACGAAAGCTGTATGTGGCTACAGCCAAGTGCAGATTCTGAATGCAAGTGGAGCGGTACTAACCTCCCCTTTGGTGTTCAGGTACATCCTCCTTCTTTCTGTCCCCAGCCTTGTTTGTTCATTTCTTCCATGTTTCGTTCCCTCTGCCTCCCTTCTTTCATTTCCTGTTCTTCCCTTCAGGACTCCCTTGCCTTTGTCTGTCTGCACCTCTAAGGGACCGTGCTCTTCTGTGCACATCTCCCTGGGACAGAGTGTGGGTCTGTTGTGGTGTATCCTTGAATCATCTGCTGGGAGCTCAAGCTGCAGAGCTCCAGCCCAGTGCCCACTGCAGATCGTCTGCAAGGCTGGCACCACACACGTGCACACGAGTGTTTTGTAGTCTCTTTCCTCACGAGGTCTCCAGACAATATGCCAGGACACTTCAGTGTTTCTGGTGGGGAAGTGACTCCAAAGAGATGTTCACGTTCCCTTTGCCAAAGCAGAAGGGACAGATTTTCTGTCTAAATAAGATGAGTTTGGTCTTCGTTCTCCTGAGCGGCTGCTTGCTGTCATAACACAAATGCTGCTCGGTGTCTCTGAGTTCCAGACAGGCGACCACTGTGCTGAACATTGTACCTCGTACGAAGCAAAGTCATTTCTCACAATAACAATGACGGGATTCATCTGTAACACCCAGGCTAGCCACCCTGGCTTTGAGAAAGATACCTAAAGGATGTAATTTATCTGACCTACCTGACGCATGCATTTCAGAATAAGAACCAGAAGATGCCCATTTCTCACCATTAGCTGTAAGGGAAAGCGCAGCTCACCTGAGACCTGAGAACTGGGCAAGACAAATGTATGAAAGCACTGGCCAGGCAAGTGGGGGCTGAGAGAAATGAGGTAATGGCAGTTCCCTCTAGTGATGGGCTAGGGAGGGAGGGAGGAAGGAAGCCACAGCAGATAGCTGCAGTCATTATTCAGCCAAGAGACATATGATGAGTCCTCAAGATCTCTGTAACAACCGTGCTCACATAATTATGTTTTTGTGACACAGTACCAGCATGGATTTTAGTGTCTATTTTTTTAATTTGTATAACATCTCTGCCTTTGCATAAGAATACTCCTTGGATGACAGCTATGAGGACGAGTCCAATCCATTCTAATTGTGATTTTTATCCATGCACAGGCTCCTTCCTAGCCTTCAGCCATGCACCTTTTCTGCCATGTGACTTCTGGAGTCAACCAAGTCTCGTACTGAGGTCCCTGGTGTGTTATCCACAGTGTCCAGTCCCTCTGAAGGTGTTTCTTCTAGTAGCAGTACCAATAGTGAGAGACCAGGCTTCTGGAAGTATTTAGAGCAAAATCATTGCCATAAGGTGAGTCTTCCGGCAATGAAAAGGATAATGTATCTTCCTACTTTATCAGATGTTTGGCCACCTTCCACAGGGACAGACCTTACCAGCTGTTTTCTGTCACTGCACACTCCCCCCACCCCCCCCTCCACCCCCCATCACTGTGAGTGACAAGCATAGCCTCTTCCTCTAGCTCAGAAATGTCCGTGTCTGACGTTTCAGGGAGAGCCCTTTCATCTCTGACTACCCAGCCTGGCAGAAGTATACGTTTTCTTTAGAAATAAGATGTTAAGGTCCTTTTGAAGCTGATGGCTTTTCCTGCAGCCTTTCAGGTGTGTGCTAATGTGTCCTTGCCCAGTGCCGTTATCTTTGTCTGTCTTTCTTCCTTTTGTCTCCCAGTCCCCTGCATTCATCCAGAAAGGTCTCTTGTAAGTCGCTATTCATTAAATTCCCCTTCCTTGACCTGATTGTATACAGTGTTAATAAGATGGCTCTCAGGACCCTTGGCCATGGCATTGCTGTGTTTAAACCCTCCGTTACCTTGGGTCAGTGGTGGCAGCAACGTGTCACCTGAGTGTCACCTCTTCCCAACTTGACGGAGTCCCACATTTCAGTGCCGTGAGATGTTCTCCAGGTCGCTGGGAATAGCAGGGGAGGTGCTGCAGGCTCTCTTAGGTGGAAGGTGTCAGGCAAAAGTAAGGTATCTGCTGCTGTGTTGCAGTAATGGGCACATACTTTCTCAAGCCCTTCAGTGGCAATGCTGAAGGAGGAGTTGCTTTCACACTGGGGCTGACAATCTGAGCACAAAGAAGTGAGATCTAATGTGTACATTTGCAATTCTTCCTGACATCTCTGTTTAATCACAGCTGTGTACCCCGCAGGCTTTCACTGCAGCTCCTGCCTTTTGTTTGAAGGAAATTTTTTTGGCTTAGCATAAATATCACTTAGCCTTTCTGTGACTATAGCCAAGGCGTCCTCCTTTAGTGCAAATGGAGAGTACCAGCAGCAGGAGCGTCAACAGTGCCTCTGCAGTGTTCTGCTCTTGGGATGCTTCTGCGGCAATGAGGGCAACATGGGGTGGTGTTATCCAGAGTGCTCTACCCAAACCTGTGGATGAGAGGGTAGTATATAGGACCAGAGCATCTACAGCATGACCAGGTACAGCTGACTGGTAGCTAAACACATCCAGACCACTGAACAGTATGTTAAAACTGTTTTGGGTCAAGGTCCCCCTGGCAACCCCTCAGGCCCCAGGCTGCATTTCTTTGGATATCTGCATATGTGTGCTTGGAGAGAAGCTTCATATTCACAGGTGAAGGATGCTTTACGAGCTTCAAGAGAAACTGAAGCTGGCAGTGCTGGGACTTCAAAAAGGGCTGCTCTGACTCTGCTGTTGGACCTTGTGGAACTGCTGCTTTTCCTGTGATCTCAGAGGATGGGGAAAGAGGGAGTTGGTTTAGGTAGACGAGCAAAGGCTTCCGTGCTAGATGAGCTGTAAGTGTAGTTGTGCCATTGATACCTTGCTTTATCACTTTAGGAGCATAGCTGTGTATCACTCCCATGTTGTTTGTAGTGCTGGGCTGGCCACACTCCCCTGGTGCAGGCAGTGCTTCAGTGTCCTGGCTGGTAAGCATGGGACTTTCTGTCTACACAGGTGGTGGGTTTTCCCGGGTAGCCCTTGTGCTGGTCTGTGGGTCCTGCAGCCTCTCCCTCTTCAGCTCCAGCCCCACAGTTGCCTGCCTACAGCTCCTGGATGCTCTGCTCACTGCAGTGGGGTCAGGGCAGGGAAAAAATCCATGCGCTTTCGGAAGTCACACACTGCCGTTGGAGGGAGGCACGTGCTTTCTGAAGGACCTTGGAGACCCTCACCTACCTCTAGGACTGGGAAACACACATTCTGTGCGTCTTCCACCTAGGCCTGTTAAGAAAGCACCTCCCTACCGCATCCACCGGCGCAGTGGGCTTTGGCAGCTGGCGTTGTCGTTTTTCCTAGCTTAGATGTATTTAACAATTGGCTGCAGCAGTGGCTGTTTAATTCCCTTGCTAACATTTCCAGGGCAGCTATTTAATTTTTTTTTTTTTAAACCCTCTTGCTTCTGAAAATCCTGTAATCAAATCCAAGCTCTGTCAATCTAATTAGTTTTGAAGTGCAGCATCTCCATAACTTAGAGACCTAAATAAGCAGCTTAATATTAAAACCTAGCTTCTCTCCCAATACATAATACTGTTCTGTATTCCCCAACAGAAGTTCCTACTGAACAACAGCCTGCTGCGATTGCTCTCCCTCTTTCCCTCTCTTAACCTCCCTCTTCTCTTCCCCGCCCTCTGCCCTTGCCACATCCATTGGGAACTGAAACGACCAGGCGCAACCCTCTGCTCTGCTTCAAACAGTCTTTCATGATGCTGCTTGCTTAAAAGATGCTGATGCTGCTTTGAACACCAGCACGGAGAGGTCTGGGGGCAGCGTGCAGCCGTTCCTTGTGCTGTGCAGGAGCGGAGCTGGGCAGGGGGGCTGCACTTGCAGACTGTGTGGTGACATGCTTGGGCCCCGTGTGTGCTGTGGCAGGGGATCACCAGGATTTATGGAGGGCAGGCTGTGCCGCCTCGGAGCCAAGCCCCGCAACCAGCGGAGCGTGGCCTGATACGGAGCAGGAAAGGGCAGCTGCTGAGCAATGCCCCTTTGCCGAGGTCCTGCGCTGCTGTGTCCTTCCTGGGGTGCTGGGAGGAGATGAATTAGCTCTCTTGGTGCAGCATCCCTCCTGGTCCCCAGCAGCATGTTGTCCCCCTGAGCTTTCTGCTGCCTGCAGTAAAGGTGAGATGTCCAGTAGATTTATGTCAGAAATGCACTGTTGGCGTAAACTACAAAGACTGGTGGAGCTACGGCTATAGAGAATTGAGGCTTTTCAGCCCTTTTGTGTTAGTAGAAGATTTAAAAAAAAATAGGGGTGTGGCTGGCGACTAAAGAACACTTTTTATTAGGATAAGGTATGTGGCATGTAGTTCAGGCTCTGCTTATGTCCCGCTGGCAGAACAGATTCAGAACAACTGTCTGCCCACTGCTATGGCAGTCAAGCAGGAATAACCCATCCTGCTTTCTTGAAGGACTTTGGTGTCTCTGCAGTGCCCTGGCCAATTTTGTTCTTGTTTGATTTTTTTCGCAGTGAAAATGATGGTGCAAACACCAGTTCACCAAACAAGTGCTGTGGGTGTTCTCCTAGGCCAGCCCTGGCAGCTCACTACTAAGAGCAGCCAGAGCCCTAGAAAGCTGCAGCTGCACAGAACAGATGGGACGGGTGTTTCTCAGCTTCCCAGACTGTTCTGCTCTTAGATTTCAATTGTGCTTTTTTAAAAATTATTTGTTTCAGTTTCTGTACCAGTTACATTGTGTTTTCTGGTGCAAAATTGCAACAGCCTTTCCGTGCTGCTGTGCATTTTGCTTATGAAGACCCTGTCCTTGCCACGCATTGGAGCCATGTTCCACAAGAGCTGAGGACACGCAGGATTTGAGTAACAGAAGCAGTCCTTCCCACCACCATGAGAAAAGGTCACTGTTTTCTTCTCCTTTGCTAAGCTTCCCCCTGTTTTCGTGACTGTCTGGTTTCCCTGGGACTGGCATGTGGTTTGGTTCAGCAGCACATCAGTGGGGAGATCTTTATCCACCGAGATCTCGCTCAGCTCCAAGAGCCCAAGGTAAAAGCCCACATAGCTGCGAGGCAAGCTCCCAGCAAAGCAAGCCTGGCTCCAGCAGGAGCTGGAGGATTTGGGCATTTGTGCTCCGTCAGGAGGTTTCTGCCCACGAGAGCGTGCCCGGGGGATCGCCGCTGAGCCGGCCGGCCTTGGGGAAGCCAGGCAGTGGCTGGCTCTCACTCTGTAATTGGGGAAGTAACCAGCTGCCTTTGATGTCTGAGCCGGGCTGAGAAAACCTGACGGCAGACTTCAAAGTCTGTTGCACCAGCTCCCCTGATTATCTGTAGGCTTCTGGTACGTCCCCCAAGACTGCCAGATTATCCCAGCTAATGCTGTGCTCTTCCCCACATCCCCCCACCCTGCCTGGCGCCAGCCCCTTGCTTTCGAGGCTGCAGCCGCCATCCCTCCCTGTCCTTCTGCCCCTCCCCGGTCACTGTTGGTATGTGGCAATGGCATTTCTGGGTGGGGGACGTGGTTCCTGAGATCTGTGGAGCAAAGGCAGAGGAAGCATTTTTGGAGAGCTTGCCTGTCGTCTGCACCCGTGGGCTTTATTCCCTCTCCCGGTTTGGTCGCCAGAGCAGCCCGAAATGCAGGGAGCTGTCTGCAGCTGCCCTTCGCAAGGCACCGAGGTGTTTACAGCCAAGCAGGCACCACATGCCTTTCCTCTCCAAAAAGGCTTTGGGGAGCAGGGCTCCCATCCACACTGCTGCAGGGCAGGTGGCACAAACTGAGGGGTGAGGAGGGGCTGGGAGGAGAGGGCTGCGTTGGCTTTGCCCCCTTCAGCCTCTCTCCTGGGAGCCTACTGCCTCAAATTAGTCTCTATCTCCTTTGCCACCTGCACTTCGGTGCTCGGGGAGCCCCAGGGTGCTCGTCTGTGAGTGGAGATGCAGAGGGCAGGTCATTACTCAGGGCTGGCTCAGATGGGGGTGAGGAGATGGTAGAGCCATGGGGCTGAGCAGAGACCCCAGAGCTTGTGGGTCTTCCAGAGCAGTTTGTTTTCACCTGGGATGTTGCATAGCAATGCTAGAAGCTTATGGGGGAACCCTCCCTTTTAAGAGCTAGAGGGTTTTTTCCTCCCAGAGCAAGCAACCTTGGCAGTGGCTGAAAACCCTTCCTGTGCGAAGCTGGATTTG
Organism: Ibycter americanus; assembly: GCA_035590275.1. Lineage (NCBI taxonomy): Eukaryota > Metazoa > Chordata > Aves > Falconiformes > Falconidae > Ibycter > Ibycter americanus. The sequence goes on along the minus strand of JAVJGI010000014.1, from coordinate 114,262,852 downwards.
CCCCAGATGTGGTTTGAGGTCTGGTTTCCTTTGGAAGGTGGGGTTCGTTGCTACTTTTCAGAAGGTGGAGTAGGCTGAGCCCTCTGCTGCGATGGGTGGAAGGCAGCAACAATTGCGATGGCTGCAGGCAGAGGAGAGCACAGCTGCCTGTCCTGGTTTTGGCTGCCCTAAGCCCAGGCACCCAGATGGGGTGAGGGAGCTCGTGGGGGCCATGTAGCTAGATGGGGGATCTGAGCTGCAGCCTGTCCTCTATACTTGCCTAATTGCTTTTGGGTTTCAGCAGTCTGTTCCCCCTAAAAACCAACACTGACCATGGGGCCACCTCCTTCATCCTCAACAGCTTCCTCCATAGCATTTCTACCCTGCTGCAGGAGTGATCCTGCCTGATCCCCATCCCACCCCATGCTCCTTGCAGTGTGCAAGGGGAGTGTCTGGTCAGCACTTGCCTGTCTGGGAGGTTTCCAAGTCACCATGGATGTTGCAGATTGCTGCTGTGCACTTTTAGGTAGAGTCTAACTTCACCCTGGCTGCATTTGGCTTGGTAAAACTTTTAATGCTGCATTTTTGGTGCTGCTTTTCTGGAAAGCTTTGGCCCAAAGTGGCTAAGCAGCATCCAAAAAGGGTGCCTGCAAAGAGATCCAGGGAGGCAGGAGAATGGGTATGGAGGCATGAAATTAAAGATGGTCATCACATGCCTGAAAGCCAAAGCTAGTGCTGTGGGTGACCTGACCTCCAGCCTTGTGCTCTGGAGTGGTACCCTGCTGGGGTGCACTGAGGGGCGGCCCTGCTGCTCAGGTGCTGGCAGTAGCAAGGCTGTGCCAAGGGTTAGAGGTCAATAGCATTTAATCCCTGTGGTCCTGGTGCAGCACTTCAGCTCACCAAGTCAGGTGCATGGGCACATGTACTGCCTGGCTCAGAGGAGGCATGTCCTCTGCTCCTTGTAGGTATGGACAGGGACCCTTTGTGCTATCCAAGAAGTCTATTTCCCCCTCGCTTCCCATCTGGTGCCATCTCCAGGAAAGAAGGGTAAAGCGACCTTTCTCCCCATGGATTTGGCTTCCCTGATGTGATTTCTAATGGTAATGCTGTGTTTGTAAAGGATTCTCTGATACTCTTCCTCTGCCCTGCCTTGCGTGGTTAATAGCCCTGCCGTATGTCTTGTTGCATTTATTTCCCAGGGAAGAAAAGAGTAAGTTTTAGACTGCGCAGTCCCAGGGAGAGGGAGCTGATGGTTTTGTCCACAGAGCATCGTCATTGCTAGTGATAGGGCTGGGCCAGGCAATCCTATTCTCCCCGGTTCCTCTATTGCAAATGTGAACAGCGACTCATGCATCATTAGAGTTGCAAACTCAGAGTTAAACTGTACCCGTGTGTATGTTTATCTGCCCACTGACTGTCGGAAGCTCACTGAGTTTGAACTCCAAGTCTCCTTTCCATTTACTCTGTCACTGTAGCAGAGATGCTTTTCCCTCCTCTGAAGTGGCAAGCAGGTTGGCTTACTGTCAGCAGGATCATCCCTGGGGCACTGCTGGCAGTGGGTTGCTCTTGGAAAGCAAACCTCTTCAGCCCTTTCCTTGCCTGCAGCAGGGAATGGAAGCCTACCACACAGTTACGGCTGTGTCCTGCTGCCATGGGATGCAGGCTCTTCCCACCAATGAGTGTGCTGGGGCACTCCACCACTTGCCAGCCTCTGCTGTATCTGCTCACCTCCTCTGAGGAGCCAGTGTGTGGGTTTCAGCCCTGTGTTGCCCCCTTTTTGCCCAAAATAGGTGCTGCTCCTCTGCTCCATTTCATTGCAGCAAGGAGGGGTGACAGGGGACAGGTGAGATCCTGCAGGGACCTTTCTGCCTGCTGCAACAGCCTGTCTCCCTGGGTTGGATTTGACTTTCTGGAGAGCTGTGTGGGGCTGTGGGAGCTGCGTACACAGGCTGGTGAGGAGCTGGGTGATGGAGGCGCGAGCTTTGCAGTGAGGAGCCTCTGCCTCTATCTCCTGGCCCCTCAGGCTTTCATATGAATCAGTTTATTAAATGGGGAAAGGAGGGACCTCATGTTTGCTTTGGTTTGCTACATGAATCTCATTCCCTCTAGGAGTCCTATGGGATTAAGCAAAAAGACTTGTTTTACAGTTGGTTTTTCCTTGTGAATCCCTGAGCTAATTTAGTCATTCAATTGATGCCCCAGCAGCATGGCAGGAGCAGCGCAACTTGGGGGTAAATGCCTTGTGCTGCCATCCTTTCTGGGGAAAAAAAATAATAATCAACCAACCAAAAAAACCCACAATCTTTCAAAACACTCCCCCCCGCCCCCGAAAAAAACCCAAATAAATCCTTTTAGAGAGTGTCCCTGCTTTGAGCCCCTTGCTAATGTTTGGCTGCATGCCTGAGAGGCTGGGTTTTTCCTGCCTGGGATGCACCCATCAGCCTCCCGCCATGTCCCTGGCACCTGCCGGCAGGAGCAGCAGCATGCCCCAGGCTGTGCAGTGCCGATGCCCCCACAGCGCTTGCCTCTGGGGCTGTGCCAGCAGCCTCCTGGCCTCAGTCCCCCCAGCAGAGCTCCCTGGGGTCCCACCACCCCTGCGAGCAGCGTGGGTCTGGGATCCCCTGCACCTGGGTGCCTGTCCATGGGATGTGCTTACAGGAGAGCGTTCCTGGACCACTTCTGGCTGTGTGGTGGTCCTTTGAGAGCTGATAAGCTGGCTGGGCTGGGCTGGCTGTTGCAACAGAGTCTCCTGCCCATGTTGCCAGTGGGCTGGTGGGGGGGGTATTGTGGGAGAGACATCCCACTTGGGGTGCCCCACTGCACCCCAAGGCAGAGCTTGGTTTGCTGTCCTTAGGGAGCACTGTGCCACCCCAACCTGTGCCTGAGGCATCACGCTGTTCTCTGCAGCTATGAAAAATAACTAGATGGAGGGGGCTTCAGCCCTGGAAATCTGCCTCCATCCCTCCCTGGGGTCTGGCCTCTCACCACCCTGTTAGCAGGGGCAAGCCACTCCATGCAACAGAGTGGGAGTTGCGAGGTGGAGGATCAGCCTGTGAGCTGCTGTCGGACAGCAGAGCTACAGCCGGTAGTGCCAGGCACCTGGCACGCACACAGCGGCCGCAGGGGCCTTGGTCATCACCCTTGCCCAGGCGGTGTGGGGCCGGGGTGCCGGCTGTCACCTCCCAGAGGCGTGTTGCTTTGCTGTTGCGCCCCGCTCTCCAACCTCTCCCCGCCATTTCTAAGCAGCGGAAACCACCAGCACCAGGCAGCTTCCTCCCAGGCGCTTTCAAAATAGCGGTCACCATTGCCCGTGAGAGCTTTCCACCACTTCTCTGGAAGAGGACGCAAGTGGAGCTGTTTGCCATGGGACTGGCACGCTGCCTGGCAGCTGCTTTCCTCTTCTTCCTCCTCCTGGGTGAGTGCCCTGCCTGGTAGTGGGGGCTTTCCTGGGGCAGGTGAGGCGGGAAGTAAAGCACCCCCTTGGTGCGGACCAGACCTTTGCAGGCAGGTGGCTCAGCAGGATGCTGGGGCTGCTGGATGTAGCCCCTGTAGCCAGTGCTGCTCTGGCTCCATGGCCGTGGGAAGAAGTGCAGCAGCCTGTTCTCCTTTCAGCACTGTGGTTTCACTTGAAAGCAATAGCCCAGATGGACCCTGGCAGGGCTTCCGTGAGGGGACATGCACACCCCTGTTGCGTGGCTGCTGGGGGTGCAGAGAGGGTTACCACCTCCCCTGTTCCCTTGAGAGGGGGTTTCTGAGGGTTTCTTAGGCTGTGCTGCCACCAGCTTTTTTCGCTGGCCCGGTCTTCATGGTTGGTTTTTGACCCAGTGCCCGTGTCCTCTGGGCATTTTGCTCGGTGTACATGCTGGGCACCAGAATAGAGTGGGTGTCACCACTGCGAGCTCTGTGGGAGGGGAGGATGCACGGGTGGTCATCACCTCCCCAAACCCTCTGCAGGCAGAAACAGAGGGAGCCCTTGGTGCCTCCCGGTGCCTCCTGCCTTCAGAGGAGCTCTTGCTGGCCCCCCTCTCCCACACCCTCCCTGGTTTCTGTCCATGGAGTACCTCTGCAGCACCCAGCCTGCTGGTTCCCTCCACGGTCCCTTGTCCCTTTGCTTCTGCATTGCACCTCCTTCCTTGGCAGTGGTCAGCTCTGGCACCTGCTCCACCTGCCCAGCTTGTGCAGAACCTCAGTGCTTGGCCCTCTCAATCTTAACACACCACAGGCTTCCTCCAGTGATCTCAGCCTGGTTGCTGCTGCCTCTGAACAGCTGGCTGAGAGAGATTCTCCAGCTATGAACAGGCTTGACAGCCCTGTGGCTATGATGTTCTGGTCTCTGTCGTGTGACCCCCGATGTTCTAGGAGACAAGAAAGTTTGGAGATCTGTTGTTATGGGGCTTATTCTTATGATTGCAAGGGGTGTGAAGTCCCTTGGACTTGGTGCTTTAAAAAACAAGACACACGCCCGCACACAAAAAAGCACAACAATTCTTTTCAGTATTATGTTGCAGTCCTGTGCACACCCAGACCCACTGCCATGTTGAGTGTGCAGCCCTTGGGCAGCATATACCCCTGCAAACAACCGCGTGTGCTGTTTGCTGGCAGGTTGGAGCACTGGCCAGCGGGTGGTGACTGTTCAGAAGGGACCCCTCTACCGCGTGAGGGGGTCCCACATCACGCTGTGGTGCAAGGTGAGTGGCTACCAGGGCCCGACAGAGCAGAACTTCCAGTGGTCCATCTACTTGCCCTCAGCCCCTGAGCGGGAGGTGCAGATCGTCAGCACCATCGACCCCTCCTTCCCCTACGCCACCTACACCCAGCGTGTGCACAGCCGGGGGATCTACGTGGAGCGAGTGCAGGGGGACGCCGTCCTGCTGCACATCACCGAGCTGCAGGACCGGGATGCCGGGGAGTACGAGTGCCACACGCCCAACACCGACGAGAGGTACTTTGGGAGTTACGGCGCCAGGACGAACCTCTCAGGTGGGTCCTGAAAGAGAGCCCCGCTCCCCGCCGGGCAAGGGCACAGGCAGGTTTCCATGGCCCCTGCCTTTGCAATGGGAAGAAGTGCTTGTCTCTGGGTCTCTGGCAGAGGGGCAGCTGAGGAAAGTAGTGATCAGCAGGACCACTAAGCACAAATTTTGCTTCTCTCACCACTGTGGGGTTGCTATCCTACCCCTGGGTGGCCAAGGTGTAGGGATGCCCAAATGTCCCCTTGCAGGTTGCTCTGGCGGTTGCCTCCCAGCCAGGGCAAGGGAAGGGAGAGGAAGCCCCTGATGTCCCATGGCCTGACTGTAACTTCAGCTCCTGATGCAGCCACAGCATTTCACATCAAAGTGCTTAGGTGGGCAGGAGTTCTCGAGCTCTGTGCATTAGCTGGTGGTGTCCCCTCAGGTCAGGGTGTGGGGCTTGACCCGAGTGGGATACCCACAGACAGAGGGAGGTAGCAGCTCCTGCTGAGCACTGGGAGAGGGAAGGCAATGGGATGGAGAGGCAAAGGGAAAGGCCCTCCTGTGAGCCCACCAAGTCTACATGGTGGTATGGTACTTCCCCTTGGATTTCACCCGTTTCCTCCTTTATCCTGGCATTGTACCAGGCTGCACTTGGGAGCATGAGGGACTGGACATTCACCTCCTTGGGGCTGCCTAATTAATACTGCCTGTAGTTTGACTGAACAGGGTACTGCAGAGGGATTCACTGTGCTTTCTTCCCTGCTGAGGTTTTAACCACCGCTTCACACCTTGACGTAGGCTGATGGAAGCCTTGCCAATCAGCTACAAAAGAGATTTCTCCTATGCTGTCAGATCCCTTAGGGCCTGGCCACAGTTTTGTAGTGGCCAGCAGGCTGCACATCGATGCCAAGAGACATTCTTTCTTGTGACCAGCTGTTCTCTGTGTTTCTCCCCCATGCTCAGTGATTGCAGATACCCTTTCAGCTTCCATGGTGGCCCAGGTCCTCACCCGCTCTGAAGGGGACATGGTGGAACTCATCTGTGAGGTGTCCAAGTCCACTGCCCAGCACACACATCTCTCTGTTGGCTGGTACCATCTTCAGGGAGCAGGAGAGCACCATGCTGAGGAGGTCCTCACACTCTCCAAGGACTTTGTCTTGAGCCCAGGGCCCTCTTACGCGCGCAGGTTTCTGGCAGGGGACGTGCGGCTGAACAAGGTTGGGAACACCGTGTACAAGCTCTTCATCAGTGGAGCGGAGCCATCCGACCAGGGGGAACTGTATTGCGAGGCAGCCGAGTGGATTGAGGATCCTGATGGAATGTGGAAGGTCATCTCCCGCAAGCAAACAGGGAGGACGTCGCTGGTGGTCATGAGCCAGGGTAAGGTCCTTGCAAACTCACGTGTTGGCTCCAACTCCTTTGAGCATTCAAGGCTCTATAGCAGCAGCCTTCAGTGGCCTTCACCTGCGTCTGCTGCAGCCCAGGGACCCACTGGTGGGTCCGGCCACCTCCAAATGGGCACTGAGGGCCGTGGCAGCCCCTGGTTCGGGAGCTGTGGTGCTTCTCACTTTGGAGGTTCACACAGCTGAACCTCCAGTGCCAGCAGCGATCGTGCAACCTCGTGTGCCCAGGCGAGGTGTTAGCATAGAGAGCAGTGTGTGCCCACAGCAGCCTGGCTCCTTGGCAGTGTTAAGCTCCAGTGCACAGAAAACTGTCTCGAGAGTCTCATGGCCTCAAAAACTGAAGTACACAACAGTCGGCTGCCCATCGTGGTGCCACGGGGATGCGCTGCATGTGCTGAGCAGCTCTAGTGTCTGCTGGAGGTGGCTTGTCTGTCCACACTCTCACCAGTCTGCTGGTTTCCAGAGCATAGCATTGGGTATTTAGAAAGAGGAGACAGACCTACTACCATGTATGAGATGGATTAAAATAGGAAAGTTTGAAAACCAGCCCCTTGCCAGAGTTGCCTACTCCATTCCCCTCTGCCCAGCAGCTTTCCATGGCTCCTGGCATCTGCAAGCTCTGCATCGCCTTGCCCAGGAGCAGCAGGAAGACCTCTCTCTCCCCAATACCCTGGGAATCTTGCAGAACTGTGTATTTGCTGCCACTCCTCTGAGTACCCTGTCTGCCATCCCTCCTGCCGCAAGCCCCTTCCTGGCTGCGGTCCCTTGCCCTGCTCTTCCCTCAGCTGTGTGTGGGTAGCTGTGCCCAGGGAAATAGAAAATCTCTCTTTCCAACCAGTAACTTTTACCTCAAAGCAGCCAAAACAAGGCTGCGTCTAGCTGATGCCTTTTAATATATGCAGTAGTGTGCAGTAAAATGGGAGCCAGTCTGTCACTGACAACCTGTCTGGGGAGGTGGTGTATCCTGTCTGCACACCTGAGGGTGGATGGAGGAGGCCACAGAGCTGGGGTGGTGAGGGGAACTGGTGTCTCACCGGGACAGTGCTGAGTCAGAGCAGGAAACCAAAGAAACAGATGGGTAAGGGCCAAGCGCCCCGTGTGTGGCTCAGAGGGGCAACATATCAGGAGGAGATGGAGGGAAGTGCAGTCTCCCACTGTCAGAGTCTGGTTCCTGAAACCTGGCAGACTGGCAAAGCTTTGTTCCTCTTACTACGCACCGTTTGCAGCAATGGCTTTCCATGTCTACTGCTGCCTGGTGAGCAACGGCAGTTGGCACGCTTTCCTGCATCTGCTTGTTTAAGAGGGTTCATCATGACCTGTCACTTTGGGTACCGATGCCACAGGATCATTTAGAAATAGAGAAGCCTTGTCAGCATTTAATATTTGCCCTATGGTAGCTGTTAAGGGTAGAAAGCAGGCGATGGTGGTAAGAGGATAATACGGTGGTTGTATTAGAGCTGCTGGTACTGCCAGGGGGAAACAGCAGCGGGTGTACAAGCCCTCCACCGCATCTGCAGGGCTGGGGTCTCCTTCCAGTACCCTGTGGGAGAGCCTGGGCTGCAGGGCTGAGCACCCCATCACACTGGGAGCCAGCGACCCCTCTGACCATGGCTGACTGCTCCATCAGTTTCTATAAACTCTCCAGCAAATATTTGGGAATGCCAAACATATCTGCAGTGGCTGGGATTCCTGTTTGCAAACTGTTTATGAACCAGTGTTTAAATTCACATGGTACTATGCTTTCGATAAATTATTCAAGCCCCTCCAGTGGCAGTCTGGGAGCTGCTCTGTTTTACCTCCAAACTACAGCACACAGCCTTGTCTCCGTTGTTGGACACGGGGGGCACCACGGTGACCCAAGGAGATGGAGTGGGGTGAGCCAGGGTGCCTGCCCCAGGAGTCGGGGCTCAGCCCTACCTCCTGTTTTTTGGCCATGCCACTGTCTTGTGGGGTTTTGGGGCACTCTGTGCGTCTCTGCCTGCAGCCAGTCTCCAGCCAGGCTGATGCCAAAAAACCAGGGGCATTAGCAGCAGAGGCTTTGAACACCCTGCAAGGAGGGTGAATCGTACCATAGGGCCCAGAGACAGGGTCCTTACCTCAGGTGTGGCTGACTGCCCAAGAGGGTCTGCCAGGGAAGATGGCTTCGTGCTTGCTGGCAGGCAGCTACCCTCTTTGCGCAGCAACTGCTGCTAGTCGGTACGGGGGGCGGGACAGGGACTAGGAGATGATCTCCTCCTCCTCTTGCTCCCCTCTGACCTCCCCATGCTGTGACAAGTCTTGAAATTTCTGCTTTCTGTAGGAACTAGCCCAAAATCTCTCCAACTTGGAGAGGATCTCTTGCCCAACGTCCCACAGCAGGCAGTGAGGGCTGCAGCGTATGGGACTAGCAGCATCGGATTCAGGCAAGCTGCTTGAACGCCAGCCCTCCACGCACTTTTTCCCACCACAGACAGCAGTTAAAAACACCACTGAGTGATAAAGCCCCTTTGCACCCCTTTCTGCCTTAAGGGATATTTGTTATACGAAGCAGAACAGCTCCAGGAGGCAAGACAGAGCAGCCC
>JAVJGI010000014.1:114203836-114253860 GCA_035590275.1 Ibycter americanus | reverse complement strand
CTTTGCACCCCTTTCTGCCTTAAGGGATATTTGTTATACGAAGCAGAACAGCTCCAGGAGGCAAGACAGAGCAGCCCCCTGCAAAAGCCAATGCCTCTGGTCAGGGCAGCCCTCGGTTCGGATGCCTGAGCTGAGGTGGGGGGGCTGTGGCCCACGGCCATCCCGGCGAGTGCTCTGCTCTGGGGGGGCAGCTGCTCTGAAGCGGGGAGCGCAGCTCCTCACAGCTCTGCTGCTTCCTCTGCCTGCGACTGCTGGTTACTGCCTGGAGCTGGCAACCATGTCCCATGAGCAAAATTTTTCATCCAGATCACTTCTCCAGTGAAAGAAAATGTTTTAACAGCGGATTCCCTCCTGTTTTCCTCTGCACAGCCATCAGTGCTGCCAGGCGGGAGGGAAGCGTGGGCAGGGCCACCCAACATCCTCTTTGCTTTTGATTGCCCACAGGCAGAGACCTCTCCGTGGGCATCACTGCTGCTGAAAGCTCCCTTTCTGAAGGTGATACCTTGCAGCTAAATTGCGTGGTGGGAGCCCAGAAGAGCAGCGACAGGCACTTCCAAGTGCTTTGGCTCCTCAACGGCATGGAAGTGGTCAGGGTTGACCCCCACGGGGTATTGATTTGGGAGGAAGAATACGAGGAGAGAGCCGAGCTGGGGCAGCTCCGAGCATTCAAGCAAAGCAACACTGTTTACATCCTCACCATCTACGAGGTCGGGTTGAAGGACAACGGTACATACCACTGCTCTGTTTCAGAGGTGAAGACCGGAGACTTTTACAGCATCCAAACCAACATGTCATCAGGCATCCAGGTCAATGTGAAGCCAATAGGTTAGTAAATCCTAATGGCTGCTCTTCTAGGTAAAGAGTAAATGGCTGCAAGTCCAGCCTCACCTTGGCAGGGCAACACACCTGTTTCCAGCCAGAACACAAATGTGCCATAGATTTTGGTACATAATAATGAGAAAAGCACTTGCTCTGACAAATATTAGTGACAGATGCAGCAACTGTCAACAAAGTGTAAACCTGTAGCTCAGTCTCTTTGCAATAAGTTTTGGGGCAAATAGGTAGAGTTCTGGGGAGGTGGGGTCCTCCAGTGTCTTTGGTACAGTAAATTGTGAGCAACGCTTGTTGCTGTTCCTGAGGATCACAGCATGTCCCAGCAGAACTGGTACTTCTGGACAGGGGGTGATCATTGCCATTTCTGTCAGGGGGCCCTCCATGTTTTGGAGGGATGACTTGTAAGAAACCACTCTAACAAAGATGTGTAGGAGACTCTTGGTTTCCTTGTGGTAGCTAGATGATGAGTATTCTGATGCAGCAGGAGCTGTCTGTTGGGACTCTATTTCTTAAGTATTTCTTTATGTAACCATGTCCCAGGAAAGATATTAAAGAAGACAAAAAAACTCCAAACCACAAAGCCTCTCCAAAGTTATAAGAAAAAGCTGGTTGAAAATTTCAGACAATTCCTTTCCTCTTCCAATGTCAAGGTTTTTATCTAGTCTCTCCATTTAATGCCACAGTATCTCTGGCTTTCTCTGAGGAGCACAGCAATGTCCCCTCCTACACAGTAACTGTTGTTTGCAGAGAGCCAGATGCGCCTCTCCGTGTCCACCAGCACACCACAGGTCATGGCAGGAGATGCCTTGATTCTCCTTTGTGAAGTGCAAGGAGCGTCCAGCCCTGTGTCCGTGCAGTGGTGGCACCTACCACCGAAGCACCCAGGTCCCTGGGTGGTGATGGCCACCATGGAGTGGGACGGCACCCTGAGCCTGGGCAGCACCTACCGGGATGGTGGGACTCGGGGGAGGCTCCGGCTGGAAAAGGTGAGCTCCGGTGCTTTCACCCTGGTGATCCCCAACACGTTGGACGAGGACGATGGCGGGCAGTATGGGTGCAAAGTGACAGAGCGGTCCCAAGGCCAGAGCCGGACACAGGAGGGGGAGACAGCAGTGACAGTCAGCTCAATGGGTGAGTTGGGCCACCTGTTTCTGGGCTTTGAAGCTGGGCGCGCTGGAGGCAAGGCTGGAGAAGCAGGCGGACACGTGGGTAGGACAGAGGTCTGCTGTGCCCTGAGCTCTGCTGCTGCTGCAGGGTGACCTGGGGCTGATTGCTTGACCCTGGAGCGCTTCAGTTTCCCCATTTCTAGCAGGGTGCTTGAGCCCTCTGTGAGATATTTTGGGGGAGACAAGTGGGACACAACAGCTAAAATGCCCAAAGACCTGAAAGGCAGTGGCTTGCTCAGCAGGTCCTTCTGACTGTCTCCTTAACTTGAAATACAAAATACCTGTTCTCACAGCATACTTACAGTAATTAAGCTCAACAAAGGCACTTGCTGAGTCTTATGGTGGCCTCTGTCAGATACAGCCCTGGTGCTGGCATCTGATTGCTCCTCCTGCCTGAGGACAGCTAACCTCCCCACCATGGGATGCCCCCCTCTTTCCTCTTTTAATTGCTGAAAGGGGTGCGTTTATGGAGAGGCAGCTTCTGGCTGTGACTTAAGGTGGTTTTTCTTTCTTATTGCTGGGCTGGGTGCCTTAGACCACCGGCTGGGCCACAGGAGTTTTTTGCCTTTTGTGGAGGATGGAAAGAAGCAGCAAACAGGGCAGCGGCAGCAGCAGCAGAGGATCCCTGGCTGCCTGCTGTGGCGGAGGACTGGGGACCCTGGAAGACAGGGGACTCAGGGTTGCCTGGGGGGCTGGGAGGGCAGGGGGGGCAAGGGAGGAGAGGGCCAGGGACCTCATGGGGCTGGAAGAGCTCAGGGGAGAGCAGCAGGACTGCTGGCTGCTGTGGGGCTGTGGTGGCTGGGGCAGAGGGGACAATGCTGTGTGGGAAGGGTGGCAGCGAGGTGGCATGGGGCAGGACTTCTGTCCCAGTGCCAAGGACTCTCTCCTCCTGAGCAGGTCTCGGTCTGCACGCCATGCTGAGAAGCCGAATTGCCATCGTCAGATACGGGCAGAATTTTGAACTCGTCTGCCAAGTGAGCGCCAGCTACAACCTTGAGGATGTGCCGGTGTCCGTGGGGTGGTTTTTCCAGCCCAGCCCACCCAGTTACTACTACTACGAGCTGGTCCGGGTCTTTCCCAATGGCACCATGGCCTGGGGAGCAGCACAGCTGCGCTTCCAGAGAAAAGCCCAGCTGACGAAGGCTGCCACGTCCTTCCGCCTGCGCGTGCATGATGCCGTGGCTGCCAACGAGGGGACGTACCAGTGTGAGGTGGAGGTCTGGAGGAGGAACACCCTACCACAGGGGCAGCCAGCAGCCACCACCAGGTCCAATGCTGTGGGAATAAAGGTGATGCTGCCAGGTAAGCAGCTCCACGGTTGCTTCTTCAGCAGAGGTCTCTCCTTCTGCAACTTTAAATTCATCAAACATGACCAGGGGCAACCAGGACCACTGATGGTTGGGGTGTCTCCCAGCAGGGTCACCTCCCAGGGCTGCACAAGACGGTGCTGCCTGTCCTGTTTTTTCCTTAGCACCCACAGCACCAGACAACACTCTTGGAGGCAAATTTGGTGTTGGGGAGTGGCAATGTCTGTCTGTTTGCAAATTACGCCAAGCACATAGGAATCAGCCTTGCCACTAGGATTTTAACCCTTGTTTCTTGGAAGAAGTAGTCCTCCCTGCAAGAAGTCCAGTTGAATGCTGGGGGTGTGAGGTGCCCCCCATGGTGTGGGCTTCTGGGGGACTGGAGGGTGGTGGAGAGAGACCAGCCTCTGAAACTGGTGCTGGGGTAAGTCTGTGTCCCTCTGTGTATTCAAGGTGCGCTGAGGCAGCACCAGGGAGCTCTGCCAGGCTGGGAGCCAGCACTGAGCTGCAAGGTGCTGGGGCGCTGGGTGGAGGTATCCCCCCTCCCAGGCACGGCGGGGCTGCACAGCCAGCAGCCCGGCACAGGGTTCCCTTTTATGGCCACCTCTGCAGGCAGGGTCTGTGCTGCCACCATGCCTGCCAGCATCGTGCAGGGAGTCTCATCCTCTTATGGAAGAGAGATAGTGCAAATACACTGCAGCCCCCAGCCAGCGTGCCCCGCGCCAGCTCCCTGCCACCCCGGCAGCAGCTCGGTGTTGGCTTGCTCCTGGCTGAGACTGCTGGAGGAGTTTGAAGTGGTTTTCCTGGCCAAAACCTCTGAGCCTGTCGAGGCAGTCGTGAGAATACAGGCATTTTTTCCCCCACTTGTGTCTGTTCTGGCAGCAAAGGAGAGTTCTTGTTCTTTTTTTCATGCATTAAGTGCTCCTTCCTCTAATCCTTGGATTTTTGGGATCAGAACTGAAATTATGCATTTTCTGTGGTTTTTAACACATGGGTTTGCTGTAGTATAAGGTGCTAGAATTCCTTCCCTGTTGGGGCTCATTTTTGTGGTCTCTTCCTCCTCCTCTGCTCTGCTGCTCTCCTTGCCCCTGCGGAGCTGGGTGCTGGGATGCTCAGTGTTACCCCTCAGCTACAGCCAGCGGGGCAGGGGGTCTGCTGCGGGGTGGTACTGAGGCTAGGGGTGACAACAGACAGTGTCTGTGAGTGTATGTTGGTAGTGTAAATGGCGTAAAGATGAGCAGATGTAATTGTAGAGCATCTACATAGAGGAGATGGTCGCAGCAGAGCAGCGAGATGCTACCGTGTTTAGCTCCAAATGAATTGCAGCTGTTAGTGGGTACTGTGATGCTGTAAAGATGGTGGGAACTGGGAGGGGGCAATGCACAGTGGGAGGTGGCTGCTGGCCCTATACCATCTCTTTCAAAGGTGGCATGAGCCAGCGAAGGATATTTGGGAAGGCAGAGAAGTAAATCTGGGAAAGAAGCCGGCTCTAGCAGCAATGGGGTGAGGCAAAGCTGCAGAAAATGAAGCTGCAAATCATGAAAATCCCCAGCCTATTTCTTCACGTATAAAATCTTGTAGCTGGAGCCTGCAGAGATACTGGGGTTCTTGACTTTTGCTTCAGCACTTTGTTTACCACTCGATGTGAGTTGGTGCTTTAGGAGTTTCAGTGCCACTGTGAATCTGGCTTGCAGCTTCAGACCAGAGCGACGTGTAAAAGATCTTAACAGGAGGGGAAGGAGGACAGGACTTTCCCATTTCTGACTTCCGAGGTAGTTCAGCATCTGACTTTTGGTGGGGTACTGTAATTAGTGCCCTGATGTTGCCCAGCTCTACCAGGGATGCTCCTGAGCATCAGCATCATCACCACTGAGAGCATCGGCCTCTCAGTGCAGCCACTTGCGGTGGGTTCCCCCGGCTCTGGAGCGAGCTGGCGGGGGCTTTGCAACATCCACCCCTCTGGCTGGCCAGCCCGCATGGGCTGCTGCAGCCGCCATGCCCTCCTGCATGCTCTGCTGCTCCTGGGCCGGGCAGAAAGCACGGCGTCAGCTGGCAGGGTTCCCAGCGAGAGGCTCAGCTTGGTTAATTAAATTGAAAATGAAAGGGAAAACGGCACCGTGGCTTTCTGTGCCGAAGGAATAGGCAGGCAGGTGCTCTGCCCTTTTCGGTAATTGATCTTTAGCAGAGGAGACCTAGAGCTGAAACAAAGGGGCTTTGCTGCAAGCTCTCTGCTTCCTCTTGAGGTGATCTCCAAATGTGTAACAACAATTTTTCTCATCAAAATCCAATGCTCACAGCAGCGGCTCCCGTGGCTCCTCTGTGAGCTCTGTCAGCTTTTGCTTCTCTGGAGTATTTTCTGCCCCGGTGGGTGTCAGGCTGGGCTACGCTCAAGCGAGAGCCCCCCCCGCTCCCAGCCCCAGGCAGGTTGCTGTTACCTGTGCTGGTAGCATCTCTGGGTTTGGGGAAAGGTCTTGGGCTTTACCCACCTGCCCCTGACTGCAGCAGCACTGCCAGGAGGAGCTTGCTTGGAAGGAGGCGTGCATTTTGGTCCAGCATGGCCCCGTAACTGGCTTTCCTGAAGCTCTCTTTTTGCTGGGGGAGGTGGCAGGGCTGCTCAGCAGGCATGCTCTTGCCGGCCGCTGCAGCTGGGGAAGGCACATCCATGTGTCTGACATGGGAAGGCTGTCCCTGATGTCCACCACCTCCCCTTGTCCTGCCTTCTGTCCTATAGCCTTTGAAACAGGAACGAAGTCTCCAGTAGAAATACCTGGGAGTATTTTTTCTTTCTCTTTGGCAGAGTTCACCGGTGGGTCCCTGAATCACTTCAGCAGGCTGGCTGCATGATACTCCTCTGTGCTGAGCCGCTGAAGTTAAGAACCAAGTGTCTTTTTTTCCCCAGTGTGATCAGTTCACCTGTCACAGAAGCACAGGGTGGCTGAGGTTGGCAGGGACCTCTGAAGGTCATCTGGTCCGACTCCCTGCTCAAGCAGGGCCACCTAAAGCAGGCTGCCCAGGACCATCTCCAGATGGCTTTTGAATATCTCCAGTGTCCCCCTCTGAAGATTTGTGCTTCCTTGGCTCTGGGCTGGCTGTGCTTCTAAGTACTGAAGCTGGAAGTCATCAACTTGCATCTCGTTCCTAAGTGCGCTCAAGTCTGCTTGATCTCTGTGTGTGTGGCTCTGATGAATTTGCACAGCTTCCTAACTGGGGTGATTGCTTTCCTGTCTCTTCTGCTTCTTGCCCATACCTGTTTCTTCAGAGCAGAGCAAACGTGCACTGTGAAACGCAGGACAGCACTTTGTTGATCCCTTGGGAGCAGCCACCTCCCAGACCTCCCGGTGAATGTTGCTGCTGAAATCCTCACTGCTGAGGTGAGGCAGTGAGGAGGCACTGGGGCTTGTGCAAGTCCTGCTGTGGAGGAAACTCTTGACCTTTTGGTGAAAATGTGTCTGTCTGCAGTGTGGAGAGAAGCGGGAGGAAAAGCAATAGGGTGCAAAGAGAAAAGAGCAGCGTAAGTGGGCACGAGCATGGAGATTTTGTTGGCAAATTTGAGATGGAGGCAAAGGCAATGCACAGGGGTGTCAAGAACCGTCAGCTGGGATATTTTGCATCGATCGGTCTCAAGAGAGACAGCGATGGCCTCTGAAGTGGACTGCTTGAGTTTCAAGAAGAAATGCTTGCAGGAAAGCGAAATGTGTGGGCTTTCTCCTGCAGCGTCCCTCTTCCCCTCAGCCCCTGTGGCACAAGCTGCAGCACTCTCCTGGTCCACAGGTCCTCTCCATAACCTGCTGCTGTCACATCCCCTGGGGGGGGGGGGGGTGCCGTGAAGGAGAGCACCCTGCTGAGCCTGCAGCTGCGGGCAGGGGGCTGAGACCTTCTGTGGGGGCACCTCATCCCATCCCTGAACCAGCACCAGGGCTGAGCTTAAGGGAACTTGGTTGCCCCGAGCCTCAGCGGCACAGGACGTCCCACCGCTCAGCTTGCATGCAAGGAAAATGCTAAGAATGGAAACTTAGCCTGCGGTCCTTTAAAACCCTGATGGTGTCTTGTGCTGAGTAATTTCTGCCCACCCACGGGTAGATATCTCTGTGTGCTCCTTCCCCTGGCTGCTGGCCCCATCTGACAGAGGTGGTGTCTCAGCGTGGAGGGGAGGGCGGAGGGGAAGCACGGGCGGTTGGAGGCCCTTCGGAGAGACCGGTTTGCAGCCTTTCCGCTGCTAGAGGAGAAGGAGAGGTGCCAGCAACAGGTGATGTGCAGCAGGAAGGGGGTGCCTCAAACCAGGAGCAGCACAGGTGGATTGGGAGCGACCGTGTACCCTGCCGGGAGGGCAGAGCTGCAGGCAGCACCGCAGCTTGCCTCTCCCACGTTGCTCAGCGCTACATTGAACAATTGCTGGGTATAATCACGGTGGGTGCTCAGGACCGTGTTTTGTGGTTTCAGGTTGATTAACCACAGCAAACACTTGAGATGATGACTTAGTGAAACCCACACAGGCTCCGTAGTTCCTCTGAGATAAGACGCTTGTTCACAGTCTCCAAAGCTGTGGGCTGGTGTTGTCGCTTATGTGTCAGCCTGCCGATAGAAGCCGTGGTAGACAGACACGTTTGCTTCAGACAGAGGCTTTGCCTCCAAACTCCGACACAGCAGCTGCTTCTATCCCCCCTGTTCCTGCCCTGTGGTCCCCCAGGTGCCTCTGCTACTCCCCAACCCAGTAGCACCCAGTGACTCCCCGCCACAGTTCAAATGTGTGGATTTGCTCTTTCCCTCCTTCCCCATCCCCCTGCTCCAGCATCCCCTAATGGCTCTCTGTCCTCTGAGCACCCTCTTCCTCCCTTCTCTTTCAGCTGGTGTCTCAGACCAGCCTTATTCCTGTCCTTGCCAGCATCCCTGCACTGGCATGATTATTTTGTTTCTCCATTTTAGAAAGCAAGCTTCAAGTAGCCACGAAAGAGAGCTCTCTGGAGATTGTCGGTGGTGCTGACACAACCATTGAGTGCAGGATCGTATCTGCCTGGAATAATTCTCAGTTCACCATTACCTGGTACCTCCTGCCTCCTTCTCTGGCAAATGCAACCCCCCTGCAAATTGTAAGGGCCAACTACAGTAGCATGCTGGAATACGGGGCTGAGTACAGCTCTCCTTCACAAAAGTCCAGGTTTCTGAGCCAGAGGGTGTCCAGCAACATTTTCTGGCTGCAGATACTCTCTGCGAAACCCAGGGACCAGGGCAGGTACTACTGTGTGGTAGAGGAATGGCTCTGGCTGGTGGATGGCTGGTACAAACTCGGAGAGGCAGCATCGGGAAGGACCACGCTGGAGTTCAAGCTCCCAGGTGAGCAGGTGGTTATCTCTTGTAGAGGTGCTGCTGGAGAAGGTTCGATCAATTTATGACAGGGCCCCTGCCAGGCCTCTCCTAAGTTGGCAGGGCTTAGGAGAACCAGTGTCTTCTGCACTGGATCTGAGACTTAGAGATGCAGGAGGTGTCAGTGCCTCTCAAAGGGAAATAGGGAAACTAGGAGGATTTCCTCCCAAACCAGCCAAGCTGGTTGCTTCATAACAGAGTGAATCATGGCATTTTCTTTTCCCTCCAGCACGTGGTGTGCTTGGTTGTTTGTACAGTGCTGTGAATAGGGAAGAAGCCCGTTCCTGGTACTCCTGAGCATCCTGAAGCAAGACACTCAGTTTTCCTTACCCTGCAGCACATTGCTGCTGAGAACAAAGCTGCAGGCTCAGCTGCTCCCACCTTGGGCACTGCACTGCTGGGGTGCATGGTGGGTGTCCCTGGCTCAGTTCTTCCCTCTCTCAGCCTCGCTTGGTTTATGGGTTGCAGCCCTAAACAAAATGGATCAAAGAGTTCCAGCTTCCTAAATAGCTTTCGGTCCAAAGTATGCCTTATCACTTAACTTGGAGGAGGTGGGAAGTATTACAGCAGAGGGCTGTGAACAGGGAGCAGAGATAGAACTGCAGAATCATTTAGATTGGAAAAGACCTTTAAGATCATCAGGTCCAACCGTTAACCCAGGACTGCCAAGTTACACCACTAAACCATGTCCCTAAGCACTGCATCTACATGGTTTTTGAACACCTCCAGGATGGCGATTACACCACTTCCCAGGGCAGCCTGTTCGAATGCTTGACCACCCTTTCCATGAAGAAATTTTTCCTAATATCCAATCTAAACCTCCCCTGGCATAACTTGAGGCTGTTTCATCTTGTCCTGTTGCTTGTTACCTGGGAGAAGAGACCGACCCCCACCTGCCTACAGTCTCCTGTCAGGCAGCTGTAGAGAGCAGTAAGGTTCCCCCTTGAGCCACCTCCTCTCCAGGCTAAGCAACACCAATGATGGTCAGAGTGGGGGAAAAAGAACCCCAGGGAGAATGAGTCACAGGAGCAAGGGGTGTGTGGGTGTCCTGCAGAGGCTTTTGCAAAAGGCCATACCAATCCCCCATGCTTCACTCGAGATGATTTCCATCAGCCTGCAGGCACAGGCAGGAGCATTTCTATGACAGTGCAACACCGTAACGTCTCTTTCTGCTTGCACCCTGCCCCAGAGCGTGAACTGCAGCTGGAGAAAAGCAACCGCAGCATCTCAGCGAGGGAGGGCGAGGAGGTGACGCTGCCCTGCCTGCTGCAGGGTGCCCGCTTGCCCACCGCCACCCACCTCGCGGCCACCTGGTTTCGGAGTGAGGAGAACGGCTCCACCAGGTCCCTCCTCACCCTCCACTACAACGGTGCCATCGAGTACCCCCGAGAGAGCCTGGCGGGGAGGCTGCACCTCCGCCGCCCCACCGCCACTGACTTCAGCCTGACGCTGCACGGCGTGGAGGAGAGCGATGCTGGGGTGTATCACTGCGGGGTGCAGGAGTGGCAGCAGCAGAGCAAGGGGAAGGACTGGGCTCTGCGAGCCTTGGCGTGCTCAGGGTACATCCAGCTGACTACCATCCCACCAGGTAATGCTGCTGGGAGCGAGGGGCTGCTCACCCCGCACCGGTTCCCCCTTAGCTGTGCTGGGATGTGGCGGGGGGATAATGGCAGCTCTCTGCTGGCAATGCTGGCTGCAATGGCAAGGATACAGCCAGGCTGGGAGGACTTGCTGAGGGATTGCAGAGGGGCTCAGTGCTGGGGAGGTCACCAGGGTTGTGGTGTGGGAGGCAGGGGAGCCCTTTGAGGGACACGTGCTGTGGGTCTGGTGGGGGGAGGCAATGAGATCCCAGTCCCATTGATCTGCCAGGGCTGAAACCCAGGTGCTTGGCATTGTAAACATTGAAGGCAGTGGTCAGGTGAGATACCAAGAGCTCTGGCTGTGGAGCATGTAGTCCAGAGGGCATCGAGCGTACTTGTGTCTGCAGTGCTTTGCGGCTTGTGGCTCTCTGCAGGACCATGGGTGCAAACACCTGCTTTCAGTCGTGCCATTGGGGGCTGAACGCTAACTATTTTGGGGA
This sequence comes from Ibycter americanus, assembly GCA_035590275.1. Classification (NCBI taxonomy): domain Eukaryota; kingdom Metazoa; phylum Chordata; class Aves; order Falconiformes; family Falconidae; genus Ibycter; species Ibycter americanus. The sequence goes on along the minus strand of JAVJGI010000014.1, from coordinate 114,243,115 downwards.
AAAAATTCTTGGTGTGATTTTGCTGGCAAGTCCATCTCCAGTGAGGTCTCTAAAAACAGCCTCCATCCTCTTGGGGTGAGTTGGGGTGCATGCCAGGTGCAAAAATAGAGCTGGATTCTGCGTACAGAATTTTAAATAAATAAAAGCAAAGGTTTCCAGTCAGGTGCACACAGTGTTTCTAGGGAGGTAATAGGCAGGAAAAAAGTACTCTCTTGTTGCCTCTTTGGGGAAATAGGCTTGGATGACCCACGTGGAGGAAAAAATTATGAACCGTGAAATCAATTGTGTTGTACCCAGCTGAGGGGATCCTGCAGTTGTTCTCGTGCCTTCAGCCCTGGAGCTGCCGTGCCCGAAGCCAGCCTGGGTGCCTACACGCGGTTATAACTTCTGCAGCAATTACCAGTGCTGACCAGCATGGAGGAGCTCAGGGGACCCTGTGAGCCCTCCCTTGTGCCTGCTGCTGGCACAGGCAGGCACAGAGCCTGCTCGCGTGACTCCGCACCTACAGCAGAACTAATCTGGATTTAATTGCACAGGGAGGGACTGACAGCACTTCATCCCCTTGCTGTTATGTTCCTGCTGTTGTCCATCACGGCTCCCTGTAGCACCGAGATTTCTCCTTCATCAGCTCCCTCTGTCTCTTGTTACCCGTTACTGGTGGAGTAACCGTTGCTAAAATTGTTCAGTAACTGCAGGAAAATTCCTCTGCAATTTTTGTATAAGTGTTTTTGCCAAGTGGTTTTCGCAAAATCCAAGAGATTAGCTGGGTGGGGTTTTTTTGTTTTTGTTTTGTTTGGGGTTTTTGTGTGTGTGTGTGTGTGCGCACACACACATGTTTCTCCACTGGTGCAGGTATCTCAAAATGCCCCTCTGGCTCACGGATTTCAATGGTTTGGAGTTTTCCGAGGGGTAATGACACAACCATGTGCAAGTATACCTGTAACCAGGAGTCATTGGAGCTCTAATCCCTGACGCTGCCCTTTAGGATACCTCCCTGGTACTATAGAGGCATTCATGCAGTGGAGACTTCTCCCTGTTTTCCTATGGGGAAGTAAATGCTGCTTCCATCTGTATGGATGGGGCGCAGAGCTTCAGAGGTAGAGGTAAAATCCAGTTTCACAGCCAGGAGTAGCCTCCACGTTGGTTCATCCCTAGGGTCACACCCAGCCCACCAGGCTGTGTGTGTCCCCCCCATGGATAACTTCAAATCAGCAGCCCTGCATGCTCAGCACGGTTCTGCAGAGCAAGCGTGAAGCATCTGCACTTGGGTCTTGGATAAACAGGAGAATTGAAGAACGACACTTTGAGATGGATAAAACAGTCCCAAAGGAGCTGGCTTAACCCTTCATGGTAGGCTGGGTGCGTCAGAGGTCAGCCTGTGGTGTTGAAGCTATGTGTCAATTTTTGATGGCCAGGATTAATGGGTGGTTATAAGGACCTCAGGATAAAAATGGAAATGCTGGAGATGAGCTCTTTAGCTGGAACAGGACTGATCAAACATGGGGATTTTGGAGTACCCAGAAGGTCCATCAGCAGTACAGGCATCCTCCTCAGCTGGGGAGCTGTTCTGCAGGAGCTGCCAGGGACAGGGATGGGGCTCAGCGCTGCCTGCAGCTCAGCGTGGCTGAAACAGGAGAGCAGAGCAGCAGAAGCAAGGATGGGCAGGTGTCTGGGGGAGACAGGGACCTCCTTGATCAGGTTTCCTTTGCTTTCCTCTTGTCCCTCCGTGTTCAGTGGCACAGCCTCTGACAGCTTCTCCCTCACTCCACCGCCACTGGTGTCGGGCAGGGACACAGCGGGTGTGGAAGGGTGTTGGCTTTGCCTTACTGAGCCCAGTCTGGAATGGGTTAGGTGGAAAACCATCGTGTTTCTGTTGGGACGTTTCAGCTGAATGAGCTGGGGCCCTATCTGACCTCCCAAAACTAGAAATTGAGGCAAATTACCTGATTTGTCTCTCTCTTCTCCTCAGGTAGCCTGTATGAATTCTTAAAAAATTAGTAGTGTTGAAGATTAAGGGAAAAGTGATCAGAAGATAACCTATACAAACAGTAGGAGAGAGAAAATCGAACTAGCTTGGGGCCTCACGTTTTTTCTTTCTTTTTTCCTCCAGGGTCAACTGTTTTGTCTAGGATCTGCTCATCCCCATCACTGCTGAACTTCATCCTATACTTTCCGCTGGTTCTGATCCTTCTCCTGGTCCTTGCTGTCTTCTGCTGGTACTTAAAATTCGGAAAAAGCAAGAAGGGCAACTTCACAGGTGACCAGCTGATGGAACTGCAAGGGGCTGGAGAGGTCAAGAAGACTTAGGTGGTCTGTAATGGCAGCTGTAACTTGAAGGAGTGGAGCTGGACAGCTGAGGAGGACTGACTACATTCAGAGGGGCTTTTTTTTGTTTTGTAGTAGCTCTTGCAATGAATCCTTGAAATTACGTGTTTACTTTCAGTGGAATGAAGTGGCTTTGAATTACTAAGCAAATAGGGTTTTCGTAACAGGTGTTCCTGCCTCTTAGGTTAGGTGCCCATCCGTTTCACACTCTGTTCCTTGTGGGATATTTGAGCTCCTGGCAGTGTGCGTCTCCCACTGTGGGTGGAAATGGTGTTATTCCTCTGCAGGTAAAAGGGGAAAACCAGCTCTTTTTGTACTGCAACACAAAACTATCACATTGCTACTCATTTTAGGTGACTTGACAAAATCCATGTGGTGTGCAGGCTAAAAACCAGCAGCAGGGCTGGAAGTGGAGCGTTGTTGTCCCTTTTAAGACATTGCACGCACCTTTGCCCACCCTTTGCTGGGGAAGCTCTCAGGCACTGCTGTCTCTTCGTTCTGAGAGCGCCTGTGCCCAAAGAGCATCTTCTCTGGAAGGAAATCGGTCTTCATCACCAAACCTGTCACAGGAACACAAAGACTGAGAAAGACTGGCTGGGGCTGAAGAAAGTCCATAGCAGTGGTACCACAGCCATCCACAAAAACCAAATCCTGCTGACCCAGTAAGGGACTGCATGGAGTCTTGGATCCCAGAAGGAAGAAGTGGACACCAAGTCATCTTGGAGATGGGTGTACAAAGACTTTCTGGCTCCTTCTTTTCCTGAGACTGCTGTAGGAAAAGGCAGCATCCGGCCCCCATGCCTGGGCTGTCTGTGGGTCAGGAAGCTGCAAGGCTGGGTCCTAGTACTTGACGCCTCCAGGTTGTACCATGTAATAACAAAGCTATGTGTGCGCTCGCGGGGCAGTTCCTCTATGCTCTGGGATCCAGCTCAGGCTCACCTTTTCAAGGCTGAGCAGCTCTTCTACCTGAAGGCTGGCTGGCTGGCTGATGCATTAGAGGAAAGCAGACTTCAGTGCAGCCTCTATAAGTCAAGGGGTAAAGGGATACTCAGCCCCTAATCATGCAAAGTGGGATGTGGTCCCAGCAAGTTGTAAGGTCGGGTGTCAGGGCAATACTTAAGGCACCATCCTCAGGCAAAAGCAGCCATATAGAAATCATGGCATGGTGTTTATGAACCTGCTTCCTTTGACCAGAGGGAGGGTTGGAGACACCACAGCCCCTCTAGATGATCTATTCGCATCCTTTGCTTTCCTTAAAATTAGAAAAGCTGCCTGCTCTGCATCCTGAGGAACTGGGAGGCGCTTCAGTCCCTTTCTCCTTGAAAAAGCATTTTTGCATCAGTTTGAAGACTCCTGCTCTTGTTTCACTGTTCAGCCACTTCTGTCTGTAATGGCTGGCTCCAGCTTGCTTAGCCTTTCCCTGCGGGCTTTTTCTGAACCTCACGCAGCTTTTCCCTTTGCTGCCCTGACCCCAGTCGTCTCTCCCGCGGTGTGAGTGCTCAGAGCCGCACGTGGAGCTCTCTGCAGAGGTTTCCCCCCTGCCTTGTGGGTTATGTCCCGTTTACACATCCCAGTAGGATGTTTGATTTTCTGTGTGTGTGTGACAGCGCGGCACTGTTTGCGCTTGGCTCACCATCAGCAGGCTCCTCTCCTGCAGATTTGCTGTCTAGCAAGTTGTTTCTCTACTGTGTGTTCAGGTTGTTGACTTTTCCTATCTCATTGAAGCACCGTTTGCACGGGTCTGTTGAACAACTTTCTGCACCCGTTTGCAAAAGATCCTGCTGTTTGTCTTAGTCCTGTCTTGATAATGCTGTAACTCATGGACCAGTTTCAGTCTGTTTTGACAGAGCAGCAGATGCTCCCAGGACATCAGACTCCTACAAGCTTCGTGAAAAGTGGTAGCTGGATGCAGGAGAGCAGGCAGGCGAGTTGTCCCGCCCAGGGAGGGCTGCAGTGTGAGTTGCCTGACAGCCAGCCCTGAGCCAGCCGTACTCTGGCTGCCTGGCACCCCGCTCATAAGGGATACAGAAAGGAGATGTAGGTGTGTTAGGGCGTGGGAAAGGAAAGAAGGAACCATTTTTGACCATAAACTACTAAAAATTAATCTGTGTGCATAGTTTATCTACCAACTTTGTGCTGTCCCTCTATGTTTTCATTTGGATTGTTTCCTTAGCTTGCCCGTAAGAGTACCTTGGGAGTATGCTCCTTCACAAGCCTTGGTAGAGTCCAGAATATATGATGCCTTCTGCTTACCCCTTCCCACAAGGCTTGCAGCCTTCCTGCAGGGGAGATCAGATAGGTCTGACACGCTCTGTTCTTGTTTCAAACAAACCAAAAAGTTTCTTTTCTTTTTTCTTGCATTCTTCTAGGTGCTTGTAAGCACTTTGTATATCCCTGAGGACTGCAGTTAAGAAGATGCGGGTGTTTAGTTTCCCCTTCTTTTAAAAAATAATGTAGCCCCTTTCTTGAAGTCTCACACCTTCTCACGTGTTACTGCAGCAAACCACTAACAGACGACTAGACAGCCCATTCTTTATGTCTTAGGATGAACCTCATCAGGAAGCCTTCTGCTCCAAAACCTGATTTATTTAAGTTGCTACTTGTTACCAGAGCGCTGGGGTGGTGGTGTGGGACAGCCCTTACCCCACTGCAGCCGTCGCATGTGTGGGTCAGTCTCCATACGCCGTGCAAGCCCTGTGAGTGACTTGGCTGGGCTTGGCGCATCCCCCAAGCCCACGCTGTCCCCTTGGCCACCTTGGTGCTCCATTGCAGGTCTGTGGAGGCAACTTTGCTGCCATCTGATCTTCATGTGAAAAGCTGCAGACCTTACTGCAACACACGGTTTTTGTGTGTGGCGCACTAGGGGCGGAAGGGGGCAGGGAGCGGGAGGTTTCTCCATCAATGGGGCACTTTCTTCTTCTGTCCTGTTTTCGCTCAGTTAACCAGAGGCCTGTGTAAGTAGCAGCTTTCTATTCACATGGGCTTAGAGGTTTTAATTTCAGTTTGTAAAGTGTGCCTAGGGCCTTGATGAAGGGGTCTGCAAGAAGAATATGTGTTTTTACAGTGGCGGGTTTTTTTCTCTTTATATTTTTTTTTTTTGGCTTTGCTGGATCACTGCCAAACCTTTTGGCTATATTTTTTAAGATATATTTTTTTCCGTGAGTGAACTTAGAAAGAGTTGTAACTTACCACAGCAAAAGGTCCAAAACAGTCCTAATTTTAAAGAGAACATTTCACTCAGCTGAGGTAAACGTAGGACAGGGAGAGAGACGTGTGTGTGTGTGGTGGGCCGAAGGGATGGTGTTGATTTTGTTGCTGGGGCTCTTGGCCACCTTCACCCACCCCCATCACCATCTTTTTTCCCAAGTCCAGCCTCTGATGTAAATTAGAACAGCTGATAAAATACGTATTTTGCTGTTACAGCCCCATGGGAGAAACAGCGCGGCGCCTGCAGCCTGGCAGTGCCCCTGTCACACCCTGTCCCCCCCATGCGCCCTGTCCCCGGGAACGTCCTGTGCAAGGGCAGCATGTGGTGGGAAGATCCAGGGTCCTTCCACAGGCTTTAAAGCAGCTTGAAGGGGCTAGAGGGCAATGCAGAGCTGGGTTCAAGAGGAATTAATCCACTGGGAAGCAGTCGCATGGGGCTATAGAAACACCAGAGATGTGTTGTGCTCTTGTGTTTGCTACAGGAAGGTATGGGAACTGTAAGGCAAGGGGAGAGCAGCACTGCCTCCCGGGCAAGCGAGCACAGCTCTGCAGCTTGGCAGGCCCTCCCTGTTCAGAAGGTGGATGATGTGAGGGCGGGATGGGTGGGAATATAATCCCTGCATTGCATTGCCTTCCTGGAACACTTTTATGGCACCTGCCTTTGGGCAGGAGCAAGGCCGGCGCTTGGTGACCACCAGGACAGCTCGCCCAACACGCAGCGGGATGGTGGATCACACCAGTGACTCTCTCACCTGAAGACGGGTGCACTGAAGACCTTTTGCTGCAAGGCTCCTCTGTCCTGTGAGGAGGGGAGGGTGGGTGATGAGTCAATTGCTGCGCAGGAGCGGTGGGAAGTGGCTTGCAAGCAAGGAGATGCTTTGCACCCTGTGGCAGCCGATGGCTCCGTGTTCCCTGGCCTCGCCCTGCTCCCTGGGAGCACTGGGCACAGCAGCAGCATGCTGTCGTGTACTGCCAGGGCAAGGTTGTTGAGGAAGGTTGGCAAACTTTCAAGAAATGCTTCCAAACAAGTGACTTGGAGTTCTCTTGGGCTGTCCCATCTCAAGCAGCACCTTTTCATTCCTTCCTGTTAACTCTGAGTTGGGTTTGAAATTTGACATCCTGTTTTCTTCCTGTGATAAAATATTTAAAAACTGGAAATAAAAGATGCAGTTTTGATATCTGTTCTGGTCTCACTTGATGCCGTTTTGCATTCCAGCTGGTTTCATGTGTCCTTCGGCCTGGGCCTTTGGCACCTAAGACAAAGCAGACCTGCTCCTAGGACTCTAAACCTTCCTCAACCACTAAGAAACTGCTGCACTGTGTCTGCCTACTGCTGGTTTTTGGGTCCTCCTCCTCCAGTCCTCCGCCTCCTCCCTCTTTTCTTCCAGCAGATAATACGGGATTACAGTCCTGTTGCACAGGGCAGGAAAAGGCAGCCCTTGCCCTAGAGAGGGATGCTTTTCAAGGCAGAAGCAGTACAAACCGTGGGTCTCAAGGTGGGAAGGATGAGTGAGAGGTAATGCAGTATCTGGTTCGCTTTGCTTACAGCAGCAAGCAGAGGGACCAGCTCAGCAGCATCCTTTCAGCCAGCTGCACTCACCAACAAAGAGGCTGGTTGTGGTGGTGTGGGACTGACAATATTAATGGTCCTGTAACCTACTTGGACATCTAAAAAAAAAAATTTTTTTTCATGGACTTTGTTTAAACCAAACACAAGCGTGTTTCCCTAGCAGCTCTTATTTAGAAACACAAACTGGAAAGCAAGGTCCAGATACTGCTTGCTTTTGCAATTTGAACAGGAAACAGAATACCACAAACAACAAGTTCGTGCATGTGCTCGTCTGGGCTTTCTTGCTTTCGTTCATTGCATTTTTTTCCTGTGTGTTTCTGAGGAGAGTTTTATGTTTATACGTGATGCTGGCAGGGAGCTGAGCCCTCCTATGCAACCAGTGCCAGTGAGCTGCCCAGAGACATGTGGGCACAAGCTTGCTACTGCCATTGCAAACCACTCACCTCCACAGCAGCTTTATTTAAAAAGAAGAATCCGAGCAGGGGGTATCTTGTCTTCTAATTGACACGGTGCTCGTTGCCGCTGCAGGCACTGGGTACAGGTCGTTGCCTGGGCTGCTGGGCAAAGCGAAGGGAGAGGGAAGGGAGCTGCTGCTCTGGCATCCCTGCAGCCTGCCCTCATGGTGGGTGTTGTCCTCAGACCCCTCCTTGGGGAACCATCATGAAGGCAAAGCATAGCGGGGTGGCTGTGAAGCAGGGGGTGACCTGGTCCCTGGCCTTGTGCGTGCTGTTACCTTGTAGGGGTGGGAGGAGCATCCATTTCTGGGACTGTTGTCCAGGTGTGAAAATTAACCAGTGGCAGGGAGGAAACATTGGTTTTATCATTATTTTAAGTGTGAGGGAATGAATGGGTGAACGCTGGGAGCAGGATGGCAAACCGCGAGGGGCTGTGGTTCCTCACAGCCCCCTCGTGGGATGCTAATAGGGAGGAGAGACCCACTGTCCCATTTGAAAGAGAAGGGCCATGACCAATTGCTGTTAAATGTGGCAGTAATGCCTCACGCAGTGGCCACGGGATAAAAGGCAGAGGCAGCCTGAACTGTAAAGACGTTTCATTTCCCTGGTAATGAGGGAGACACACTGTGGCAATGAAACCGGGGAGAGAGAGACCATGAGATGCTAATTTTTGTTCCTGCTGCCACTGCCGCTTTGATCTGAAGCAAATGCCCGTTTTAAATTGCAAACGGAAGCAAGTCAGATATCATCCAGGCAGTGGCTTACAGGCTTAATGAAGTGGGACGTAGGCTTCTGCCTGATAATGTTAGGAGAGGCTGGCAATTCAGAGAGGAATTACTGAAGGTCTAAAGAGATGGGGGGGAAGGATGGGGATGTCGCGGGGTAACTCTCACCGCCATCAGTGTGGGACAAAGTCCCCCATTTTCTGTCCTTGGGAAAGATTCTGTCTTGTGGCTAAGCCCCTAGCCCCTCTGTGCCTAGACAAAAAGCTATAAACATACTGTCTTACTATCACATGTCTATATTTTAAGGCACACACCCTGCACAGACGATGCAAGGTCATCCTGCTCCTGGGTGTCAGCGTGTGAGCACCAATTTGGTGCATTCCCCAGGTGAGGCAAAGGTACGGGAGGCCAAGTAGCTCCATTTGTGCTATCATTTGGGCACTTAATTGGACTTGAGCGAGAAAAAAATTGTTGTGACTTGACCGATGAGGCTGTTGTGGGGCAGACCCAGAGGCTCCCGGGAATGGGGCCATCAAGCCCGAGGCAGCGATCTGGGAGCTCACACTGGCCAACCGCCTCTTCCTGAGACTCTGCCTTGGGCAAAGACCTGACCTCTTTTGAAGAATGAATGGTAAAGGGGTGTTTATTACATTCTTCACTAACACAAGGCTCTTGGGTCCTAGGATCGGGCCAGAGGTTTTTTTATATCTCCCGTGGCTATTCAGAGGCTTGGGTGGCTCTGGTACACTGGATCAGCCAGACACGGGAAGGCTGAGGGACCTGCAGGCAGCTGGGAAGATGGACCTCTGCACCAAGCAGGGAAGAGATGGTCTGGCTAGTGAAAAAGGCAGGTGTGGCTCAAAAATCTGTTAGGTTCTCGAAGGTGTCAGTATCTGGATGAGAAAAATCTCATGGACATAGTCTGTGCAGAGCCAAAAGTCTCCACAATGTCCGTCATCACAGGATCTTATGGAAATTAGGTAATGATGGGATAAAACTGGTGTGGATAAACTATTTGTTAAAAATACAAGGCAGGAAAGAAAGTAAAGAGTTCTGACAGAAAAGGGAGGTCACCGGGGATGAGACCTGTGCTGCTCAACGAGCACACAAATGGTCTGGAAAAGAGGATGACTACTAAACAAAGAAAGATAATGTTATGTTAGTCAAGGCATTAGGAGGGCTGGCTCTTATGAAATGCAGAGGGGCGTTATGAGAAAGCGACTGGGTAATGAAACAGCAGATGACATTCTGTATGGGTGACTGCAGAGTAAGGCACGGTGGCAAAAAAAAATCAGTCTCAGCTTCACATATAAAGTGATGGGCTTTGAGCTGCCCATCATCATTCAGAAGCAAGATCTTGATGTGAGAGCAGCCAGCTGTATGTAACGTCTGCATGACGTTCAGAGCCGCCAAGATAACAAACAAGATGTTGTGTTTTGTCAGGAAATACAGGCCAAAATAGACAGCATCATTTTGCTGCTGCGTACGCCTGCGGTGCACCCACCCCTTCCATGCAGGGACGTTCCTCCACCCCCAGAGAGGACAGCAGACCCGGCAAGGGCGCAGGGAGAGCTGGCAGTGACTGGTGAAAGCCATGGCGTGGCTTTCAGATGGGGGAATGGCTGAACCACCCAGACCTGGCAGTCTGGGGGAGGTGACCCCCAGCTGTGAGAGAGGTCTCAAACGGCATGGAAAGGCTTGGCAGCGCTCGCTGTCCCTGCATGAGAGCAGTGGGATGCTGAAGAAGGTTGCTGGCAGCAGCCTCAAAACAAAAGGAATGAAAAGGAGCCGGGTTTTCACACAACATGAAGTTGGAAAGCTCCTTGCTATGGGATGCCATGCTGTAATTTCGTGTTTTCCAGGAGAAAACAATCAAGAAAGGAACCTACTGAGCATTTCTAACCATGAAGTAGCATCCTGGTAAGTCCATGAGCTTAGCCTGTGCTTTTGGCCATTGCTCAGACAAGGTGAGGAGGTGGATAGTCTGACCATGTAGACTTTTTTTAGGTTCTTATTCTATGTTTACTTTGTAGATGTATATGTAACTGTATAAGATGCAAAAATATCCACTCCATTTTTCACATTTTCTCTTCCTTTTATATCCTCTAACAGGGCTTTTTTTTTTTCTTTCTTTCTAAAAATGCTTCTAAAAGCATTAGAAATCCTTTTTTGGTAGAGTAAATCGTGTTAATCTGTAGGCCACTAGGCAAGATAAAGTTTTTAGATTATCCTTTCTTTTTCCACAGCATCTTCCATTCAAGGACTTCACACCATCACAATAGAATAGTTGAGAATTTTCTCTGCTTAACAAATGAGGGAACTTAGACACAGTAGTTTGCTGTGAAACAGGCAAAGAAATCAGAAATCTGCTTTTTTAGAACATCTCTAGAGAAGGAGACGGGAGGAAAGACTTGACTTTAAAAGTGAGAATCAAAGGGAAAAATCTCTCTGCTGGACCCAAAATAAGTTTCCATAGAAACAGATTTTTCTGAAAATGAATTACTGCAGTGTCAAATGAAGATTGTGGGTCTAATTCTGCAAAATATTTAAGTGTGTTCTTTGCTTATCCCTATTCAGCTCGGGATGCAAGCATGTAATTTCCATGGAGGCTTATGTGCTTTATTTGATGCAGGTAGAAATAAGGATAAGCTGTGTTGAATTGGGATCTGGGCTTTCTTGTGCTTCCTCGCCTCTGACAAACTTGCAAGTTATTTCCTACGACAGCACGTGTTGCTTTGCTGCTAAAAGCAGAGAGGCCACTGCATAGACCCCAGTGCTTCAAACTGGGAGTTCAGCACAAAGTTCCAGCAGACTCTTCCCGCTAATGGGGAGTGGAGTCAGCAGAGTGTTTACATTGCTGGGTACTTTATTGTTTTGTTAATTAACTCTTTTCCTATTTACGTGCAGATTTAAATTTACATGGGATATTTATTCTGTAAATGAATGCCATGATGATTATCAGATAATTAACTTGAGAATTGATGGCATAAGAGGTTGAGATTTGTTCCTAATCTATCTTTTGTGCACCTCTATTTGTGGCCCATAGACATTTTGAAGACGGGATAGGTTCTTAATATCTTGCATGCTAATTGCTTTTATTGTGACTGTGTGCTGGTAAATGATTGGTTTTAGTTTAAGCTATTTAAGGCTGTTTTGTGTATATTTTTTTTGCTCCTCTGTTGTGACTTTATGCTCAGCCAAATTAATAGGACAAATAAGTTCTGACTCAGAGTTTTATTCCCATGTGCTATACTTGGAATAGAAAAAGCTTTTGTGTAGCCCAGCTGCAGCTACTCTTCTTCACGCAAACTTTCCATGGTTTTATTCCCTCTGTATTTCACATTGCCTTTTAACTTTTGATATGGGGAGGTGTCTATTTGTAGACACCACACGCCACACACACACACCCCCAAGCATTTCCCAGCAGTACTATAGAGCCCCACATAATGTATTTAAGCCTACTGACGATAACGCTTTGGGACTCTTTTCAGATGCTGAAGAGTAAATAATCCTCATGGAAATTGTATCTAGTTTTCTTATTCCCTCCCCTGAGCCCCTGTGCCTGTGCCAGACAAACTAAACTCTCAAGGCATTTAAACAATCCATCTTAATGTAACATTCAACATGGAAACTGTTGACTTGCTGTTGAATCCGTACCAACAATCTCCCCTGCTTGTCACCCACCAGGCCACCGGGGCTGTTGCTGCACCGGGCTCGGGCAGGCGCTGGGGTGCTGATGGTCACTGGTGGTGATACTGGTGCTGGAGCCCTGGTCATTAGCAGAGGGGCAGCAGCTGAAACTGTCCCCCAACACTGCTGGGCTTCGGTTTTCCCTTACAGCTGGAAACTATTCTTTCTCAACATGTTGTCTGACAGGGAGATGGAAGGCAGTCTTCATGTCCCAGAGATCCAGTTGTTTCTTAGTGCTTGCTGAGAGCCACGCTCGCTTTGCAGGCATTCACCCCTCCTCCTCCCGGCTTTGGGATGGGATTTTTGTTTTGTCAGTGCCTGCCACACTGTTACCATCAAAAGCACACGCAAGCTACGGCAGCAGTTATATCTCTCCTTTGTTGGTGGTTTTCAGCTCCAAGCTTTTCAAGGCGTGAGGAAAGGATGCTGTCAAAGGAAACTACATCCCTCCAGCAAGCCCAGTGAGGGGAGCTGCAGGTGCCTGATGGACAGTCTTTTTCCCGGGATGCTTTCAGATCCCCGAGGGTACCCGTGACCTATGTCAATGCACAAAGCCTTGAACAGATTTGCACAGGAAGAGCAACTTTCATTGCCCTTTTGCTGACTCCTCAGGTCCAAGCAGGGCCTCTGATCCCACCTGCCCAGCAGCGATGCCCACCCAGCGCGGAAGATAACCCTGCCTGCTCCCCAGTCGGTCTTGCCCAGGTCCCGTCGGGAGGCATCCCAAGCCCACGGACCAAGCCATGGTGCTGTGCACACCTTCCCGCACGCTGCAGGCGTGAGCCGGCTGGGTACGTCCTCACACAGCCCATCTCTGCCAGCCTCCCAGCCAGGCACATTTCCCTTCTGCGCTTGCAAAGCCTGCCGTTTGCGTGCCAAACTGAAGTCAGGAGAATGAATAAAACCAATCTATTTTTAATCCAATGTGAGATCTCTTACTCTTGCCTGTTTTTTTTTATTTTTTATAATTGGTTCTGTTTTCTGCTAATTATCTGAAATTTAGCATCTATTCCTGCCTCGGAGTGTTACTTTGATAACTGGTGTTAAGGAAGAGGATTAAGACTGTTGTTAGCAGTGGAGGCTGCAGGACATATGGGTGCTGCAGACCTGTTGGTGATAGACAGAAAGTTGTTTTGAGGCAGTGGGACAGATTGTCTGGGAATCCTGGCTTAGTAGCAATGAAAGGCTGATGAGGTAAGTAGCGCTGGGAAAATCCTGTTAGGGAAGGAAAAGCGCAGACTGGAACTGAGCGATCACAGGACGGCCAGTATTGAATATGCAGTTTCACTACTAAATTGAATTCACTTTTGGCACCAAAATGGGATTCGTATTTCTCTCCCTATTGCACTTGCTTCATTAGCAGGCTTGTAAGGCACTCTGAACTTTCCAGCATTTAGTAATGGATTAATATCAAAAACTTGCTCAGAACCTTCAAGGCAGTTGGTTCAGATTTGGATCAGACATTTCCAACTCCATCTCATTTTCAGATGCCGTGGAGTGGGATGAAGGGTCCAGAAGAGCATCCCCAGATCTGGTCCCTGTTGACACAACAGAGGTTAGAAGCTCCCTGCTGAGCTGAAAGGGAGCTATTTCTGAATTCAGGCAGTGCAGTACGGGCAATAGAGATGTGTGCACACACATATGGTGAAACCTTTGGGTAACTGCCGGCACCACCTCTCCAACACTGGGAGCTGCCCTGTAGCCGGAGTCTACTTTTCCAGTGCTTTGCAGCACTCTTTCTAAAGCACCTCCCTGGCTCTGTTTGATCAGCGGGTGATTTGTTGCCAGTTCTCTACAACAGGTAGATTATCCATGTTTTATTTGGGACAGGGGTGGGACCGGTGATTTGTGTGCTGCCGTGGGTGTAGGAGTTGCGTGATCTCATGGTGAAGGGTGATTGCTGTGCAGCACGAGGGGACAAATTAGGATAAATGACACAGAGGAGTCTGGCTCCACCAGCTGAATGGGTATGCGGGTGGGATATCCAAAATCCTTCAGGTACATTCCTAAATACAGCCTTTCCCACTCCCCACATCCTTCTGATTAGAGTCAACAAAGTGGCATGCTTTTCTCCCTTTTTATTCTCTGCTTTTTCAGGAGGAGATGGGAGGATGAGCAAGGGAACAAAGCCCTCTGCAGAAGAAAAGAAGCAGTGAGGGGTCTGCAAGCAGAGACAACACTTCTGTCAAGGGCACATGCTGTCTGGTTCCTCCTTGTAAGAGGCAGGGGAGGGGATGCTGGTGGGGGGTGGCTGGAGGCAGTGTCCCTGGGTAGCAGGGGAGATGGCTGGGAGGGGGCTGCACAGGGGCTAGGAGGTGCAAAGACCCAGAGGGAAGCTGGGGTCTGGAGATGGGATGAGTCTCATAGAAGCATTGAACTGCCCAGGTTGGAATGGACCTTGAAAGATCATCTGGTCCAACTTTTCACAGGAAAGGGAGCCCAGATGAGATTATCTGACAGCCTGTCCAGTTGTGTCTTGAAAACCTCCAGTGATGAGGACTTCACCACAGCCCTGGGGAGGTTGTGCCACTGACTGATAGTTCTCACTGTAAAACATTTATTTTGTATACCAAGATGAAATCTCTCCTGGTGCAACTTGTACCCATTGCCCCTTATCCTTCCATGTGGCTCCTTGTGAAGAAAAAGCTTCTGTCTAATTTGTAGCCACCCTTTATGTACTGGAAAACTGTGATGAGGTCCCCCCTGAGCCGCCTTCTGGGAGAAAAGACCCGACTTCTTCAGTCTTTCCTCATAGGAAAGGTTTTCCAGCCCTTTGATCATCTTTATGGCCCTCTTTTGGACCCTCTCCAGCCTCTCAGTGTCTTTTTTGAATCATGGGGACCAGAGTTGGATGCAGTAGACTAGATGTGACCTGACAAGCACTGAATAGAGTGGAATGATCACGTCTCTGTCTCTGCTAGTGGTGTCCCTGTGGATGCAGCCCAGGATCCGACTTGGCTTTGTTGCTGGAGCAGTGCACTGCCGACTCATGTTCAGCTTGTCCATCAGGACTCCCTGGTCCTTGAGTCCCTCCATGCAACCAAAGGCAGGAGAGCCCTGGCAGGGCCAGCTGGTTGTCTGCGGGGTTTGCATTTCTTCAGTGGGTACCACTCAACTTGGCTGGCTGCCACGCCGCAGTGCCTTGCCGTCCCCGCAGGGAGAGGGGAGACGGCCACCAGGTGTGGGTGGCAGGGGTGGTTTGCATGCTGAGGGTGGACAGGGTAATTGCAATATCGGTCAGGAAGTCTTTGATGCAACAAGAACACCGAGGTGCCGTGATGCGTGGGCTCCCCAGCCCTGCAGAGAAGCAGCTTCTCCTTTCTTATGGGAAGTGCTGGGGCTGGGGGAGGCCACCAGCGCCTGTGCTGTGGCTCCTGCCTTGCAGATCTGCTGCCCAACACCATGGGCTCTGTGCATGCACATCTTCCAGGCGAGGCTCTGCCCAGCTGGCACAGACATTTGGAAAGTATTTTCCTGACACTTGTGTGGAAACTGCTGAAGTCTATTTCTGTAAAATGCCATTTTTCTTTTCAAAATTCCCATCTTCCGCATCTCTGAGTTGCAGAGCTGACCCTCAGCATGCCGGGTCTCCACATGGAGCCATCTCTCCCCTGCCTTCCTGGCTGTTTCTTAGTTTCTCATGCATCACGGGAGCGAGCTGAACAAGAGCCTTGCTGTTCCCCTCCCTGCAACTCAGCACTCCGTCAGCCACCGCAAAACTGCAAGCGTCTTGTCAACTTTTTGCTACTCTTCGTAAAAACTCCAAACGCCTGTGAAAAATCTAGCAGTTGCATGAGCTACAGACTCAGCAAGGTGAGCAACATCTGGCAGTAGATGAATCCGGTCAGAAAGACAACCTGGAAAATGAGAAAGGCATATAGAGCTGTGGGAACACGGGCATGTCCCACAGCACCCGGCAGGTTACAGCTGAGTGGGAAGCTATCCTTCTTTTCCACAGACAGAGGGGAAGTGGAGCCCGTTGGGCACCTAGCATCTAGTGGAAGCAACGCTTGGACCCTTCAGCTAGATTCTGGGGAGTTCAACCTGTCCCATCCTGCCACAAAAAGGTATGCTGGTGGGCAGGGAGGAGTGCCAGACTTCTACCCGCAGCCCTTTAGCTGTTATCAGCTCTGCTGGCTCTTGAATTGCACCTTTTCCTTTGAAATCTGACTCTGGGTTAAGATGAGCCTCTATTTCTGAATCCTGTTCAGCAGGAATGGAAGAAGGGTGGCTTGGACAGGTGTGACACTGGCCCCAGAGCCATGGCCCACACAGCAGTAAGGAGTGATCCAAGGAAGCGACGGCCCTGTGGGGTTTCTGGTTGAGATGGATGAGAAGGCTGAAGGGAGATCTACAAGAAAGTCAAATTAAAACCATGATTTATTGCTTCAAAATCTTGAGAATTGCCAAATTGTGGCAAATCTGGAAGAAATCACCATGAGCTTTTGTTTCAGTGGTCAAAACCAACATTATTACCAGCAGGATCCTGCCACATCTAGGTGGGCTTAAAAGCTTTTACAGAGGGCCAGCGGCTTGTGGGTCTCCGTTAGCCATGCCCACACATCATCTGGGGATGACAGGGACCCGTGAGGGACCCCTTGCACTGGGATGGTGGCAGAGGACACCTTGCCTGCCCCTCTCCAGCTCCTTTCAGGCAGTGTAGGAGAGCGAGAGGCCCCGGTTAGATGCTGCGTGGCCATTACTGACGTGGCACGGCGGCTCCCGGCGGCTGCTCCGGCTGGTGTTGGGGAGGGAGCTGGAGAGGCTGTGCAGCAAGGGTGGGGGCTAAGCCCGGCACTCAGAGTCAGGAAGGCTGCCGGAGCATCTTGGCTGACCTCGGTCGGGACAGAGCTTTCCACCTCGTCTTAGGTTTGAATAATGTTGCTGCGATAAAGACATCAAGATGGAGAGACTCCAGCCCTCCGCTTGGAGTGAACTACAGTGGGTAATTACCTTCCTAGCTAAAAGCACGTGGCTTTTTTTCCTGATAGGGCTTGTCTGGCTCTAACTTTCAGCCACTGACTCTTCTTTTATCTTTCTCCACTGAATTATTAAAGACTCTTATGAAGCTACTTGTTTAAACCATCTCATAAGTGTTTTTTTCACAAGCCAGACTAAGCTCTCCATGCCCTTCACTGGACAGCGTTTCTCCCAGTTGTAGAAGATCAAAATGGGTTTAAGCATGCAGAAGCCTAGAGGTGTTAAAGCATTGATTTCCCAAGTAACCCATATTGGGAAGTCTGCTTAAATACTTGAGGATTGAGTCACCTGTACTTAAAAGAGAGCAATTACAGGAAATTAAAGGTGTTCTTGAAGGGCTGAATAATTCCTTTACATTGGTTTCCACTACTAAGGTGGCTCTCGAGGTGCTTATGCAGACCTTGCTCTTTTCTGGCCCAAGACAAGATAGCATCAGAGACAGACAAGAGGAGCTGGAACAACCAGACTGCGTAAGTATCGGTAAGCTGCCAGGTCACGATGGCATCCAGCCAAGAGGTCTCAAGGAAGATGAAGCTGAAAGGGCTGCATCTTGAAAAGAAATATTTCTTCTCTTGTTGAAGGGAAAAAAACACAACCAACCTCAAAAAAAAAACCAACCAAAAAAAAAAACCAACCCAAAACCCCACAAAAAAGGCCCCAGAAGAAAAAGCAGTGTTTGATAAGGATGGAGAATGTTGTAGTCACATTTTTAACGGCTCTTGGGATGATCTAGAGAATTACAGGCCTGTTCAACATGCATGCAAATGAGTGCAATACCTAGCAAATTAGGAGAATTGGCCGTGAAGCTTACACGGGTAAGACTGCTCGGAGGTGCAACCTGCAGAGATTCTGCAAAAGGAAACTGTGTTTCCTGAACTCTTGCAAGTCTTTGAACAAACCAGTGAATTAGCTGAGAAAGAGGAACTGTCTGATATCATTTCTTCAGCTTTTTGCAAGGGCATATTCAAGACGTGGCTGCAGATTTCCAGCTAACAGTGAAGGAAGTGGCTTATCGCTACGGGTCCGACACAGGCGAGGAGGTGGGCGAGCGGGTGGTTAGTGGTGGCGGGGGGATGAGGTGTTAGAGCAGCACCTCGATCAGCCCTGGCACGGAAACCTCTGGGGACAGGGAGAAACGGGCTGAAGCTGCAGTGAAGCTCAAGGAGGAGGAGAGGTGGGTTGAAGACCTGAAGGGGGAAGCGATGGATTCACTTGGAGGGCGGAAGGAAAAGGGTTGATGGGAAGGGGTGCCTGTGCCAAGGATGGGGCCAGGCAGAGGTGCCGAGGGGTGACAGTCATTGCCTCCGCAGCGTTGCATGTTTACGTCCCTGGTACTGAAGATCTGGGTGTGTAGGACACCAGCAGGCTGGCAGCAGGGACAAAGCTGCTTTGCTGGGCAATTTCAAGGGTCTGTCTTAGACCAGTCCTGGGGGAAATGTTGAAAGAAATCCAGAACAGGTGACGATCCAAAAAGGGAGTATGTAGGGAGAAGAGAGGATTCCCTCTTGATAACATCTGAGTTGATAACCTCCAGGCATGGAGGACCAGGCTCTTGCTGAGCCACCAAAGCACATCTGATCGATAACTCAAAGTCCTGACTTGCACATTAGCAGAGTCAATTATCAGCTCTGCTCTCTGCTTCCTTGATTATTATTTCAGCATGTAGCAGCTGCTTCGCAAGCGTTATGGCCCATCACACTCTGAAGGGACTGAGTTAAATGCAGATTATTGACTGATGAGGCCATAAGAATGTACTGTAAAATATACAGCCATGTTCACCCATAAATCCCCACCGAGAGTGCCTTTTACAGAAATTCCTTATGGTGGGAGTGCTCTGGGTCACTGTCAAGGCCCTGAAAAATGTTTTTCCACCTGACTCCTGCCATCTTCTCTGTGGCGTTGTTGTCTCTCTTGGCATTGCATCTTCAGGTGAATGAGTGGTTCTCCCTCCCTCGACCTGCTCGTCAGGAGCCCTGGGCTTCAGCAGGGATGCTTGGGTTAGGGTTGATTCTGCACACGGGCAAGGTGAACTGTGTTTGATGTTTCGGCTTTGGTCCCCGTTTTATTGCTGCTCCTGTTTTTCTCAAGTTGCTTCAAGTTCCTCAGTTCTGGCTGAGGCTGTGGGCTTACACACTGAAGCAGCCTAAATCCTGGTGAGCACGAGCAGGCTAAATCGTGAGCTGTTTGAACACCAGGTAATGACAGCTGTCCCTCCTCTACCAGTCTGATGTATTGCTGGCCATCAGCCACATGGTTCACGGAGGCAGGCAGAAGTGCCTGGTTCGTTTTGCTTTGCAAATTTCCTCAGCTTCAGGATTCAAACCTATTTCGAGGGAAGGGGTGCATGTCTTTATGATTATGAATCGGGAATGCTGTGCATCTGCACTGAAAACCTCTCTCTATTTAAGATGCTGGTAGTTAAGCCGACAGTGATGAGGTGCTCAGCAGCTCCTTAGCTCGGTGGTGCCCTTTGTCCGAAACTTTGGAGGAGCCTGGGCTCATCCTGGGCGGGTTACTGGCCACTGCAAGCACAGCGGATGCTGGCACCTTGCGTGTAAATACACACGTTCCTTTTCTGCTCTAGCAGCTAGGCACTGGAGAAGATCACTGGTTTTGGTCAGTGCCCCCAGACTGAGAGACCTGGTGTTTTAGCCCAGGTGGTGAAGTTTTGAGCCCTTGAAGCTGGGTCCCTGCTGCTGGCAGCCTGCTGAGGCTTCTTTAGTGCTTCCAAGGATTTCTTGATCTGCTTCTCCCCAGGGTGCTCCCCTTCCAAGGGTGGGAGAGGATTTCACATACTGGAGCTGGAGCCCTAAGAGATGGCTAATTTAGAGCTTGATGGATTACAGAGGTTTGTTGGGTTTTGGCAGGTTTTTTTTAACACAGTTTTGACATGACTCTAGGATGGGTTTTTTCCTAAGCTTTCTCAAGTGCAGCATCCTGGCCATGGTTTTTTTCGGCTGTAAATGTTTTGGAGATCTTTCACTGCTGGAGCAACTGAGATGCTCGGGGCCAGACCCTCACGAGTTCCCAGGGAGGCCTGAACCCACCGAGCTGGTGCCAGCAGGTGTAGGGGGTCCTGCTGGTCACCACTCCTGTGACCTGGTGCTGAGCCCCAGCTGCAGCAACGCCTTCATGTCATGCAGATAAAAGCACTACAAGAAGCAAGGGGGCACCATGGCACCTTTGCAGACATTTCTGGGGGGTGAAGAATAAGCTTTCTGTTGTCTTCTGCCCTGGTGTTTACTGCTGTAAGAACTGCCTGTCCTTCAGAAAGGACTGTGATGGCTCGCTGATGTGTGCTGGGGAGCAGAGCTGTCCAGAGGAGTAACCAGAGTTGCTTCATGTCATGGGGGGTGGAAAAGGAAGGGATGTGCTGTCTCATGGGGTGACAGTGCCATGAGAGTCCAGCCAGGATGGTCAGGTATCAGGGAAGTGGGAACCCAGTTCCCAGCCTCGCTCCCCACCCTGGGGAGGGTGTTCTGTTCTCAGCAGTGCCCCTGTCCGGATCTGGTCGTCTTACTTCCATAGGGGAAGGAAGCAAATGCCACAAGGGCAGCTGACAAGTGTGCCAAGGTGGCTGAGTGAGACCACCCTGGGAATGGCAGCACGACGGGAGAAGGCATGGCTCTAGAGCTTGTGGCTTTTCCAAGGGTACCTCATGCTCAGGGTAATGCCAGGTGGTCTTTCCCTGCTGTGGGCAAGGAGACCCAGCACAGGCACATAGCTACTCCAGGGTACATTTGTGCTGTTGGTCTGACGCTCCCTCAGCTTGCCTTTCCCATCACAGGGAAAATTTTTACCTGTACCTCGAATATACATTGAACCTAAACCGATGCAGCGGTGTTATCTGCAACCTACTGACACTTTCTCTCTGTGTCTCAAGCTGGGGATGGTCAGGACCAGGGCAAGGGAGACAGCAAAAATTCAAGTCAGGAATCTTGGATTTATCATAGGCCCTTTTGGTGGCCACCACAAAAAACCCACTGGATGGCTTGCTGGCCCATCCACAGTTTGGATGGGGGTTGGCAGCTGCCACCACATTTTATTTCCTTCCCTCCTGGCTGGCCTGTGGAGCAATGCCTCGGGCTGCCCACCAGCTCTCGCTGAGGGTACCGACCCCTGGGCACACGATGTTGTAGCCTTGCAGGCTAAATGCGATGGCTGGGGATGGGTGCTGGGAGGGCTCATTGCCTGCAGCCAGGAGGCTGATACTGTCACGCTGTGTGTTCGTGTCTCACTGCAGCTACCCGTAAAGAAGTTAACACAGCTGTACTGCTCAGTCCATGTCCTGTCCCTTGTCCCACCCCCCACCCCCACCCCCACCCCCAGCGTGCTGTCCCTCACAGTAAACTTTGTCTGACAAGGACCGTGCACGCCACGGCCACAGATGTGCAGCTGGGCGAGCGGTTGCAATAGGATCACACCACGTCTTTTGAGTGGTGTGAATTCCTTGGTGCTTGCTTTCCTGAGCTCCCTTTTCATCTTGTTTTGTGTTCCTGGGGGTATTTGTCTGTAAACACACATGCTTGCCTTCAGCTGTGTCACGCACATTTAATTTCACTGCCAGGGTAAATCTCTCATATCCTCTCTGCCAGGGTAAAGCTCTCATATCAGCCCTGCAGAAACTCCTCTCCTTTCCCCCCTCTCTTCCACACCCTGCATATGCTCGAAACACCTTTGTTTAAATATCAGCCTGGAAAGAGAGGTTTGATGGTGATAGGGTCGGCATCCTTATCAAGGACATCGTTGCAGCGGGGCTGAACTCATCAAGGAGGAGCAAAAACTTTTGAAAAGCATCCAGGAAAGGATCATTGTGAAGTGACCTCTGTCCCTTCAAAGGCCTGAGGTATGTAGAAAAGCCGATGAGCTACTGATTTTTTTTTCTGGCTCGTCATTGTTGTAGAACTCTAGCCAGCTTGGAGTCTCATAACTGCCTCACGCAAAGCCATCTGCAGATCCAGATAATATCTCCAGCACTTGTTATGTATGCATTGATGTTCACTGCTGCCTTTGCCTGCTCTAGAAATGTCAGGCTACACATGATGAAAGTCCTGTAGTATGATATGAAACCGCTACACAAACTGCGAGTAACTGAAACCACACTGCACCAGCACAGGCTCTTCGTGCGATGCTTCCAGTCCTGC
Organism: Ibycter americanus; assembly: GCA_035590275.1. Classification (NCBI taxonomy): domain Eukaryota; kingdom Metazoa; phylum Chordata; class Aves; order Falconiformes; family Falconidae; genus Ibycter; species Ibycter americanus. The sequence continues at coordinate 114,221,019 of JAVJGI010000014.1, read as the reverse complement.
AGCAGTTTTTAGAATGGCTTTCTCTCACTTCTTTTAAAACCTTCCATGTCCCCACAATCAAAGACTCAGGGGCTAGACCTGTAGCTGTCACCTGGTTAAAGCTGATGGGTGCATGCCAGATGCGCACCACTTTATAGACTGGTCTTCAGGTGGAGTCCTCCCACAGCTCCCCAGATGTGTCTCACCAGTCTCCTTGGATGTGTCCTTGGCTTCAGCCCGGAGCAATTACCTGCATACCAAGGCAGGTATGGAATTAGATGTGGTTGTATTGGCTCTTTCAGGGATGCAGGTTAGGCTCCCTTAGCCCTACCTGCATCCTTTGATGTCTGAAGGATGCGAAAAGACTTCAGTTTTTGGAGAGGAGGAGGCTGGTAGGGAATGCAAACGAGGTTTGCTAAACCACGGAGGCAGGGAGCAGTGAGTTGTTGTTCACCCAGCCCTGCAGCACAGCCACCTTGCGACACTGGCTGAAACTCCTATGCCTCTTTGGAAAAGGCTGCAAGAGAAAGCATGTCTCCATGCAGGTCCTGGGCGCCTGGCCCTCCTCGCTGCTCCCAGGGAGGCTGGCAGCACTGGCAGGCTTGGGCAGGGGGAGAAGCATTCGAGGGCAGCAGGCTTGGGAGCAGGGCACTGGAAGGGATGGGAAGCACCCTCTCCTGCTCTGCCGTGTTGGGTGCTCTGGGAGGGTGGTGGGGACAGACCCCAGGAGTGGTGGACCCTGTGTGCTCTCTCCCATGGCCACAGCGGGAGACTGGGCTAGACAGCCCATCAGTGTGTCCCGGACAGGCGTTTCCTAGGTGTCTAATCCCAAGAATTAAAGCCTTGAGAGAAATCTCCCTCTCTCTGAGCAAAACCGAGGATTTGGAAGCTGAGAGGTAATACCAACACAGGGAATTATCAGGAGGTTAAATACACAAAATCACACCGGTGTCCTCGATTTTTCTGCTCCGGATTTCTCCGCTGTAGCAATGTTCAAACTCGAGTGTGTCCTGCTGGGTGACGTCTCATCTTTTCTCGCTGCAACACGGAGGTCACGGTTTGTGACTGAGGGCCCCACTGGTGGCAGTGACCCAGCGAGAACCAAACAAGTTGAAGCCTCTGATTAAAAATGCCCCCGTGGGGAGGACATATCTAACCGTGCCCCAGAGAGCCATAACTGCCTGGTGGCAGCTGAGCAAAGGGCAGTGTGCCAACAGGGTCTCAATCCTCTATCCACTCGCCTACATTTGTGGAAATACAGGATATAAGTCAACGAGACCTTAATATAGCTGAGACTGCTACCCTCTCAATCAAATTTCACTGCAACTTGAAGAGAGCGCAGTGAGTACTCGGCCATGGGGATGGGCAAAACACTCTCTTCGGCCTCTGTACTGCAGAAACCGGGCTGGAAATCAACCTCAGCTGGAGTGAGGCTTCATCCAGGGGTGCTTTCAAGGCTGGCAGCTGCAGGGTGGCTGCTAACACTTTGCAGTGCTGGGGTGGCACTGCCTGCTGCCAGATCCCTGCCAGACAGGCTAGTGATTGCACTGACACACATAATACACATGCAGGCTGCAAGGAGCAGTGCAGGGAGGATGCTTCAGCTGCTGAGCACTTGATTAGATGTGTCAGCTGAGAGATGCTAGAGGGGATGGAGAAACCCCCACCATGGGGCAGAGAGCCCCAGCAGCTAGAGGCACCATTGGCCGAACCTCAGCGGAAAGACACAAATGTTTATAAAGCAAGGCTGAAGCACGTGAAATCCCCAAATAAGCAGGAAAGAGTTATGAATGCTTGTGCTTGTAGGTTGCAAGGCTCGGGCAGGGAAAAGGTAAGGTAGCTGCATCCTGAGGACGTGGCTGAGGACACAGAATTGGGCTGCCTGCTGGAGGAGGAGGTTGAGATGGGCTGCTCGGGGAGGGAGTATAGGGAGGAGAGAGGGTCATGGCTCATATGTGTATGAGAGGGCTGGGGCTGTATATTCCCTGGCCGTTCAGGCAGCAGCAGCAGCTTGGGGGTCAGGCTGGGGAAGGTCTCCAGCATACAAAGCCACCTGGTCCAGCTGACAGGCTGGGGAAAAGCCCTCAGAGCAGAGAGCAGGGTTTGGTGCTGCAGTGTCCTGGGTGAGCACCTGGGCTGGAGGGAGGGTGAGGGCACTTGCTGGGGGAAGGCAAAGCTGAGCAGGCAGCTCTCTGCCAGACAGCTCCCACGTTCGGGCTTAAGCAGTAAGTCCCCTCTCGCTGGTCCCAGCCCTGCTTTCCAGGGTGGCTCTGTTTACTCAGATCTCCCAGGCTCCAGGTCACAGTGGTGTGCCTGGAACAGTGGCATCATGGTTTTAAATAACATGTGGGTGAGCTCAGCTGTTGGGCGTAAATGAGAAACGGGTGGTCTCTCTGCTCCTGTAATTTAAAAGCTGACTTTTGTTTAGCTGGGTCTGCATCACCACCAGCTGGGAGTACTGAAGCCCATGTGGCTGTTTCTAGGTCAGCAGTTTTCTGTCCTCGCTGTGTGGCTCCCTGGGGACACTTGTCCTGCTCTTCAGGGTCTGAGGTACGTGGGTCTGTTGGCAGTCCTGGGGACACAAAGGCATGCCTCCTCCGCTGGAAAGCACCCTGGGCTCTGCAAATGGTTGAAAACCTTTGGCTTAGTGGGGAAATGCCTAGTGCTTGCCGTGTGGCACGGACGTACCCCCAGTGCAGGATGGACCCCACCTCACCCTGGGTCACATATCGATGTATTTTTACTTAGAAGGCCCACTCGCGTCAAGCACACTTCTCCCTTACCCACTGCACTGCTTTCCCCCCAGTCACCACTGCCCTTTGAGCTGCCCCCAAGCCCACAAGCCCTGCAAGGAGGAAGGATGGTTGAGCTGCCTGCTCCTCTGCCCGCCTGCCCACCCCCACGCTTTGGGATGCTGCTTGTCCAGGCCAGCCCAGCAGTGCTGGCTGTTGAGTTACCCTCTCAGGTTGTGGCTGGCAGCCCTTGGGGTGGCTTCCCAGGCAGCTGGTCCTTCAGATGCCACGGCCACCTGCATCTTCACCAGTCTCTGGCACAGTCCTGCCCGGAGAGGGGTTTGGGAGAGGGTCGCTGCTGTGGGGGCCTCAGGCATCCGTGGAGATCCTGGGGAGCCCTGTGGTCCGCAGGAAGGGTCCCTTGTCCCCCTGCCCCAGCACAGGGAAAGTCTCCTCACCGATTGAACCACCATCAGTGCTGAAACTTCCCCCCTGCCCTGGTGCTCCTCTGCTGGCATTCGACATGGAAATGATTCTGATTTATTCTGGAATAATAGGATGAAATGGTGCAAAGGAAAATTTTACACTGAGGATTGAGATAAATTGCCCAGAGCAAAGTCGGCCAAGGGAAGGGAGGGGGGAAACTCCATTGCCCTGGTCACTCAGCGGACCAAACATCGCACTGGAAAATAAAATGGAAACAACGCGATGCTGGCCAGGAGCGGTGGCTGGATGAAGAGGGGTGGATGCTGACCCCCTCACAGCCGCCGGGGTGTTGCTGGCGGTTCATGCAGGGCCCCTCGCACTGTCCCACCCCTACGTGCCCCCCTCGGCCCCCCCTGCCAGCGGCGGCTCCCGCGGCCCCAGCGGAGCCTGAGCCGGGGCCGGGCTCCCGGAGGGTTTCTGACAGTCTGGCACCATCTGCTGGGGTTTCCCGGGAAAGAAAGCGGGTTTTGGGGAGGCGGCCGTGCCCCAGGACGGCAGTCTGAGGGCAGCGAGGCAGCAGCGGTTCCCCGGGGCTTGTCCCCATGCCCGCTGTCACTTCTCCTCCTCCCCCGGTCGCTGCCTTGCAGTCGATGTGCCTGGTGGCAAAGGTGACTGGCGGCACGGCTTTACAAAGCCAGCGCCAGCTGCCAGCTCAGGCCAGCCTGGTAGCCCATCACTGGTTAGACTGGTTTAGCCGAGGGGCTGGGGGCTGGCTACATGCAGCCCCTTTGCTTTGGAGAAGGGCATCTGCCTTTTCTTGGGCAGGGCAAGGTCAACGTTCTCGCTGCTGAGTTTCCCTCATACCTTTTCCCCTTCTCCTGTCCCTCCTTGCCCCAAGGTGGTGGTCGCTCCTGTCCCAGTACCTGGTTTGCTGCCCAAGTGCTCTTGATTTGTGCTCCAAGGCTGTGCTAGTGATGGGAAAGCACCCCAGGGCCACTGGGAGGAGGGTCCTGGGCCTGATGGATGTGCACTGAGGCAAGTGCTGCTTCTTCCACACGAGCCCCTGCCAGGGCGTGCTGGGGCTTGCATTGCCCCCTCGGAGAGGGCTGAGAAGGAGCAGCAGTAAGGCGAGCACACCGAGCCCCCTGGCTGGGTGGCTCCTGGGAGCACCCCCTTGCTCCCCACTTGCAGGCAGGAGGAACCCAGCCCTGCCTGCACAATCTGGCAGCGTGGGTCTGGGCACGGCTGCGTTTGCAGAAACCACATTCATCTCTGCTGCCTTTAGCGTGAGGCAGCTGGGCAGGAAAACCAGCTCCCTGTTGCAGCTATGCTGCCCCTTTCTGATTTTGTCTTCAGCTCCTGGATGAAACTGTGCCTGGTGCCAGCCCCTGCCCCACGCAAGCAATAGGCAAGAGACATCCCGGATTCACATGCACTTGTTCTTATTAGGGGCTCCGGCAGGGGAGGGAGGGAGATGGGGAAAGGCAGAAGTCTGCCTCCAGCAAGACGGTCTGCACAAATGGACTGGCTTATAAATGAATTTATAAGTTGAAATTGGCCTATAATGAGAGAGTTACTGAGAAAAAAGGACTGTGCACTGCAAACCACTTAGGAATCTGAGATCTCAGTGCATTACGCAAAGGCAGAGGGGAAATGCTGGGTCCTAGGAGCAAAAGCATCGCAGATTGCTCCAAGCGGTGATGGGCAAGCTCAGGCCAGTTGTATTGCCTACCCCACAGTCCTCCCCTGGCTCTGGGTGTCTTCCCCAAAATGCATTCCCCTCTGATAAAATTGCAAGAGCATTGGGTTCTTGAAACTGCTGTTAAACGCCATCATTAAATATGGTTTTATTTCAAGGCAGCTTTTACTAGTAATGGTTCTAGAGTCAGTTCTCTGGAGAAATACATGGTAGTTTTGAGGTTTTTCTTTCTAAAAGTAAAGCAGTTTCCCAAGTTTGCTGCTGTGGTTGGGCTTTGTGCCTTACGGGCTTCTGTCAACAGCTTGCTTAATGAATGAAGATGTGAGGGAAGAAAAGCTTTTCAATGAGGAGGCTGTGTGCTTCCCAGGGCTGGAACCATAAACAAGACATAAGCAGTGATTGAAAATATGACATCCTTCTCTAAGTACTCCCTAACACATGCAGAATCAATTTTACCTTCTGAATTTCTTGAAAACAGAGAGAAGTTGGTGTGCCTCCATGCATGTAACCTGGGGGTTATCCATTTGGGACGCACACAGAGATTAAGGCTTCTCTGAGCTATGTACAGCTGGTACGTGTGGGGAAAGTTCAGTTTACAGTCTTCCTTCTCCCAAGAGTAATCTGACCCCCAAAGCTGTCCAGAAACCTGTTGCCTCTGATTTCATCCTCCCCCAGCAGCTAACCTCCACCCTAGTGCTGTCTTTCTGAGGTGCAGGGAATAAGCATCTCTCCCCTGAGTCTGAAATGATGCCAGGTACCATACCCAGCTGTGAACGCGAGGTGATCACACTGTCCTGTCGCCGGTTGTGCCTCACCGCGGTGCCTACAGCCAGGGGGGGCGCGGGGTCGAGACTAGGCAAGCTCATCAGGAGGGTTTGTGGTTCCCCCATGCTAAATCCCACTCTTCGCTCGAGGGAAAGCCATGCTTCTTTTGTAAAGCTCAGCAAGCCTGGTCTCTTCCTAGCCTGCTCTACGGCTGGTGGCCTGCTCTCCTTGCCTGTGCACAGCTGCTTCTCCTTGCGGGGCTGCTGCCTCCGAGAAGCTGCTGCCTTTCCCACAGCCTGACCTGGCATTTCTCTTCCCGTGTTGGGAGCGTATTAGCATATTTTCTCTCCTTACTGTCACACGCAGCTATAAAATACGCTCTCAAACAATTGGCCTGGGAGCTTCCAGAGATCACTAATAGAGAGAGAAAAACAGCATCTATATAAACAAAATCAGCCTCAATATTCAGCTGGCATTGCTCAAAGCTGAAAGGCTTGCAACCTCCTCCGCAACAGGGAAGAAAATTCTTAGGCAATGGGAAGAAATACCAAGTGGGGAGTAAGAGCCAGGAGGTACTGCTATAGCATCTGTGCAAGCAGCAGCCTGTGACAACCCGGCACATCCCTCCATGCAAAAGGCACCGAGTGCTCTCACTGCCCCGGCTTCCCGGCACCGCTCCTGTCCCTCCGCAGCACCGGGCGTGCAGGGCAGCAGCAGACCTCCTGGGATGTCTGCTGGGGCCTGTTTCCCTGGGGGAACAGAGTACAGAGAGAGATCAGCTTTCTGGAGTAATTTTTAAATGAGTTCCTTCGTCAGAAATGGTTCTTCAGCTCATACAGGATAAAAGAGGACCTGGAGGATGTTGGTGTGCATTGACCCAAAAATGCACATCAGAGAGGATGCATTTGGTATCAGCCAGAAACCCAATAGAAATGCCTTTGTGGAGACAAACCTCCTGTGGATAGATGTGAACAACCAAAATTTCTCTGGTTATTATATATCCTGGGAATATCTGAGATAACACTGAGGCATGATTTTTTTCTTTTTCCTAGAAGTACAGCACATCTGTGTTTTTGCTGAGGGCAATTAGAGCTATGGGGGAGATCAGAGGCTGATGAAAAATGAGTGCCTTGCTATTGTCTTGCCTTGTGAAGTAGCGATTCTTTGATTTCTGGGTTATAGTAAAGCACTTACTTCGAAGTCACGTGAAGAGCTCTCCAGGGTGAGGAGGCAAGCAGCTGGTTAGATCCTTCCCGAAGGAGGACAAAAGGATGGCGGCTGGTTGATTGTCCACCTTTCCTCCACCCCATTCCTAATGCAGCAACATGTCCTAGAGGGCATGATCCCATCAGTTGCCGGGGCTTGCTTGCCCCACGGGTGCTTGCCCCTTGCCTTCTGGTTTCTTCGCCTCTACAGATGCTACCGGAGACCCATGGCCTTGCAGGACGCATTGGTGTGGAAATCACTGGTGCTGCACTGGTATTTCCACTGTTTTTTGTGTACAGGAGTTAATGCCCAGGATTATATCAGCAGCTCACTTTCTCATTAAATGGCTTGACCCCCCGGAGCGCTGCCCATGTCTCCCCTGGCTGGTCTCACAAGGGCTGCCTGCCTCTCTGCAAGGCTTGTGGGTGCCATGGCAGGGGAGGAGGGAGGAAGGGATGGAGTTACCTCACTGGTGATGTGGCTCCATTCCCAGGGATGCAGTTGGGCATGGCTCCGATCACCTCTTGCTCTGGGGTGCAGCAGCAGCTGGAAGAACGCGGTCCTGCTCCTCCCAGACACCAAACACCAAATGCTCGGCGCTCGGCTTACGCAGCACGCTCCTGCTCCCTGTGCCAAGGCTGCTGCGTGTTTGTCACTGGGGGACAGCCAGCCGGCTGTTTGCTGTATGACGGTGCCTGGCTGACATCCCAAAGTGTTTTGCTGCCTTCCCTCCCCTCCTGACAGAAGGATCAGTGGGATTATTTGGCCGAAGGAGGTTTTGCCCAGCATCGGCCTCTCTGGTGACAGCCTTAGAAAGGGGTCATCCATTCGGCAGTGAAAGAAAGGTACCACCTTCCTTAGCACTGATACATCCAACAGGGCAGTCCCTTGGCTGGCATCAATCTCCTGAATTCTACCAAACTCGGAGCAACCCCTGGACTGATGCCAAGTCGGGAGCTGCCACCTTTCTGCTCAAGGATGCGTGCAGTGCATGCGGAGGGTCCTGTCGTGGTGGTGCAGGGGGCTCGGTGTGCTGCCTCTTCCAGGTGGGCAGGAGGTCTCCTGCAGGCAGCAGGGAGCCCCGGGCAGCCAGGGGCAGGTGGGACCCAGAGCTTCTGGGGCACCCAGGAGAGGCAGGTCCCCAGCTGCCGTGCCCTGGCTCTGCCTCGCGTGAGAAAGCAATTCACTGGGTTGTCACTCAAACCTCGGCAGAAAAGGAGTCCCTGACACACCAGAGTTAACGGTGGGGGAACTAAGCACTCGCAAAGCATTTCTGACAAGTTCTTCTGCTTGGTGCCGTGCAAAGAAAAAGCCTGGAGGACGCGTCAGAGGTCTGGCTTTGGCTAGAGCCATGTATGGAAAGCTGAGCTGCAGCTGCTACAGTTAAACCCCTGAGACGGGAGAGAATGTCTGTGTGGTTTGTGGGCATTTTAGGCAGGTTTTGTCCTATTCTGTCCGCAAGTTTAGTGACTGCAACATCCGCAGGCACAGAAGGAGAGCAAAGCCTGTTTCCTGCACGTACAGCACTGGCAGGGGCTGTGCTCCTCTGCACTGGCCGCTGAAGCGTGCCCGCACCCCTCTCCTGGGGGAAAGGGGCCCCCGCAAGTCAAGAAAGAGCTGACTGCATCTGCGAGCTGTTGGTGGTGCACACGGCGGGGGTCTCGGCTGGATCCCCCCCCTGCTGCGCAGGATGCCGGTAGGAAACTTAACTAATGGCTCTGCCCGTGAGCTGGCTTGTGTCACCTCAGCATCACGGCATGGGGGGCTGCCAGGGCTCCAGGGCTTGGTGTCCCCCTCCCGCTTTTGCTTGTAGGGGCTGGAGGGTGATACTGGAGTGTGACAAGCTGATCCAAATAGCCACAGGTTGGACAGGATCCAACCCATGTTTTTAATGCCTCGCAAATTCTCCCCTCCACCGTGCTCTAGCCACAGTTGCCTCACAGTCTTCTTTTCTACAGACCCAGGGAGACTTGCCCACCTCATATTCACCCGAGGAACACAAACTGTGTGACCAGAAGCAGCAGCAGACCAGTCATCTTGCTCCTAAATGCAGATGAGAAGCAGCAACACTATTAGTAGCAGGTAACCTCTCTGTGGCTTAGCTCCCTGTTGCAAACCCTCCAGCTGATGTATGAGATGAGCACCTGGTGAGGGATGCTTGGAGGCTGGACACCTGCTTGGCCCTGCTGCAGCCTGCTCCTCTGCAAACCCTTCAGATGATGCATGAGATGAGCACCTGGTGAGGGATGCTGGAGGCTGGACACCTGCCTGGCCCTGCTGCAGCCTGCTCCTCTGCAGCCTTTCCCTTGCACCATAGCTGGCACACAGAAATGGCCATAAAAATGGATAAACGTGCTGTTTCTGTGCTTGGGGCAAGAGGCAGGGCCATTTCCAGACATGGCACAGTCTATCACATGTGGCTGTCTCCCTGTGCTGTGCTAGACACGTGTCAGCCCAGTTTTCCCCTGAATCACAGCGCTCAGGCAGCAGAAATCCAGAGGTGAATTTTACCTGCTGGCAGGGTCTTTCCACAGCTTTTTACACAGGGTTTTGGGGCTGTACCCACTCCCAACTGGCCAGGGAGCCTGTTAATCTCTGGAGATGTGTCCCCTTTTGCTATGTCCTGGTGGCACAGTGGCGGCGTGGCCGGGCTGTGCTGCGGTGCAGTGCTGTGATGTGTGGTACGGGCGGTGCTGTCTGTTTGCTTCTGGGGTAAAAGCAGGACAGGGGGGGAAAACCCTTGCTCCTGTGAAATATTGACTGCTCAAGGTTAGGTGGGTAGGATGAATGAATCCCTCCCTTGCTTGCGGTACCCCAGGCCCTCTTTTCAAAAGCCCGGACTTCTCCAGGAGCCTCTAATCAATCTAAAGGGTATTTGGGGTTGTAGCCTGATTGGGGACAACGCATGTGCCTGCTAATGGTTCAAAGCTGTGCCAGGGGAGGTTTAGATCGGCCATTAGGAAGCATTTCTGCACTAATGGGGTGGTCAAACACTGGAACAGGCTTCCTAGAGACGTGGTCGATGCCCCAAGCCTGTCAGTGTTTGAGAGGCATTTGGACAATGCCCTTAATAACGTGCTTTAGATTTTGGTCACCCTGAATTAGTCAAGTAGTTGGACTAGATGATTGCTGTATATCCCTTACACCTGAAATATTCTAGTCTATCCTATCCTATCCTTATCCTATCCCTATCCCTATCCCAAATGTGCTTGTTCACAGAGAGAGCAGTGGCTTCCTCCTGGCAGCAGGTACACCTCTTCCTGCAGTGGTCTGGGAGTTCTCCCTGTGTGCCTGATGATTAAAATACCACCCCTGAGCTGGTGCAAGGGCTTGCTTGCTGGCCATCTCACATGGCATCCACCCTCTCAGGACAATGCCTGAGCTGGAGCTGCTGCAGAAGCGGGGCTGTGACAAAGTAAATCACGTGGGCAATGCTCTGTAGGCTGTTGTTGTCTAGGTGCTGGAGAAAGTAGAGCTGGGGAGGAAACTTGGAGACAGGAATATGAAACTTGGAGACAGGAATAGGCAACCTGGCCCCAGACTAGCAACAAAGCAGCCCTGAGGCAGCTCCCAGTTCAGGGACTGCCTTGTGTGCCAAACCACGGCAGGGAGCATCCCCCTGGGAAGTGGGGCCACATGGTGGGAAAGGGATATTTGCCAACTGGAGGTTACGCTGTGGTAGAGCCAGAGAACAAAAGCTTTGGGAAAGGGATGGATGAAGTTAAAGGACAGCAGGGCTGCTAGCACTGCATTTGGCTCGCTGGTGCTGGAGCTCAGGCTCTCTCAGTTTTGTTGATAGGCACTGTGGGTGCCTGGAAAGGTGCTTTGCCCACTCCAGCAGGTCTGGAGTGGGGAGGAAGATGCTCAAGGAAGAGAAAGGAAGTTTTAGCTGGTCAAGTGAGTCTGCCCTAAAGACCAAGTCCTCTTTGAACACCACACAACAGGTATCAAGAGGGTGAGGACAGGAAAAGGAGTCTTCTTACGTTTGTCACCCACCATACTATAAATGTTTCTCACTGCCTTGCTGCTCAGGCAAATCGGAGGATGCTCTAAGCAGGTCAGAGTATGGGGGAATTTCCTCCTTGTGCCAGATGGGTTGCTTATCAGCCCCAGCTACTTATCATCCTTCTTGTGTTGCTGTTTCTTCCCCACTTGTTTTCTTTTGGAGGAGACCAGAATTAAGGGTAGGGCTTGTCACAGCCTGCCTTTGGGAATGGTAGATTTGTAGGAAGAAGATTCCTTATGCTGTAAAAGGTAATCACATCTAAATAGCAAAAGAAGAAGCTTTAGTTCTTCCCAGCTATTGCCAAGGTGAGGTCTAGGAGAGCTGGCAGCCTGGGGAGAAAAAGGTGTGGCAGGGAAGAGATGGCTTCTGGAGGGAGGAATGGCCTCCTGTTATATCTTTGCCTGGCTCTTTGCTAGTATGGAAGAGCAGTCCTCAGGCCTTGGAGTCCCAGATCTTGAGCTTGTTATTAAGCCCTAATGTACACAGCACTTTACAAAATAAGAGGATGCCCACACTGTGTTGTCAGGGATGAAGTTTGGAGGCTCCTGGAGCACTGCTCCCAGGGCAAGTGGGTCTCTGTGCTTCTTTTCGCCCTTGTCCTCTGCTGAGCCCCAGCAAAAAAACAATCCTCCAGCACTGGGGGAAGGCTTTCTTGCAACAATCCTTATCCACAGGGACCAGGATTAAACTACAGTGCTCCACGACTCATTTACCACACTCCACCAAACAGCCTTTGGTTGGTAATAATTCTCACTCGCTGCAGTTTTGTGTTTGGAGAATTAATTGCTTTAATAAGGAGCTTAATTAGAAGTGCAAAAGTAGGATAAACAGCAGAAATGTTGGATAAGTGCTGAAGACTCTTTCCATAAAGAGAGATGCTGCCCCGCTGCCCTCCCAGTTGGAAGTGGTATTAGGGCAGGGGGATTTGCATCGCTGTACCCTGCAGCCAGGTTTCACACCTCGCTGCTGCTTCTCCTAAAAACCACCCAGCCGCCTGCGATGGCGTGGCACGGGGGGCTGTGCTGAGGGGAGCTCCGCTGAGATACCCTGTTTAGAAATAATATGCTTTTGCATCCCTTGTGGCAAAACAGCTTTTCCAGGGAGCTCTGGCTCCCAGAGGCTTTCCTGACAGGTCTCCATGTGCAGTCCCAAATTTTGTTAATGTCCTGGGATGTTAGGACACCAGAGCAAAAGCTGGGGCTGCAGTGCTCCCCGGGCCAGCGTGTAGTGCAAGGAGCTGCATCAGGGCGATGCACCATTGTCACCCCTCGCCTCCAGGCTGATTTCACAGCCTGGTCATTCCCCCAGTGAAGATGAACGTTTCTGACTCCAGCTGAGTTAAAGAGCTTCAAGAACAAATGAACTCCAAGGCAGAAATAGGCTATTTTCCTTCCACCCCCCAAAGCAGCTATCAGCAAGGAAAAAAACCCTCAGTTTTCAGGGCAACTGAATCCATTTGCAAATGCATGTCAAGTTCGACAAATAGTTTGGGCTTAAATAATGGAGGGTGGCTTTTTTTTTCAATCTAAATGTTTTATTCCCACAGTTTCTAAACCAAACATTTCACTTTTTCATTTTGAAATAATGTTCTGTTGTGAAATATGATTTTTTTAAAAAAAGCATAAAGCAAAACAGAAGCCCTGAAAATGAAGTAAATGGCACTGAATTTTTGAGTCAAAAGCAAGGAATTAGCCAACCCACAGTGTTTATTTTTTCCATGGTAGGTGTCAGCAAGCAAACTGGAAAATCTGCATTTCTGGACAACCTGAAATTATTCTTTTTTTCCACCCCTAACAGTGAGCTCAGAAATCAATTTTCACAGGTCCATTTTCTGAGCAATCTCATCGCTGCTGCCAAAATGATCTCTCTATTCTTATTTGTACCCAAAATGGACAGATAAGGAAGATTCCTGAAGCAGAGGTGCAATTCCTCTTCCTACGTCGGTCAAGCCCGTTGGCATCCCTCTGATCTAAATAAGATGGATCTTTTTCTCCCCCTTCCCCCCAGGGCAGCTCACATTGCAGGTGGCAGTGGTCGCAGGATCTGTGCCATCGCCTTGCCCTCCCGTAGCACCTGAACTTCCCAAGGTCCTTATGATTAATTAAGCCTTGCAATGGTGCCGTGAGGTACATGTAGTACACACAGCAACTGCTTTCCCAGCTGCCAAAATTCTCATCTATCAATGCACAGTCTTTTCTCCATTCTTTTTCTCTCTCAGCCTCACTCTGCACTTGGGCTTTTCCAGCCATCGCTGCCTGGCTCCTTTCTGCCTCTGTGGACAAATTGGCTGATGGCCTGTCCATCCTGTGCAGTCAGACAAGTTACACTGGTGCAAATGGTTTGGTCCCCTGAGCACTGTTTGATTAACTTGGGTGGCTGGCACTACGGGGCTGTCTCCCCGGCAGGCAGAGGGACCTGATGACCCAAGTTACTTCCATTCGTTGTATCCCTTGCAAGCCTGGGCCAGCTCCTGCAGAGAACTGGCCAGGAAAAAACTCTGATGAAGCCCGGTCAGCAGTGAGCCGCTGTGCAGCTCTTGATCCAGTGGCCAGCAGGTCCCAGCCCGAGCAGTCACTGGGCTTTGCTTGGGCAGCCGGGTTTTTAATTGTAGCGTGCAGACTGTTCCAGCGGGGTGTCAGCCAATACCATGGTGCACTAGCTCTGCTCTACAGGGGAAGCAGCTTGTGAAACCCTTCCCTGATTTCAGAATGAACAGAAGTCCTCCCCCTTTCTCGCCATTTCCCTCGCAGGCTCCCTAGCCACCTGCGAGGGTCTAATCCTTCGCTATGGAGCACTCACCTCTGCCTGGCACTGGTGGGCATCTAACGCCCCGCATGCTGTGCAGGTGCAAATGTCCTGTTCCACACACAGAGCAGGGGAAAACGCAGGTCCATCTCCTCCTCTCTTTGCTGCTAACACTTAGCCATCAGCTGTCAGGAAAGCCCCCGCATCTTCCCACCCTCTGGCCGCCTGGTTTCGTATTTGCTTCTCTGTGGTCCTCGCTGCTGGTCCCGGCGAGCATCCCTGCCCATCTCTTACACTAACAGCCGGTGGTTCCTACAGGCAGAGGAACTGACACTCTGGAAATGCAAATGCAGCTGCCAAGAGAGGGCGTTGAGGCACTGTCAGTGGTGATGCTGGCTGGGGACCCGCCGGGGGTCCTCCTCGGGCAGCTCAAGCCCGGTGGCCCCGCCGGCCCGGGGGCTGCTGCCCGCTGCGCTCCGAGCTGCTCCAGCGCCTGTGGCTCTCGGTTTTCCCTGTAATTTCTGCTTTGTAGACACAGAGAAAGAGTTGGTGCTTTTGCAAAGGGCTCAGCAGTGCTCCGCAGCTGAGATGGCTGCACAGCTGGCTCTGCTGCAACATCCCACTCGTGGGCTATGAGGGGACCCACCTGGGCACCTACCTGTCGGTGCCTGAAATGATGGGGAAACACGTGCTCTATTTCTCCATACACCCCAAACGTATGTGGGTGCTTCCCGCTGGCGTGTGTGGAGGGGCAGGGAGGGTGGTTATCCTCCCATGCTTCCCACCAGCCTTCTGACTCTCATGGGGAGAGTGCAGGTGTGGGGTGCAGGGACAGCAGACCCAGTATGTAGGTCAATGATGCTAGAGCAGCTTTCTCTTTGCCTTTCTTTCCTCCAGCCTCAAAGACAAGGGATGTCCATGTCCTAAAAGGCCCTCTGGCCATGGGCCATGGGAGTGAACGCCCAGGCCAGCTCCTGTTCTGTGGAGGTGAGCCTCACACCAGCTCCACCTGCACCTTCAAGGGAGAGGACAGGGGCTGTCACCAGCCAAGGTGCCCATCCACTTCCAGGCTCACATCAGCCATGCTGGTGTTTCTCCCTAATGGAGCAAAACCAGCCAACTGCTCTGTAAGCAGCTATCTGCACCACTGAGATGAACAGCAGCATTTATGGAAATGTATATATTGTTTAAAGTGAAGCCAGGGTCAGTGTGTATCTCAGAGGAGAATCTCAGCCAGAGCATGAAAAGCATTTCACGTTGATTTCTGAGATCTTTAACTGTCATTTCCCTAGGAGAGATGCTGAATTTGAAAGTGAACGTTCAAAAGTAGAAAGTGAGGCTTTGCGTTGGGGCCAGGGTTTGCAACACCAACTCATTCTGCACCCCCAGAAAGCCACTGAGCTCTGGGGCTCTGCTCTCCTCTTTGATAAGGCATGGCATTAATACTGACCCAGATGCTGGGGAAGAATGGTAGAGCAGGCAAATCTCTGGACTTTGTCAGCAGACCGCAATAGGCAATCTTACAGCAGTATCATTTCAAACACCAGAGCAAGGAATTTATGTTGGAAAAACTGTTCTGAGCTCATTCTTTGCATATAAACACTTACTGGCTTGTAAATGGGTTTTGACCAGGGGCATATACCCACAGTGGTGTGATGTACCGCTGTGTTTGAGTGACAGCATCTGGATGTATGTTTTCCTGGTGAAAATTTACTGCTTTGGTTTTTGGCTTGGGCTTCATGTTTTGGAGACTATGGGTGCCTGTGGGACAGAGGGAGAGAAATGTGAGCTAGATCAATGCAATGAGGAAGGAGTCAGAAACCAAGGCAGCTGTATTTGTTGCAAGGAAAATGGATGGAGGCTGCAGAAAGCAATCACTGTTAGGAGCAAGAGTGATGGTATCCAATCAGGAGACAAGGAAAGAGTACATTTCGGAGCAGTAACTGGTGTTAGCTTCCCATTAACCATAATAATAACTGTATCCTGGAGTGATCACTGAGTTCATTTAGACCCAGATACAATTATTGAATTGTGTGCAACATGCACCCTCAATTTGCTGTGCGATATTGAGCCGGAGTCAGCTTCCTTACAGGCTCCGGTTTCCAGCGGCTGGGCTGCTAACAAAGTGCCCTCTCGCTCTCACGTGCCATCACTCACCGCACCTTCACACACATCTATATTCTCTGATAAAATCAGGGTCTTTGCAGCTGAATGCCGGGCAGTATTTCTTTCAGGAAATTCTCTGTCTTCCTGGCAGTGGCTTGAGAGTCACTCGTGGTGGACCCGGAGCTCTCTGTGCTTGGAAAAAAGCAACCTGTTTGCCCATTTCCCAGCTCCCTGGTCACCAGTTTGGGATGGGGACAGTTGGGTTGTTGCAGGTGCGTTTTGGCCCCAGGGTCTGGGAAAGCATGATGCAGGGCACTCATCAGCCGTTGGAAATGCACTCATTAACCTCAGCAGCCTTGGTGTTGCCTCTGCCAGACACAACAGAAGCCCTTAGGAGTAATGAGGCTGACACACCCCAAGCTTAAATTTGGACAAGCTTTTTAATACCCAGATGAAGAGATTACAGGAATGACCTACTTGTTTATACGTGGCAGATCTGCGAAATGTGCAGAAGGCTTTGCTCATTAGGAGCAGAGGTCGGTGGGGTGGAGTTGCCCTACCAGCACCAGAGCTGCAGCCAAGAGTGCACATTAGATGGTGCCTCCAAGGAGCTGGGCTCTTGCCTGTGTTTGGAAATTCCCCATGCCTCCCCTAATTCTCACGCTAAATGCTTTGTGCTGTGAGGCAAGGGTGGCTAATCCCAACCTCTGAGGCCACTGGAGGTTTGCAAGTAGTTCAGGCTCATCTGCAAAGCTACCTTGCCCAGTTGGCCTGGGACAGCGGCATGCTGTGCCCCGCAAGCCACTCCACAAGCCAGAGTGGGTGTTGTGAGTGCTGAGGCACTGTAATCTGGGATCCACCACTCCCGAGTCCTGATCTGCCATATTGGCATTGATTAAAATTGTTTTGAACACATGCAACATCCTCAGTTTTCTACCATACAATAACTTGCGTGTACCCTGACTCACAGCCCCAAGATGCTCCAGTTCTGGATGATTCAATTCCTGCCCGTTGCATGGCTCCTCGGGAGATGGGAAAGTGCAACCTGGTGCAAAGGCAGCTTCCTTAAGAGAAGAGTTTGCCTGATCTTCTGTTGGCTGAAAGTGCAAAGGCTTCAGGAGTGTTACTATTACCCAGGGATTTGCCCTGATTGGGATTTTGAGGACTTCATAAAATGAGATGCAATGAAGGAGCTGGAAGGTGCGTTACAAATTGATGAATATGATAGCTCGGGTTTTGTGCGTGGTGATCAGCCTCTCCCACAGCGTGCCAGGCTGGAAGGTGCAGGAAAAGGCCATTTATTGCTCAGGCGATGGGAGGAGGTTGCCCAGCTTATCCTCCGAGAGCCTTGAATACCCGGAGCCTCCTGGACAAGCAGAGGCAGAGGTGCGATTGCTCTTCACATTTGCCGTTTGCTGGGGTGCTCCAAAGTGTGCTGTGCGTGGCTGTTGCAGCGACTCTCAAACCTCTCCCAGTCTTGTGACTTTAGGGAGGATGGAGACATGCAGCTGGGACCTGT
>JAVJGI010000014.1:114143145-114203736 GCA_035590275.1 Ibycter americanus | reverse complement strand
TGGCTGTTGCAGCGACTCTCAAACCTCTCCCAGTCTTGTGACTTTAGGGAGGATGGAGACATGCAGCTGGGACCTGTCTGGAGAGAGAAACGTTCAGCTTGGTGAGTCTCTCAGTGTGGAAGGAAGGTCAGTGTGAACCCTTCATGCTGTTAGTCACCCAAAGCATGCAACCATCTGCACCACTATATTGACAGACCTGGTCCTGGTGTGACCCACAACATGACCCTTGTGCTGTCCCTGTTTGGGGCAGCCTGACCCCAAATTCCAGCTAGGGACGGACCCCAGGGTGTCCTGTCGCTCTGATACCTCTGCGTGGGGAGATGGGACAGGCCTGCTGGGACATAGGTGGCACGTACAAGGGTTCCTTCACCCTGCTCCTCCTGCATCCCAGCCAAGCGAATCCAAAGCCGTCCCAGCCAGAGCTCAGCAGGCAGGCAGGCAGCGCGGACAAGCAACAACCCAGGTCCTGGGGGTCACAGCAGTGCAGGTGCAGCCACCGAGTCCTTGAGCCAGTGACAAGGAGAAAAAGTGTGTTGTTATAAATCTACAACCTGGTCTTAATAGCTTTGGGCTACAGGCACGTAGATTAAATTTCAGCCCTATATTTCATGGAAGTCACATGGTGGCATGTCAAGGCACTGTAACTGAGCAGCCCTCTGATGGTTTGTTGGATGTCTGGCAGGTAGACTAACTAGAGCAATGAAATAAAGCATAACAACGTGTAGGCTGAAGAATGGGAGAATTTCTTAGCGATGAGATCAGGGCTGTAATACAGCGTCTTGGGGAACTGATGGGAGCTTCTCCATGATTGTGTTATTTAAAAAAAAGATTGGACAAGTGCTAGATGGTGTATATTAGCTTAGTGGTGTGGAAATCGTGGCAATTTTGTCAGAGAAAGGGTGACAGAAGGGTACACTGTTCCATTTTCAGTAACTTCACTCAGAATGCAGTTTACTTTGGAGAGTTGGGAGGAAGGTTGCTTTGTTATTTTTTATTTGGGAAGGGGAGGTTTCTTTAGTTGTTAATCCTATAGAAAAAGAGATATTTTAATTCTGAAGTTGTAGCTGGTGTCCTTTCTTGTGGACACAAGAGGGACTGGAGGAAGGGCACTTGCACCCTGTAAGGATAGCCTCCCACAACACGGGTTTAGACACGCTCTGTGCTAGCTGTACAAAAGGATGCCTCTCTGCGGTTGTCAGATGCCGGGAAGGGGAGAGGGAGAAGGGCACGGGCCAGATACCCATCAGCTTGTGCACGGCACAAGACTGGGTACCACTTTGCTGGATGCTGCTCTGCGGTGGCTTCCTTTTGGGCTGCCCGGTTTCCTCCATGCATGGCCCTACTGGAAAGCTGCAGCACAGCAGCAGGGCTGTTTTCTGCAGCGATGCACAGTGGACAAGGGAAGCAACAAACCAGCGGTTAGGATTTCCCAGCCTTGTTCCCCTGTGAAGCTGTCTCTGATCAGGTCAGCCTTGCCCTTCCTACCTGCTCGTTTCTGAGATAGTCCCAGCATGGCTTTTCCCAGCCTGGGCATGGTGCTGCCAGCTGGTATCAGCTCAGCCAGGAGGAGAGGAAAGGCCAGCAGCAAGCATTTGGCCAGCAAGCATAGGCAACCCTTACCCTAGCACTGGAAATGAAGGGTCTTTCTCTCTAGCGATAGCCTCCTCCAGTCCACAGCCTGTTCTGGACCCTTCTCCCCTGTGAGATGGCATCAAGCCCCTGGTTTTGGCCATCCTGCCGCAGCAGCCAGCTCTACCAAGCCCAGCAGTGGTGCTGTGCCCTCTGTGAGCTGCAGGCACCAGCCCCAGGTCCTCTGTGCCTGCTCACACCTTACATCAGTGGTGGCATGTGAGACCTCAGGGGTGGCCGCTGGTCAGGACCAGGTGGGAAGGGGCCAGCCCCACAGAGCCTGCTGGGGCACGCACAGTGAGTGCAGTTTGGGCTCTTTCTTTTGAACAAATGCCTTTTCCACCCTGTGAATCCAGAGGTACCATCCCTGGCCCTGGCGGTCCCGGGGACTGCCTGCAGGGCCATGGCAGAGCGGAGGAAGGTGCCCCTCACCCCAGGACGCCTGTCTGGGTGTGCATGTTGGAGGGAGCTCAGTCCTCAGCATCAGATGATGAGCTGGTAATAAATATTCAACTGATTTAGAATTGCAAATACCAGGGGAAGGAAACTAGTAAACAAAAGAGGCCACAATCAGCATCCTGGCTAAAAATCAGGAATGCCGAACTGCAGTGATGGATACAGGAGGAACAGAAGGTGGCGAGTGGCCAGCCTGGCCTGCGCGCTAGCAATTAAACTAAATTCAAGACTGAGAAAGCAAAAACTCAAAAGGAAGCTGCTTAAGTTAGGCTTTTCTTAATGAGAGACAAATACACTAGAAAATACTGCCTGCTAACAGTATTCATAAGCTGCTCCCAAGATGTTTTGATTAAACCGCTGTTGTCTTTCTAGTGTACTAATGGTTTTTAATCTCTCTTGATGCCTCGGGGCAAAGGGGTCTACTGATTCACAGCAGCTTGGTAAGCTGAAACTTGTCCCTGGTGAATGCATCTCTCATGCCAGAATCACGGCTTTTAATTTTTAAAAATGTGAGTTTTTAGCAAAGGAGAACCCTTAGCATGTGAGCAGGCTGTAACTGCTGTGACGCCGCGTGCCTGAATATGAAGGGAGCTCCTCTGGGAGAGAGACACGTACTTCTCCCCCTTCTCCTTGGGGTACGCTGAATTACAGTGCTGGCACTATTTCAGTGCTGGACAAAATCTAATGGCACTTTCCTGCCTGGCTGACATGGCAGGGAGGAGCAGGGTGCTCTGTCTCCTGCTGCTGCTGTGCCCACCTGCCAGAAGTGGGCACAGACCCACAGGGGTGGCACAAGGCAGCTGGCAAAGGAAGGTCGAGCCTCATCTCGGGGGGGCTTCGCATCTCTCCGACAGCCACAGGCAGTGATGCTGGGGTGGGGGGTGATGCTGGGGCACCGCTGCTTACACCTTCCCTCATGCGAGGCCTTTCCTAAGTGGAGGGGGTCTGCTTTGCTCGCCAAAGCATCAGGGGCAGAGGCACCACGCGGGGAAGCATGGGAACGTGGCCGCAGCCATGCCACAGCCGGGATCACTGTGGGAATGAACTGCAGGTGTTCAGCACAGAGGCTTTGTGCCAATCCCTCCCCTTTATGCTTCCCTGCTTGCCGGCAGTTATGGGATGGACTCGAGCCTTAACAGGGCTTCTCATGTCTCAGAAGTTCGGCTTCGTCTTCCCTGTGAGCATCATCTGGTTGTGCCACCCAGCTGGTCCACAGGCAGTATTCTGACTACTGCAATTTGCAGTTAGGAGCTGGGACATGAGAGGGCTGATTTCTGGTGTTCGGTGGCCCTCAGTATCACACAAGACTGCTGGAAGACGGGAGCATCGAGCTGGGTATGATTCCTGGGGAACTGCTGTCCTTGAGCTGGGAAAGCAAGCCCTTTCGTGCCCTAAAGCCATGCTCTGGGCTTGCATTTGAAGCACACCTACCTGTCTCCCAGTGGACAGTGTCTTTTTGATGCTCAGCCTCCTACAGGGGTGCCTGTACCTCTCTCCCTTTTACAGCCCCCCCATCCCCCCTGTTTTACATTCAGCATGCCTGGCCACCCCCTCTGCCGCCTTGCTCCGCTGACGGTGGGCAGCCAGGGCTCAACACCAGCCATGATCCCTCTTTCCCAGCTCATTCCACAGCCCACAGCCAGCTCACCGGTCCCCCTCCATGCAGCTTTCTGGCTCCTCAGTTTCTTCCTCCAGCCCCCAAGTTAGTGGCTTTTATAGAAAAATAGCTGGGCTGGACTGGGAAGGGAGGAAAGTCTTTTCTGTCAGCAGGTACAAGGGGAAAGCTCTGCCCGTCAGCTCTGCCTGGCGGGGGCTTGCACAGCACACGGCGGGGGCTTGCCTCCGCCTCCTGTCTGGGCTGGACACCAGGGAGCATCCCTGATGAGAGCAGACAGTTCCTCCATCCTCTGGGTACGGTAGCTGCTTGTTGCTCGCAGAGAACGAAAACATATTAAAGTACGAAACTGCTGCACTAGTCATTTTCCAATTCCCCACTCGGAGAACTGGCTTCCCTGGAAAATAGGTCACTTACATAAAAAGCACCTTATTATCACACCACAGCAGTGAAGGAAAGAGATGGCTCGAGAGACACTTTCATTTCGAGCCCCTGTTCCTGGGTACTTAGATATTTCTGGAAAATTGACCCTTTGGGCTGCAATTTCTCATGCTCATTTTCAGCCCGTAAGGTGAATTTCAGGACCTCATTCCCTCCGCTGAGCCAGATGAAGCTAGGGAAGAAAATGCGTTACATCTTAACTCTTGGGAGGGTGGTGCATCTGAACTCACTACTTTCTGTGGGGACTGGGATGAGCCAATATCCCTGATTTTTTTATCAAGGGTGGGGAAGACTCCCAGAGACAAGTAGACTTGGGTCCTCCACCTCCTCCTGCAATAACCCCTGCCTCCCACCCTCCCCAGATACTCATTTGCTTTTCTCCTCTAACTCATAGTTGTGCTTAGCCCTCCCAAGGGTGTGAAATAATTAGTGAAGGACAACTGGAGGAGGAGGGATGGGGAGAAGAGTTCTTGCTGAGCCTGGAGATGCTTGAGATGTGGAAGGGGGCAAAGGGACCACAGGGACATGCCCTTGCGAGGAAGGGAGAAGGTATCCAATTTTTAGTAAAGGCACCGGAGCTGAGAGAGGGAGAATGGGTGGGTGGAGAGAAAGAAGGGACATGCTGGAGGCATGTGTGGTTGGCCTTGGAGTCTTCTCAAGAGGGAAAGGGGAGGTCTCTGGTGAACAGCTTTGGCTTGGCTTGCTTCAAAGCAGTGCCATTAGCAAAATGTTCAGCTCTCCTCTGAGAGAAAGAAGGGGAGAACAGGCTGACTGAGGGACTTTGGGGAACAGGCTGACTGAGAGACTCCATAAGGCAATCCCCACCTGGCTGGTCCTGGGCTGGGTGCTATGTTCTGCCTCCATTTCAACTGGGAGGTTCAAATGCCGTAAACCTGACAAGAGCAAGCACGGCGGGTTAGCTCAGGCTCGCCGTTTTAGTGTTGCTGACTCCAGCCTTGGCCAGCATCCATTCCCCCTCACTTTGCTGTTCAGGCTGTGAAAGAAGGCACCTTCCCGGCAGACTTGTACCCAGCTAGGGAACCAGAAGGGGGCTGGGTTGTGAGGGACCCCCAAAAGAGGAGAATGAGAAGTGGGAAGTGGAAAGAGGAGTGGGATGGAGGAGGATGGGAAGGAGAGGATGCAATAACATGGGCAGACGGGATGGGAGGACTGAGGGTAACAGCACAGTGAGAACCCTGCGGAGAGACTTGGAAGCTGCGAGGGCAGATGGAGAATGGGCTGACCAAAGAGCAGGTTGCCGGCCTCCCACCCTTACTGGCGCAGCTGCCCCATCCCAAGGAGGAGCTCGCTGCCCTGGCATGCTGTGGACAGCAGGGCTCCCACACAGTGGGGGACATCCCTGCCACTGACACCACTGCGAGAGCAGGGCACAAGGCCTGGTGTCTTGGCACAGAGGAGGTGCTTCCAAAATATATTAGCAATTACCTCCGCAGCAGCGGCAGCCAGTGAGCAGGAGTAATTTACATAGTAAGAGCTGGGAGATAGATGGCTCTTTAAACCCGATCTGTCATTCCCAGCTCTCTCCCCGTCTCTGATGCTTTGATGTTCCTCTTTGAAGAGCTCTCCTCACTTGCTATTCCTCGCTCCCTTGGTGCCGCTCCAGCTCTCCAAATGCCTTTCTCTGTCTTTCTGCCTGTGTGCCTTTGCTGCTGCGCTGGTACGCCTGCGTCTCGGCAGGAAGGATGCGGAGCGAGTGACAGCTGGCACCCTGAAAGCCAGCGCTGGCAGGGGTCTGCGGGGAGGGAAAGTGGGCTTCGGCAGGCACCGAGGCATTTGTTCAGCATGAGATCTAATGCACCGTCAAGGAGGGCAATGTGAAACAGTAACAGCAATAACGCCAAGCAGCTTTCAATCACTGCGTTGGCATCTGACAGGGGATCCAAGCGTTCAACCCAAAGGTACAAAAAGATGGGGGTGAGTGGGGGGCTGGAGACCAGCAGTTCCTGGGTCTCCAAACCTTCAAGGGCACTGTGGGCTTCCCAGTATTCCAGTGTGTATGGCATGTCTCACTCCACCTGTGTCCCTGGTAGGTTCAAGTCCCTGGGAAGGGAAGGAAAGAAAGAAGAGACTCATGTGAGAAAAATGTTTTTGGGTGGTTGAAATTTTAGGAGGGCTGGACACTTGGTGAAACAGGTCAGAGGATCTTCTGAGCAGCGGCGGACATCAAGAAGTCTGCCACAGCAACAAGGACCAGATCAGAGGACCCTATCTGTGAGTGGGGCACAGGGGAACAGAGGGGGCAGATGGGTTAGAACCAGCAAGTCTGGGGACAGTTTTATAAATGTCAAGCTAAAGGCTAAGTATGGCACGGGAGACCTCGCAGCTGGGGAGGGTAAGCCCGTGCTGAAACTTGTCTATACACAGTAGTTTTACCACAGACTAAGGTGCAGCTTCTCAGGTGGGGTCCTACCTTGCTGCAACCCACCTCCCGCCCTGAGCTCTCACATCCCAGGTTGCCCGTGACTGAGGGTTTGGGTTTCTTCAGTTTAGCAAAAATCCCTTTGCAAGCTGTATAGGCTAAACAAAAAAAAGGCACTCTAATACCAGAATTAGTGTCTATTCAGGTCCTTATTAAGGGATAAAAGCTGAAAGAGGTAACAGCAGTGCTTTAGTTTCACCACTTACGTTGGTGGAGGAGTAAAGGGGCCTCAGTATAACTCTTTTCATGCAAAACTCTTTTCACGCACTTGGGTGTGAACTTTGTAGCTCAATGGTGTGTTACATCTCAGGATCAACTAATGGGTACAGCTGGAGAGCAAGGAACTGTCACAGAAGCATGGACACGTACAAATGTCCTGCTGTTGGATATCTCACTTGTATTTTGAAAGGTTCATGCTTTTGAAGTAAAAATTATTGTGGTGTATGCCCTGTACATGCAGAAATCCTAATTTTGTCTACTACTTTTGGAGACACTTAGGTCTACATTGCCCTTGCGAGCTGCACTTGAATTTGGGCTCAAGGTCCCAGGGCCAAGAGGTGTGAAGCAGATGCTGTGGCTGTAGGGACTGAGACAGAGTTTCTGTTTCTAATGCTGATGGGGCAGTGCCAATCCAGCCCAAATATCCACCTGCCTAGGACAGCGTGTGTCTCCTTGCACCCCTGCCAAAAGCCTCAGCCTTCTTTGGCATCACAGCCCACATTTCCAAAAGTGGGCTTTGTCTTTCTAGGGCCACTTTGAAATGCACTAAAGATCTGAGGTTTTTTAGTTTCTGAGACAGGACAGAGAGCTGCTTGGTAGCTCTCAAAAAATAGATGCATTCCTTGCAGATGGATTGCTCTGAACCGGACACTGCCTTTGGAAACACTGGGCAGCATCAGGAAATGTGCTGTGAGCATCCTGTCATTTATAAGCAAGGACCTCACCCCTACGCAGGGGGCTTGGGAACACAGATCCCTTGTGGTGAACAGAGCCAGGTGGAGGCAGTTCATGTCTCATCTCCCTCCCCGCCTACACTTGCAAGCAGGATTTTTGTTTCTGCTCTCCGATGTAAGCAGCTTGATTGGTTTCAGCACACCCCTGGGTTCACCACCTTGGAGGGATAAAACCCCGGCTGCACGCTGGATGCTCTGGCTGTGTTCCCTGCTGTTAGCCGTGCTGCAGAGTGCCATTGCTATTTCTCAGACCCAGGTTTGTGTAGTTTGCTGCCTAAGGTGTGCTTGCAAATGCAGCAGAAGGGCTGTTTCCCCTGCTGAATCTTTCTTCTGGCACAGAAGAGTGCTGCTTGACCACGTGTGGTTAGGCAGGGTACGGCCAGTCACTGTGGAGGTCAGACACCGCGGTGGTTTTTGAAGGTGGGTGAGGAGCACCGGCACTAACGATCAGCAAGCTTAGAGCTCTTCAGGTTTCCTTTTTATTTTCTAAATAGGGACTGTTGCAAGAAAAGGGGGTGGCAGTTGTTCAGGTGAGTGGCTGTCATCGTTAGCACAAAAACCTGCCAGGTTCAGAGACTGCTTTAATCAAAAACCGTCAGGTTTCACCTGTGGGTTAGGGACCCTCCATCTGCTGCTGGCACTGCAAATTAGCTCCAGCCTGGTACCCAGGGTAGCCTGCTCTCCAGCAGTACTGGTACCCGCATGGCAGAGCAGCCAGTAGCAGGGAAAGTGGCCCTGGGTTTATCTCGATCTTCAGGAGCTTGATTTTCTCTGCTGCATCGTTGGGGCATGATGAGGGCAGAGTCTGGCCTCGTGGTTTCACCTTGAAGAACAAAGGCAAGCTGCAGCATCGGTAAGGCAGCATCTCCTATTCCTACCGTGATGCCTCGGGGACAAATAACAACATCTATGTGCAGGTTTGTGTTAGGAGCAATGCTTCAGGGCAGGATCACTGGAACACCATTTCTCCCAAATGCCCCCTGTGGGGGCCTGATCTCCCTGGTGAAGGGCTTGTGGCAGCGTGTCTGAGGAGCTTGCAGCGCTAGGAGGGAGCTACAGCACTGCTTCCTTCTTGCTTTTCTTCTGCTTTTGCTGTGGCTTATCCTCTCTTTCCTTGGGGTTGCAGAAGACTGGGGAGTTGTGCCCTTGGGATAGGAACCTCCATGGCCTGGACACCTGGTGTGACCTGTGAAGCAGAAGGTTAGTCGCTTCCCGACAGGTGCCTGATGCTTCGTGTGCCCACAGTCACTTGAGCTGAGGTTAGGGAAGGGAGGTGGCTTGCTATAAACAGGTTAGCGAAGGAAAAGGATTATCTTTCCTCCTGTGAGCATTAGTGAATAAACAGGCTGTGAGCACTGCCAAGTAAACCTACGGTTTTTAGAAAAACGAGCACTGAGACATTGTCACCTCACTTTAATCTCCTCTTGCCTTTAGTGATTATTTTCTTCTTGGCCATTGCAGACTATCTGACTAGC
This sequence comes from Ibycter americanus, assembly GCA_035590275.1. Taxonomy (NCBI): domain Eukaryota; kingdom Metazoa; phylum Chordata; class Aves; order Falconiformes; family Falconidae; genus Ibycter; species Ibycter americanus. Next base: position 114,194,727 of record JAVJGI010000014.1, on the reverse strand, counting down.
AATAAGTACGGCTTACTCCACTGTTCTGGCTCAACATGAACTGTTAATGATGTAAAGCTGTATTAAGCCTGAGCTACTCTGATCATCTCATTCAAAACATCCCTTGAATTCCACGGAATGAATTTCGGTGTAGCAAGCTGCTGGTCAGTGGATTCATGCCTGCTTTGTCTTGCTGTTTTTATCTCAAGAAGAAATTTTTGAGCTGAAAACTGCAGGAACCGAAAATGCTGGAGACGCACGCTGACCTTCACTACGCAAGGTGTTTTCACAAAGCTTACCTAGTCTTTAGAGGTCATCCTGCATTTGCAGCAAGTGTAGAGGGCCAGGACCCCAGCTGGTATAAATCAATGCAGCCTACCTGAGAGGGCTGAATTCTTCAGCTGAGAATTCGCTGAATAGTTTTTGACAGAGGTCTATAAAATCAGAAGCAGCACAGAGAGGGCAAGCAAGGAACATCCATTCCCTAGCTGTTGTCCTACGAGAATAAAGGGGCACCAGCTGAAGGTAGCGTGCTGGGTGTTCAAAACAACAGGGAGTGACTCCCAATACAAGGCGCCGTTAACTGGGGGGACTCCTTGCCACTGTACGCTATGGGTTTATGTTTACATGGTTCAAAAAGCATTTGGACAAGCTGATGGGAAAAAGCATCCTAGAGCCGTTAATCACAAGAACAGCCCTGAGCTGCAGGTTTGGAGAAACCAGGGAGGAATACATTAACAGGGGGATCTTGGGCTAGCTAGCGCACAGAAAACCAGGTTAGGGCAAAAAAAAAAAAAAAAAAAAAAAAAAGAAGTGTGGGCCTTTTAGTGTGTGGCAGAAGGTGACATAGTAGATGAATAACCTTCCTGCTTTTCCAAATTTTAGGATGGTTTTAAGGAGACAATGGCACCATACAACTAAAGCAGCCAGAAATTTCCCCCCCCACTCCCTCGGATGGATTGCTCAGGTAAAGACCAGCCGTGTTATCAAGGGCTACTTCATCACCACAACACATCACCTGGGAGAGCATCCCTGGCCACAGTGAAGATTTCTTGCAGGCTTGCGGAGGAGGAGGTGAGGTTCAAGCCATCCAGATTCCTCCACTTCATTCTGGGAGAGGACAGCAGGAGAGAGCGTTGATACAACAGTGGAGGAAGAGAGGAAGAGGAAGGCAATGAGTGCAATGGCAAGGCAAGTGCAAGGGCAGGGGCAGGTTCTCCCTCCTAGGCAGGGACTGCAAGAGGGAATGAGCCACTGGCCCACTTGTGATCTTGCTCTTCTCCTGAGCAGGGTATTGAGAAATCTTAGCACCCAGTGGGCCAGAAAGCAGCCGCCTAATGTCAAGAGGTGAAGAGGAAGGTTTGTGCACAAGGACAGGCTGTACACTTCTTGTCCCCCTGTCATGAACTATCCAGAAATGAAGCTTCTCCTGGGGCGAAAGGAAGGTGAGAAAGCAGAGGTGTTCTCCCTTCCTGAGCAGGTCTGACCACCATATGGTGGTGAGAATTGTTGTCACTGTAATTAATTCCTTCTTGACATTGCTCTGGCAGATGTCCTCAGGTCTGCAGGAGCAGAGCTGTCATCTTAGCAGCTGCAAAGAAGCGGAGGAAGAAATAAGTGGCAGGGAGGTTTCCTTCTGTTTTGCAGGCTAGCTGAGTTTGCGTGAGAAAGAAGCATCTCTCGGAGGCTGAACAGACTCTTCAGCCTGTGGCCCTGCAGGCTTTCTGAGGGGCAGGGACTCCCTTTTCCCCAATGTCACTCCATCCCTGGATTACACCAAGATTGCTGAAGTTGACACTTTCACGTGCAGTGACTTGTGCATTGCAACAAGGAAAGTAAGCCAAAGCAGAGCACCTATCTTATGCAAACATGACCTCGGTGTCCAGCAGCCATTTGACACTCTCTGTTAAAACAACTCTACCTGCAATTAAAATCATCTGAAGTGAGGATTTTGAACTGCTGGGCCTTAGGATTACAGCTCCGGAGGGACTAGTAAATGCATATGTTTTTCCCCTCTTGCCTTCTTCTGTGTCCCCCTATAAAGAAGGGCTCTGCATGAGATTGAAAGAGGGAACTGGAGGCACTTTTTAATAGTTTAACATTTTTGTGTCTAGTGTAACATACCCATCAATCCCCATCTCTGGATTCCTGCCTACTGCCATGGTCCTTGCTCTCTGTGCTGTGTAGTATAGGGGAGCCAAAGAGGCACACAGGCTGTGACCATAGACATTTCTGCTGGAATTTCCATGCCATGGCTCTAGTGTGTCCTGGGGGCATGTTCGGTAATTCTGTGTTGATTTGGGGCTGCTTTCAGTGACAACCCAGACTTCTGATACAGCTGCTATAGGCATGGAAATCCTGAGTGCACACAGCAAACTCATCTCTTCAGGGCACATATAGAGGACCAAGAGGAGTCTGGTGATCAGAGAGCCTGGGTTGGGATGTGCTGGTCCTCCTGTGGGGATGGCTTTTCCCTGCATGGGGGCACAACTAGCACTTGCTCTCTCTGCCTTTGCTGGCAGGTGCACCTATCTGAAAGGGCTCCAGTGGCTGCTGGCATGCAGTGGGTGTTAAGGGATGCTATGGGGCTCTGAGTCTATCCAAAGTGATACTGCTCACCGTAGAGAAATTGTAGAGGGTTAATTAACATTGATTGTATACAGTTGCTTCTGGGGCGATAGGTTGGCTGACGTGGCTAATGTACAGCTGTGACTTGTTTGGGCTAAGTAGTTAAATAGCACTGAGGGTGGTAGGAAGCTGAGGCTGGATGGAGGAGGAGAAGTGTGGTCTGGCTTCTGGAGGAAAGAATCACAGCTCAGGACAATGAAGGGCTGGTTACAACCTACTGGCAAAGCGGGTGTTGCAACAGCTCACATTCCTGTACGTTGCCGATAGCAAAGTCTTGCCTTGGCTGACCTACCGTTATATAGGATTTTTCAGAAATGATAGATGAGATGGATTACTGATGCTTCTTAAAAATGGCCAGTTCTTCAAAAGGGTGCAGCTTTCTACCTTTTATGCAGAGGATTTCACTTTTATGAATTGAATTAGGGATTTTATTTTCTCTTCCCTTCATGTAATTCCTGTTTATTATACAACATCTCCTTATTGACGTAGCATCTTTAGCTCATGCATCATTTATTGTTATCTGAACAGTTACTGGAAAGTGTCCCTGGGTAAGCTCTAGGGAGGAACGGTTGCCTCACTAATGGAGGAAAAGCCTAACTACTTCCTAAATCAATTAACCTGAAAGGCCAGAAGACACGTCCAGGCTACTCTAAGCACATGCACACGCTCACATTCTCACACCGTAGTGGTCTCTGCTGTGGGTAGCGGCACGGTACCCACAGACATGCTCGTTACTCCCCATGTGGTCCCAGCCGTGCTGATGACCTGCTGCATGACATTTCCTGCTCAGCACGTATACATTCACTTCATACATCCCTACTGCTGCATGTGCACTCATAACTCACGGCTCAGCAGCTGCTGGTTCCCTGCCTGCAGCTGACCCACAGGGGACATGTCTGTTCTCTAGCAGGCAGCCCAGCTTTCAGGCTCGAGCCATAAAAATTCATGCTGTTTGACTCTAGAAGTCCTCAAGGTAATGGTCACCTCATGCGCACACATATCCATATAATGCCTCTTTGTTCCTGCTCACTGCATGGAGGAAAAGGCTAACTGCCTGCTGACAGACATCACTGCCATGGAAAGTAAAGGGGAATTTTGCAGAAGTCATTATTGCTAATTGCTGACATTCATACCAGAGCGAGACAGGGTGTTGGACTGCGGGGGAATACACCTCAACATTGTGCTGCCTGTCAGCAAGCCCCGAGAGCATCCAGGACCGAGCTTCAGGATGCAACACATTTGTCCCCTGAGACCCCTGTATGTCCTGCCAGAGGGGGAGAGAGGGCACGGGTGCTGTAGTGGAAGGGGTTGAGGAAAGCAAACAGGCAGTGGATGAAGAAGATGCAAGAGAGAAAATGATCTGGTAAGTGGGGTGAAGTACAAAGGAAGGAGGTGTAGGTTTTTAGAGCACGGGTTAGGAGCAAACGTGCAGTAAGAAAGTGCAAGCACCGAGTGGAAAGGCAAGAGAAAGGGATGAGCAGAGAAGCAGGTGGGAAAGAAGGTGACAAAATGAAGCCAAGACAACATGCTCATCTAGAAAGCAAGAAGACAAGCAGGAATTACTGGTAGGAGCTGGACTGCACGGTCTCTCTTCCAGGAGAGTGTCAACACTGTGACTCCAAAGCTGGAACACCTGGAGGGTGGTGAATAAAAGGGAGCAGAGAGTTGGTGGCACAAGAAATTCTTTGTTCAGGAGGAGGAACCTTGCTTGGAAGAAAAAGAAAGAAAGAAGAGTAGAGCAAGAGTGTGCTGGTGGCAGAGGGGGTGTCTGGCAGATGTTTCTTCCACAGAGCGTGCTGTACTGGTGGGAGAAGGAGAGCGGGTAACTGGAGGTTGAGGCAAGCTGGGGATACCAGCGTGAGGTACGTGCAGCAAGGAGTAGAAGTGAGAAGAGGAAACATAAGGCTGCATGTCTGTTGTGTGAAAGCCAAAAGAATGAAGACCAGGGCAGGGCAGAGAATGAGAGGTGACAGAGGGCAGCCGTGGGCATCGGGGTTACGAGAAGGAAATTTCGTTGTGACTTTGTAGCTCTGCCATTGTACTATGAAGAAGGAAATGCGGGCTGTAACCTGTGTGTAACCCACAGAGCCGTGTTTTCAGGAGGCAAATCTTTGAGCGACAAGTCAATCCCTGATGGGGCCCTGACAGCTTTTCAGGAGACAGGTCTAGCATCAGCTTTGGGTAAGTCCCTGCCCCAACACAGCCAGTGCGTGAGGCTTTGGGAAGGGGAGGGAGCACTGGGACTCCAGCTGGCACATCCCCTGGCACCTCCCAGGCCCTTCAGCTCAAACGCCCCCCAGCAAATCCACATGCATATGCCCAGCAAGGAGTAACGTGCTCTGGACCTGGTGCGTTGCATCCCACGACTGCGCAGTGGGCCATGGCCAACCCCAGGAGCTCCTGGGGAAGTTCCTGTCCTTGCCACCTGTGATGGGAAGGAGGTCCCCAGCCTCACGGTGCGAGCAGAGGTTGCCGCAGATCAGGATGAGAAAACCACCAAGGCCTATTTCCAGGCTTGTGCCGCTGACTGTTGGCAGACACGAAAGGAAACTGAATCACCGTATTATAATTTCAAGCTCCATTAAAGAAACATGGGGATGCGGATAGCGGAGGGAAGGAGAGGGCAGGGAGGGATGAAGAGAAAATTGAACAGAGCAGAGTAGCACTTGAAGGGGAAAGAAATGTTGCTCATAGGCTCAGAAGGGGGAATTGCAAACAGAGATGAGATTAGAAGGGAACCCTTGAGACCATCTCTTTAAATACAGCAAGATTCACTTACTCCATGCTGAGCCAGGCTTGTTGAATGCTGGAGGCACAGTCCCCGCTGAGGTTTGCCAGCTGATCGAGCAGTGGAAACCTGTCTCTCCCCATATACCAGTGAGTTGCCCTCTTCCACCTATATTATCTAGGAAATCCCACTGCTGATAAATTTATTGTGGAGTGAGCCTAGTGGGGAAGCTTTTTACTTGACTACCCTTCAGCACTGAGTGTTTTAAATCGTCTTTTATCTAGGGGCATACAGTCACATCAGACTTGGTACCATGTGCCTAGGAGTGCAGCATGGGGCATCTGGGTGGAGCTTCTCTTGCGCAGGGTGGGAGGGCTGTGTTCACTTGATGGTCCTACAGGTAGGGAGGAGACCTACAGGTGGAAAAGGAAAAAGCCAAGCATCTGAGAGCACTGCCCATGGTGGCTTATCGTGGAAGAAGTTACCTGCCCTCAGAGCCAGGTGACAGAGTGCATGGGGCAGCTTTGGTGCAGAGGGAAGCAAGATGTCCAGCCCCGCTAGCTAGACCCTGACCCCTTCACTCTGCTTGGGGGGCAGCTGTAGGATGTTCACATTGCAAGCGTTGGCCTGACTGCGATCTGGAATGAGTCTGGAAAGTCTTTGCGAGGTTCAGCCCTTCATCTCCCATAGGTGTCATTTCAGCAGATTTTTTAACAGCTCACAAGGGCTGGCCAGGCTCAGTGTTTGGATGGGAGGCAGACACTGAACTGCTTGTTGCTGCAATTGTCCCACAGGGGCTACAGGCTTCTTTCTTCTGCTCTGTACCCATCTGAGGTCCTGTCCACTGTGAGGAGGAGTGGTGCTGCTGACTAAACGAAGCCTGTAATGGTGTGCAGCTGGAGAAATGATGACCAAGTGAGACCTAGTCACCAGAGATGCTCTTGTCAGTGTCTGAAGCAGTGGTGTTCAACCTGAGGCCTTAGATTTAACATGTGTAATGACATTCATGTTACACCAGATCTCCTCACCCCCTCAACTGCGATTTCAGCTCTTATCCCCACATCCCACACCTTGAATTTTTATGGCCTGACAATTGAAAGAGACTGAATTTCTCAGGACAGTGACCGATTTCCATTTGGTCTGATAAATGCTAGTGGGGCTGAATAAATAGCAAAAAGTGGTTATAATGTAACAGAGCAATCATCACTGCATTTCTTAAGCTGTTGTCTGGCACTGCTATGTGCCATGAGGTATCTGCCTTAGGAGCTCCTGCGTCTTTGGGGTGTTTGCTTTGTGCAAATGAGAGTAACTGCCAAGCTCTTCTCGCTTTGGTTTTGTCCGTATAACCCACACGGAGGCTCGGGATACGGGCAGCAGCCAAGGCAGATCATGCTCTCTCCACGCTGTTCTCCTTCCCCGTGGCCATGCTGAGAGCCGAGCATCTGGCCGGGAGCCCACCGGCTGCCCTGCAGGATGAGAGCTGCCCCGCACCAGCCGTGCCCACCACCTTCCTCCTGTGGTGCTGGGGCTGCCAACCCAAACGGGGTTGTGGCTCTTCTGTGGGTTTGGGGGTCCTAACAGACTTTATGAGGTGTCTCCTTGGTTTCTGGACTGCCTTTTGATCCTGGTGATGGTGAGGGAAGGGCCAGGGTCCTCTGTTAATTAGAAATAAAAGCAGTCCTGCTTGGCATCTAAGCCTTAAGGATGGTGGATCTCAGGAAGTGCCGCGTTTGGAAGTGGGAACATTAAGGCAGTAGGAAAGACTAAAGTCCACTGGGCTAGAGACTCTTTTGTATTCACAGCAGCACTTTTCCATGGGAGTTTAAGCACACACCTTGTTCCCAGCTGCGAGCATCTGGCTAAATATTCCCCACACCCAGGACAACTGCGTCCTAATCCTAACAGAGGCCCCAGGGCGCTGTTGTAATGCAAATAGTGATAAATAACAGTCATCATAAAACGCCACCAGCACTTGCGCCAGCTCCCTAGCAATCCCAAACCAGCCATAGCGAGTTTCGTATCACCCAGGTTATGTAAAGGAGTGTGAGCATTAAGACTGGAGCCGTCAAGGAGGCGACCAATTAGCCAGTGCAGTTGCCTCCAGCGGGCAGCAAATCTGCCGGTGTGCGGGCTGCCGGCTGGTGCAGGGCTGGCCGTGCTGCCTCCCAGGGCTCTGCCGGTGCCAGGTCCTAGCTCAGCCCAGCGCTAGGCACCGTATGTGGATGGATGCCCCCGTGCCGCCACGGTGATGGGGAAACTGGGGAGAGCAGGGCTGGTAACATGCCTCCCAGTACCTGTGCATAGGCAGGGGCATGTGGTGTTATTAAGCTGCCTGTTTGAAGAGCAGTAGCGCACACTGATGTCATTTGCATTGACTTCGGAATAAAATCTTCTATTCCCTATGTTTTTTTGACAGCCAGGTCTTCAGGAGGGGTGTGAAGGGAGCTGCTGATACGCAGCAAGGGCTGGCAGCGTGGCTGGGAGGGCGTGGGAGAGCAGAGGGGGCATCCCTGGTGCTGATGTGAACGCTGGAGTCAACAGGTAGCCTGACACGGGAGCTGTGGGTGCTGTGACCCATGCCACCCAGCCAGGCTGTCCCTGGGCTTTGGCCAAGCACTGCTACCGCACTGTGGGCTCTCTCGCTGGGCTGGTTGCCCCTGCAGAAGGAGGGTTAGCGCAGCAGCTGGCTGAGGTTGGAGGCGATGCTAGATCACATGTGGAGAGCCACCTGCCAGGTATTTTCCAGGAGTTCATGACTGTCAGTGGAAATGCTGCCTTTTCTTCCCTGGAGTCCCAGATCCTGGTCCTGTGCTCTTCAGACCCAGTCCTTTATACTGAGATGATGAGTATACGGAGGTAAGTGGTTTTATTCGGTAGCATTTTTATATTCTACTTATCTCTGTTGCTTTTAGCAGTTGCTCTGGCTTGGCTGTCAAGTATAAAGTAATAAGAAATTATGCTCTGGAGCCTGAGTGCCTCCCATAGGAGTCTCTCTCCTTGAGAGAAAGGGGCAGATGAAGAGAAATTAGCATCCTAAAATTTGGCCCTTTGACCACTGAAATCTACTGTTGCAGCTTCAGCCTTCTTCCACCTATTCAGAGCAGAGCAGCAGCAGACTGCAGAAGTGATCAGACAGGTGTAGGCAATTATTAATAATCAGGCTTCTCCTTACTGTTTGTTACAGCCCCACTTAAAGGAACATGCAAATGGGCATACTGGGACCTACTGAACCATTATCCTGCACCAGCTGTGGTGTACTGTCAGGGATTAATAGGAAGTGCTTAGGGAAGGAGCATATGGAAAGGGCAAAACAGACTGATGTGTCCTCAGGTAAACCTTCCCATCTTTGGGCAGTAACCAGTTGGAAGGCTTCCTGAGCAAATGGACATGCCTGGACCTTCTACACACAAGTCCAGCCATTGTGCCTTTGAACCCGTCTGTATTTCAGAACATGAAACTGGATTATCTCTGCAAGATACTGGAAATCAGAACCTGAGAAGATGTGGACTGCCATGGAGTGTCTACACAGATATGGGAGAGGTAGGAGAGGACTTCAGGCAGAGGAGGAAGAAGCACAAGAAGGCAAGAGGACTCTGTGCCCATCAGCATGATATGCGGTAGCCTTGGCACAGCAGCAGCCTGGGGCTTGTGAAATATTTTGTGGTACTCAGGTGTGCTATAGTAGGGATTTAGAGGAGAAGGAGGAGGCAGTTTTTCAGATGTTTATGGGAAGTCATCTCCAGTGTGAGGGACAACAAGGCAGAAAGCACCAGTGAGTGTGTATGAAAATATGACACATGAGCTGATGGAGGTAGGAGTTGGCACCTCTCTGGTGAAAGAGATGAGACGTAGGAGCAGAGGAGGTGTAGATTCCCTCTTATCTCAGATACCCGGGGGAGAGGTTTTTGGAAACTGTGTGGATGTAAGTGTCTTTACACTCTGGAAAAGAATCAAGAGCTTTGGGGAGTGGGTAGGAGAGAACTAGAAAATCAAACTGCCTCTCCTTCTACCACCACCCAAAACCATCACTTCGAGGCGTCCCAGCAAGTGGGCTCCTGCTGTGTTTCATTGTGCACGATTAAACGGGACTCTTCAAGTCTGGAATCAGGATGCGGTGAGAAACTCATTTAAATAACTGGCAAAGGAGGTATCACATGTGCGGGCTCGAGCAGCCACATCATGGCAGGGCCGAGGCGTGGGGGTGGCGTGGCGGCAGGTTAATGCTGGGTGGCTGGGAAGGCAGGGAGAGGTGTGAGCTGGGGATGCCCCTGCTGAGGCTCGGCTGACACCCATCACCAGTGGGAAGAGCGTTTGCCCAGGGGGCTGCTCTGACTCACCCCCAGCTGCTTAGCTGTGGTTTTTTTTGTGGCCCTCTCTTGCTCCCGGGCTGGGGATTTCAGTCCTGGGACATGCCCGTCAGTACCATCAGAAACCATAAATGTAGTGTGATGGGTAAAGCATATCTCGGCCATCTTCCCATTCAGATGGAGAAAGCACATGAAGACACAAACAAACTATATATAGAGATCTGCTGTTACCAAGATGTCTGGAAATGAGGTCCCCCCCCGTCCCAGCCCATGCACACCCTTGTACCAAGTGTAGTAATCGAGATGGGGAGGGCTGGGTCTATTGGAAGCAACAGGGGGAAAGGCTTTTAAGTCTCCTCTTTGTGTATCCTCCCTAAGGGCAGCCCCACTCACCGTGCTCGGCTCTACCGCAGGCTGAGGTGTAGCTATGTGCCTTTAGGATAAAGGTAAGAGAAGACTATCAGCTGCCGGGATGGATCGGTGTGCTAGCCCAGGGCTGCCTGGGCACCCATGGAGTGCGTGCAGCAGAGTCCTGGGCTCGCTTCAGTCCCTACGGTCCCTGTTTCCTAACAGTAATATTTAATTTTTCCCAGGGGCTAAAGTCCCTCTGCTTATAAATAGGTCAGCCTTGCAAGGAATGCAAGTATGCAAAATATAGCTTTTATAACATCATTCCCAGAATTTTTATTCTCTTATTTACACTGGCCAAGCAAGTCAGGCTCCAGGTAGGTGTCCCTCCGTTCCCAGATCTCTGCATTGCCTCCCAATCCTTTTTTTTTATTTTTTCTCTCCGGTGAACAACAGTTTTGGGTCCCACTGGCCCAGTGCAACTTGAGGACACCTCATGGGCTCAGGTACAGGTTTGTGCCTGGGAAGCCATCAGCCCTGTTGTGAGGGTCCTGGGGGTTGTGGGGGGCCCTGGGATGCCCACCTCACCTGGGATGGCTCCTGTTCTCCCTGCCCAATGTGGAGAGGAGTGGGCAGCCTGGCAGCCATGGGGCTCCTGTCACATGCTGAAGCAGAATGTCTGGAAGGACAGTTTAACTGCAGCTTTTATCCTTTATTACTTTCATTTTTTTTTTCCCTTCTTCATACTTCAAATAATTTGATGTTGAATATTTAAGACTGTTTTGTTGTCTTCAGTTCGCCTCATCTGACCTCGCGATCTTCAGGATAATAGCAGATGATGATGAGGATGATAATATTCTGCTGTTTTACAGTGCCACTTTCCGAGACTCCGCGAGCCCTTTAGCGACGGTTACTTGTTAAGGCCTGCAAGCCATCTAAAGTAGGTTAATTTATTACTCTGTGTATGATGAGAAGTTATGACTTGTTCAAGTGAGCTGAAAGGAGAGGCAAGACCTGTGGGCTAGAACCGTGGGGAAGGAAAGACCCTCTGCTTTCTCAGCGTGTAGAGTGGCTCCTATAGCTACGTGTCCCGGGAAGGGGCTCTGCCTTGAGTAATCGGCACAAGGGCACGTAGGAGGTTGGGCTAAATGGAGAGGAGGGAAGGTCCCTGAGGAGCTGAACAAAAAAGCTACATGTGTAATAGTAGATAACAAGCTCCCAGACTTTATCAACTGAAGATTTCTATCAACTGCTGCGAAAAAGATGGTGATGTAGTAGTGTATGGATTAGAGATGAGGATGGTGACTAGAAGGGTGGATGAGCTACCAGGGCTCCCACATTGTGGGGTGAAATCCTCCGCTCCTATAATAAAAGAGGTCTTCCAGTCGGCGCCCTGGCTGCTCCTCCAGCACAGCCTGGCTCTTGTCGGCTCTGGGGCTAGAGACCCTTGATGGCGAGAGCTCCAAGCCCTCGATGGTAAGAGCTCCATCCCTGCATGGGGTGAGAGGCAGGAGCTGCAGGGGTAGGCACGAGAGGGTACCCTGGCTGCCGGCAGCCTGAAAGGAATGGCAAGGCTGTGGCGAGAGGTCACTCATATTTTCTCTGGGAGTTATGCTGGAGGCAAGAGGCGCTATGGATGGGAAGAGAAGAGCAGCAAAATGTTTCCCATGACTGAGCGTGGAGCAATCTGTTTCTGCCCCAGCTGCGTGGCAATGGTGCCTGTACTGTGGCATCGGAGGATGCTGCCTGCCAGGCTGCTGGTGGGGATGGGGGGGCACCGCCAGCCACGTGGCTCTCCGGGGGGCTGTATACTTGTTTTTCTTCTCTGTGACATTACATAATGTGAGGTAGAAAATGTTTGTATGGTAGCTGTATTGGTCCTTGGGGCAAGGGGGGAAAGGAAGGAGGCAGCAGATAATTTGAGGCTCTTTATTAGACCAATAAATCATTTATAATGCACTAGCTTTCAGGATGGTCCCTTATTGCTCATCAGCCACAGTATGCTACATGGCGGCTGAAGCTGGCAGAGCACACGCCAGGTCCCCTAAATCAGAGAGGCAGAGCCAAGCTGCCCGGGGAGGGCAGGGCGCTGGTGCTGGTGGCAGGACCAGGGCTCACCATGCTGCTTGTCCTTCACAGGTCTTGGGGACAAATCCAGCACAGCTGGTGACAAGCCCTTGGCCTTGCATGCAGTGTATTGTAGCAGCCCTGGTCCCCTCGGGGTGAAGGCGAAGCATCAGAAGCTAGTGATAACTGAGGGACCAAGTGGTGGCCGTGGGCACCTGAGGGCAGGTGGTGTCAGGCACATCACAGCATACCCACAGCATCCACAAGCAGAGAGAGTTGGCATGATGTAGGGGTAATGTACCCTAATGCCCCTGAGCCTTGACTGGTGGGGAGCAGAAGGCAAGGCAGGCTTCCCTGGTGGCCCTCCATTACAAAAGTAACAGGGGCATCCCATGCGTGTCATCTTTGTGTTTTGGGGTTGGGGCAGAGCTTAGTTCCTGAGGCTCGTCAGGCAAAAATCTCTTGGGTTTCTTCTGTGCTCTGGGTGCCAGCGAGGTTGCTGAGGAGGAATGTCACCCAGCTGGGAAAGACTGTGCACTCGCCTAGTCACAAGTGGGTGGCTTTTTGGTGGGTTTTGTTTTTTTTGGGGGTGGAAGTTCCTTGTTTGTCACATTTCACAGTTGTGTCTCAAAGTTCTGCAAAACGATGCCTTTCAATAGCCTGCCTGTATTCCCAAGTGCTCCAGAAGGCACCAGTTGGCCTCGTGTTTTGGCAGACGATACTCGTATTGATTTCCCTCCTCCTCCTCCTTTCCTACTCTCTCTCCTCCCCCAGCAAAGAATCCACTCCTGATAGCTTATCTCCAGAGCTAGGCAAACACAACAGAGGAGACAGATAAACTCTCCTTTCAGGTGCGTTCACACCAGAGTGGGCTCCTGGGGCATCTGAACAAACATGCTTCCCTCTTAAGCAACCAAATGCTTTTGAAAAGGGACCACTGAACTGGCAGAGCAAGTACTCCTGCCAGTGTGCTGGGATTTGAACAGCAACCCCCTCTCCCTCCAATAAAAAAAAAAAAAAAAAACAAACAACTGAGCAGCTTCAAAGGAACCTAATGGGGAGAGGTAAATGTAAAAATCCCAACAAATACCCTTCCCTGTTATGAAATACACATTTGGGGTGGGAAGGAATTGCATGGCATGCTTGTTTCTGTGGGATCTGATTTAACTGTAAGCTCTTTAATATGTTCTTTGCATCCTTGTGTATTGTCTGATGGAAGCAGCGGCTAAAAGCAAATCGTAGGGTGAGAGGGTGAGTCTTGCTGGCAAGAATTAACAATGTCAGGAGAGAAATATCACACACCTAACCATCTGAATTATGCATTATGCTGCAAAATCCCTGATGTCAATACGCAAACGCTGTTCCCATTGTTTTGCCTGTGATGATTGGCAGCAAAAGAATTCAAATCACATCCACACAGCGATTGCCCTGCTGTAGCTAAGTCTCTCCTATCTGGGTGGGTACGCTTGTGCGGGCAAAATCTATGCAGTATACTAGGTGCTTTAGGAGGAGGTTAAAAAAAGGATGCTGAAAACACTTTCATATGGTCAACAATACAAAATGTTATCGGGTTAGCACGTGCTACTCACTGTGGCACCACCTCCTTCTCATGGGCACTGTAGGCTTGATGTTACTCTGGACCTTGGGAGGAGTAGGTGAAGAAGTCTGTGCCCAGGCATTGAAAGTGCTTTGAGGCATACCCTCCTCCCCACGGAAGGACTTTTCTCTCTCCAAACAAGACGAAATGGGAAGCAGAGCCAAACAAAATGTCATCCCCAATAGAAAGGAGCAGTGGGCTCAGCAGCGTACTTTCTCCACGTGGCAGGACTAAGGGGATTGTGCAATTATGTGTACTAAATGGTAAGAAAACTATTTTCATGAACACAAGATTGCTAGAATTCCCTGCTATTAGATCTTGCTGGTGTGTTTGCAGAAGGGAAGGTAACAAAGCTAGCAAACAGAATCTGTTTTTATTTGCTGCTTAAGTTGCCTTTGCCCTGCTGCCAGAAGACATAAATCAGTGACTAATCGCGTTCCCAGTTTGAGGTGCTGTGAGTGTTCATACGTTTAATCTGTCCTGGGTGCTTTTAGAAAGAACTGCACTAAGGTGAGGATGTGAGTTGCACAGAATTGTCTTGCCCCTGTTAATGCCTTACCTTTCACAGAATAAGGCTGTGTGATAATCTGATTTTTTTTTTTTTTTTCTGTTTGGTGACAAATTAAAAAATTGGACTGAAGAAAAGTGGATATCTGAGGTTTAAAATCACACTTTGTTTGCGTTCTTAGATGTCTCTCTCTTTCAGAACAGAGCTTCATCTTGAAAAAGCATCACTTGAAGATGTCTGGGAAGCAACTAAACAAATCAGAAAATGTTTTACCAATGACCTCCTGAATTAGAATAGTTACTGCAAAATGGTGTGATTTTTTCCCTCTTCCCACAAGTGGAATAACCTATCAGTTGAAGGAATGTAGCCCACCCCAGGTTATCAGCTCCTTAAAGGATTGCGTTATGGAAAAAAACCTCATGGATTTCATTGACTGAGAATGAGACCTCAGACCCCGTGCCACCTCCACTGCCCGCCTCCCTGGCATCTGAGGGACTGGGACACCGGGGCTTGGCGGGGAGGTGGGAGAAAACACTGCGGCTTCTCTCTTTGGGGATGGTGGGTCTGCCTGCCGTCATCCCCGTGGGGCTGGCGGGACCCCTCTGCCACTCCAGACCTGCCTGGGTGTCAGCCTTGCTCCCCACAGGGGAATGACTGCCCGGGGGGAGCACGAGCTGACCCTTGGCGTGGAGGCTGGGGTGTAGGCAAGGTGGGAGAGCAGGGAAGGCGAGGGAGAGGAGGACTGTAGGTCTGAAGATGAACCAAAATGAAAAGGACAGGGAGAGTGGGAAAGATGCCTTCTTGTAGCCACGCTGAGGTGCTGGGGGAGCCCAGCTAACAGAAGGCAGGAGAGGGTGCGTGCCATTCGAGAGAGTTTAGGTGCCATTGCCACTGTCGTGCAGACAACTTAAAATGAGCCTTCTGCTGGGAAGAAAGAGTTAAAACAATTTTGAGCCTTGCAAGACTCCCAATCTCAAACTGTAGCTGTTGAACACCAGCAGCCAAGGATTATAAAGATAAGAGCAAGGGAAACACGCAAGGAGGAGCTGGTGGAGGATCAGACCACGGAGTAATAATGACAGCTCCTCCCAGGGTGAAAAAGTAAGAGATAATCCCTGGGCCAAGGAGCATGGAAATTGCCCAGTGCCTTTGCTTGGACAGACAGCATCATCAGTCTCCTTTCAACCCTGAAGCTGTGAGTGTTAGCTGTCGGGACGACGCTGGAGCTGGGAGAAGCCCCTTTGTGGCTACCCTCACAAGGCACAGGGGCAGTGGTGGAGTCACTGGTTCCCCTGGCATCAGGCAGCAGCCCACTGCCGGTGCCCCACAACGTGGGCACTGCCCGCAGCGCCCGCAGCGCCTGCAGTGCCCGCAGTGCCCGCAGCTGCGACCTGGCAGCCTCTCACGCGTGCACGTGCTCCTCAGCTGCTCCAGGTCAGAGCTGTCTCCTCTCATTTCAGCTGCTTCGCTGCACTTCAGGCGCGCTGAAGAGCCACGAAAAGGTGGGGTAATGCAGGTTCACCTACCAGCTTCCCCCATCGCTGCTTTGAGAAGTGCTCTGCCACGTCCCTGCCACTTGGCTGCCCTGGAGCCACCCAAGGGGCCGTGCTGGCTAGCAGGTCCTTCAAAGTGGGCGGTAATGGGCTGAGGGCATGTTTCAGGTCTGTGTTTGTAAGCAGGAGGCTCCAGACACCGTTGTTCCAGGGCAAAGAAACTTTTGTGTTCATGCTGACTTCTTCCAGAAGTGCCAGTGCTGCAGGTGTGACAGTTTCCAGTTTATTTTTCAGTCCCTGAGCTGGACCCTATCGTCACCTTCTCCAAGGCAGTATTTGAGTCCGTAGGCAACCTGATCTCACTGTAAGGACTTGTGCGAGAAGTCCTGTGGCTTAAATAGGGCTGAAAAATGACTGACTGTGTTTATCCAGTCTATTTCAGGATTTTTTGCTGTTGAAAGCTAAGGGGTTACACAGACACTCACATGGCCCAGCGAGAGAAACCTGTCAGGCTTCTCTCAGCATCTGGACTGGCTTTCCTGCACCTTTCAGACACAGCACCGAAGACTGCATTATGGAAACTTGGAAGATGGCTCTGAGCAGCAGCAGATTGGCAGGTTTAACTTGACCCCCTCCGGAGGCTGCAGTAGGGTGGAATCACTTCCCATTTCCCTGGGATCTGACAGATTTGTGAGTTTGATAGCACCTGGAAAGTGAAGGAAAGCCAGAGCCACCTGCGCTCTGGCCAAGGAAGAAGCAACCAGAGCTGAGGTTTAGGCAGTTCAAGGATGGAGAAGGGATGAGTGGCATAAGCTGCCCTCGTTGCAGGCTGGCACGCTCACACGTGCTGTTCCCTCTGGAAACTGCAGGGTGCTTGGCACCCTTGTGTTCTTTCACCAGGAGAGACAAGCCCGAAGGGAGTGAGGCTTGCTGGGGTGCAAATTGTGGGTTGTGCTGGTGGACCTCTTCTGCTGACCATGAAGATTTTGTGAGATCTGCTGAGTCTGGACCAGGAAAAGGGCAGGCTCTCTGGGAAGAGGATGTCTCATCCCTGCATCATACACCAGCACTGGATTTGCGCTCTAGGTCTGGAGCTTTCAAGCAAGCTTAGGGTAGCAGGCATTTGCCCCTCTGTTGCCTCCTAGGTACTAGTGCAGGTAGAATATGTCAAAATCATGGGGCAATCCCCTGGTTTTCTGACTCCATCACTTCTTATTAGGAACTTTTTTTTTGCTCTAGTGACAGTCACAGTACATCCAGAAATGCACGTAGCGTAGGTGAGTCAGGGGCATGGCAAATGATGGAAGGGAGAACATAGAATGTGTTTAGGGAAGGGCCAGAATTGTGGACATAGCTGGGATGCTTTGATCAAGGTGCTTAATGGAACAGCCTTTGGGGACCGTCACACAAAACAGCACAGGGCGTGGATGCATATCGAGAGTCTTTTCCAGCAGTTCCTTCATGGAAAGGCTAAAACTGTAAAACGCTTCCCAGTGACTGTAATCTTGCAGCAAGGATTTGCTATACTCCACTTCCCTTTTGCAATGTGCTTTTTTTGTCTTCACAAAAGGCTTCCTTGGCAAAAGGGAGCTGCCAGCTGGCCAGATCTGGCCAAGGGGCTAATGGAAGTATTCAGCTCTACACAGTTGCACCAGCAAAATTGTCTATTCAAAGAAAAGTCATCGTTTTGAGTCTGTTTTTTCATCAGGGTTTATTACTCTAGGACTACTGCCAATATGTTTGGTTTGGGTTTTTTTAAAGCTAAAATGAAAAAAAATCCTAGCATGTTCAGTCCTACACTTTGAAAGCATCCCTCATCCTGGCTGGTACCACTGCTGATTCCCCTCTCTTCACTCTTTTTGGTCCAAGCGGTCACCATCTTCTCAGTGCCACTTTCCTCATTTCATCCCAGGAGCGGAGAGAAACAGTGGCTTACCCATTCCATTGAATTCTTATTTTTAAATGATGAAAGCATTTTAATTCCTGATGGCTGTAATAACATCCCTGCCTCCCTTCCTCTTTCCTTTTTTAAACCATCTCTAAACCTTGGGGATGGAACTGGCTGACAGGATTCCTTTAATTATCCTCGCTCCCAACTCTCATCTTTTCCACGGTGCCTTCAAGGGACACCACTATGAAAGGTGCTATACATACAAGCAGTACATCCAAACTGAAGCAGAGAACAAAAACAAAATGTCAGAAAATCCACCCTAAAAGAAATTAATAACAAATACAACCAGGCGCATTTCATACACCCCATTAGTCAGTAGCGCTCAGATGCCATGGTGATGAGCCTCCTATAAATATTTCCACAGCAGCAAAACTGTCTTAAAGGGACCGCAACAGCAGCTCACGTGCACCTGGACAGAGGGCTTCTCCAGAGGCATCTCTTGTCCTGCCCAGACTGCATGGCTAGCACCTGAGCCACGTGCCTGAGGAGGAAGCCAGCACCATCTGCTTTTCTTTTGCCTGCCGCAAGCACCGAGCGCGGCACAGCCCTGGCGTTATGCCCATAATTCTGCAATTTGACCCCAACACGTTGCAGGGCGTGAGGGCGGCCGATGCTTTACTGTTCAGCAGTCTCTCAAAGCCAGGGAGCCAGCTGAATGCTGAATCCTTTAGCTGCAGATCCTCAGCATCGCCCCACCTGAGCCTTCGCAGAGCACAACCACAGACAGCAGCTTGAAGTTATAGCTCGTACGGAGCCAGGCTTACGCTTGTTTATCCTCCCAGAGGCAAATATTTGCGGAGCAGAATAACACCTGATCAGGTTGTTAGGCATTTGGGAGCTCTTGTTCACAGATCCTCCAGAACGAGAAAGAGTCAAGCAAGAGGGACAAGGGAGGGAAGGGAAAGAAACACGCTCAGATGTTTAGGTTGCAGCAGCCACTGACTTCTGCCCACGCTGCAGGAGAACTTTGAGTTTCTTGCCCTTGATGTAACCACCACCAGAAGTTTGTTTTCACAAACCCTTCTTGTCTTGAAAGCTACGACTCACACCTCAGTACCTCATCTGAGAAGAAACACGTAACCCTGTTATTAAGCTGTGGGCAGCATCACCTGGAGGGTGATTCTTCACACACCTGCTGCTGTTCAGAAATAGATGGGAAACTTCATATTGCAAAATAATTTCCAGAGGACAGCAGCTCCAGTGGAATATGGGGCATAAAAACAGGGAGAAATAATCCCATGAAAAGAAGCTGACCTAGCCGTGATGCTGAAGGCCCAATGCATGGTTACTCTGAGTGCCTGTATAAAGGAGCTAGAAACCACTTGGAGCTGCTACTTTACAAACGTTCCCAATAGAAAGGCTAGGAGCAGGCAGGAAAAAACTGTTTCTTGCCTGTAACTTAGTGCATCCCTTGCAGAAAGGATTGGAAAGGGATGGAACACAAGTTGATTGGCGCTCTTTGGGCCCCCTCCCATGACAGCTGTAGCTACTCGCAAGATAAGGTAGAGAAGGGCACATATATATGCCTTGATGCCCATGCTGAGTTTTCTGGTGTGGTCCTACACAAGTGCTTGGGGGTGAGGACTGGACTCTTTTGGCAAAAGTATGACATTAGCTGGGTGGACTGGCTGTAGGATGGGTGGAGATGAAGATACCTACAACCTGAATCAAGGATCTGCTCTCCATTGCTGCAGGCATGCCTTCTCCCTCCTGCTTCCCCCACTACACCTTGCACTCTTTCTAGCCTGGTGTTTGTACAGTAGCTCATGAGCATGTCTTGGGTGTATTTTTTCCCCCTCAATTACACTTGTAAAATGGTATCTGGAGGTCATCAGTAAATGGTGGCTGGCTGAGTGTGCAAGCAGTATGGAGACATAGTGCTAACCCCCCCACATGCTGGGGTATGTTGATAAGTTACTTGTCTGCCCTATTTACATGGACACTAATCAGCTCTCCGTGGAGTTTCTTTTTGATCCTTTGGCCTATCTCAAGGGAAGCACAGCACTAACTGACAAAATATGTATATTTTGGCTTTCAAAAACTATTACACTTTGCAACTGTCACCCAGACCTTGAGCTTTTTTGGTTGCCAGGGAAACATCGCGGGAGATAACCTGATCACAGCTGCGAACAGCATCCTTCCCTCTCCTGGTGCTAAACCCACGCTTCCAGAAATGCCCACTCTGGGCTTGGGGTATTTCATCTTTAGAAAGCAGGGGCTTGAAAAATAAGGTTATTTACAGTGCAGAGGATATTTCCTTCAGAAACAAAACTATCTGGGAGGTCTTGCTCTTTGGGTTCAAAGCACGTGCGAGGCAGTGGCTCAGCAGCAGCGGGTTTTGTTGTGCTGTGATAATATCGGTGGCTGCTGGAGCAACTGCAGCCCTGTCCAGATAACACAGGACAGAGTCAGTTGGGGTTTTTTACAGTGTCAACTCTGGGTTTGAAATGCTCAGGCTGTCTGGAGCCACCAGCTCAGAGCATTGAGTCAGTGCTGTATGCTGCAGATAAGATAGATGGAGCCTCCTCTCTAAGACCCACCATAAAAAGAGGTGTGCTGAGCTGTCCCAGAGGGCTGTCAGGGATTGCATGCCGCTTCTTGCAGTGAGGAAACCTTGTGCTGTTGTTCTCATCAGAAATGATTCTTATTCTCCCCTTATGTGATGTGGCGTCAGGTGGAGGTGGGATATCAGAGAATCTCACTCCGATTTTCTCTCTGTGCCAGCCAGGGCCAAGCCAGGAGGGAAGGTAAAAGCTCATGCTGTGTAGTAAGCGATAATTACACCAAGCATCCTTGCCTGTTTCTCAGTCCCTCGAAGAGGTGCAGCACCCTTGGGCACAGCTGGTGGTGAGCTTTCGGCTGGGGTTGAACCTAGGAGAAACCAGATGGCCTGGAGCTGGGCAGCCGAGGGGCTGGGGGATGCAGGCTGGGGGTCTGACCCGTGAGATGGCAGCAGCTCTGGTGATGGAGAAGGGGGGGGCGGGCACGTGGCCCCAAGGAAGCCAGCTGTGTGTCTTCCCCTTCTGGAGTGGCAGAACAGCACTTTAAAGATGTGAGATGCAGCTCTTCTTCCTGACACTCAAAGAACAGGTTGACAAGCTGCTGTCAGGGAAATGCTGTCTAACTCCCTTTCCCCCAATAATTTCCCTGGTAAAACTGCAGTGCGGTGGAATCAAATGGTGACAGAAACCGAAGGGGAATAGATGTGTTTTCCATTTTCTTTTTTTATTATTATTTTTTTATTTTATTTTTCAAGTGTGTGTCTGTATTGGGAGCCATGTGCACTCCAATAAATCTTGCCAGTTCAAAGGAATGTTTTTAGTGTTCAAATTCAACCTTTAGTGCTTCCCCCTCTGCTTAAGAGACAACAAAGCCTTGAAGATGCTCCCAGCTTGCATAGTATTAAAAAGAGATCTTGGCTGAAGTAGAAAATAGCATCTCATGTTTTTCTTTGGGTTACATGTGCAGAAAGCCCCTTTGCTACTCTTTTAGATGGTGCTGTGAAAAGTCCTCTCTGCTGAGAAAAGGTAAACTGTAGGTGGAGGGGGGGAACGGGAGGGAGAAGAGGGCTAGGATTATTAAACAGCTTGTGTCCTGAATTGTGCCAAAATAACTGGGAGCGGAACTGGCAGTGTTGGAGAGCTGCCGTGCACTTGGGTATGAGGGTGAAGTCCGGCCCTTGATGGAAATTACCACTGGAACCTCCTGGGAAGCTGCTTGCCCCATCATTCTCCTTGGGTGGTTGGCTGAGGTTCATTGACAGTTCCTCTTCTCATCTCCATAAACGGGAGAGGATTTGCTGGGTGTGCAGGGAGAGGGAAGGGGCAAGAAGGCTGCAGCTTCCCATCAGGTCTGTGCCATGTGCTGGTGCCTCTCCTCATCACTCCATGCTGGAGCAGACGTGTGGCTGCATGGTTCTTCCCCTCATGCGGTGCTTGCACTGCCTTTCCTCTCTAAGGAAAGGTGTCATGATTGGGTTTTGTTTGAAACTTTTACTCCAAGAGCCCATGTTTGCCATCCTAACTCGTGTCAGGCTTTAATAAGCATCCCAATAAGAGTTTTTAGAAGTTCTCAGCCTCTAGTCTAAGCCCAGCAGAGCAGAGGAAGAGCCCTCACATCCCTTGGAGCTGTAGCCACGACAGGCTGGCCAGCCCTCTGTTAGCATTCAAAGCAGAGCATCTTACTGTTAGGATGGACATAAATTGTTTTAAGGCAAATCTGTGGGGTTTCATTTAGCTTTCCAAAATGTAACAGCTGCTCAAGCTACGTTTGCTCAAGAGCTGGAAACCCTGCAAGTCCGTGAGTTCTGGTTTGGGTCATTAGGATTAATCTAAGCAATTGCCTCGCCCTTTACTTCAAAGGACTTAGGTCCATTTCACTCAGAGATGAATTTGGACCCAAAATTTCTGTATCTACTTCTTCTGTATTTTCCATCCTCTAAAAAAATAATCAGATGTCCTTTGGTAGAAAGGCACCAGACTTTCTGCGTAGAGGAAACAAGGCAAAGAGACTTAAAATACATGAAATGCTGCTTTTATTTTTTTTTAATAAGCTACAATTCTTTATCACTCAGTCCTGAGGAACTGCCTTAGCACAGTGGAAGAACTGATTGCATAAATGCCAGCTTAACTCTCTTATTTTTGGTAACAAGGCATTACTAAAGGCAGATTAATTCAGCGCCACGCTCCAATGAGACCAGTGTCCTTTTGTCTGAGACTGGCTTAGGAACCCTCTGCTAACTAGTTTTTGTTTTCAGTCGTGTATGTGGGGAGTCTCGTCGTGGTTCAAAACACACACGTGTATTGCAGCAAGAAGTCGTGGAGGGTGTGCACATATAGGTTAATTGTCAAGGGACACTGGCTCCGAGTACCGTCAGACTGTTTTCAAATGTAATCGTGACATCTAAGAGGATGATCTTTGAGAGATCAGAGAGAGGAAATTATTCTCTTGCTTTGCACATCTGAGTGCAGTTTGGCTACAGTCAAATTAGCTGTTTCAGCCTACATTGTCAGTTGGCTCTTATCTCTCTTTCCTCTTGTTGTATTATTAATAATAATAAAAAAAAGTTAAAGACGGCGGTAAAGACCTATCTGCGTGGGGCAGGGCTGGACCCACCAATTGCCTGTAAGTAATTGTGGATGGTGACCAGTGTTTGAACATCCCTCAAAGGGACGTGCCGGCCCTGGGGATGGCAGCAAGCTCTTTGCTATGCTGCCTGAGGGTGTTTGAAAGGCACGACTGCTGGATTTGAGCGAACTCATTTGCTTCATCTTCCCTGCCTGCTTTCTCTCCCTCTCTCCCCTTGCACAGCTGCATTTAGTAATGAAGCTGGCAGCATTAGAAAGTCACTAGAAGTAACCCAGCTGCCTCCGTCGGTTCACAGGGAGAAGGACTTTGTAGCTGCTCTCAGTCAGTCCATTAATTGCACATAATAAGGCATTTAGTGACAGAAGGATGGTTGATGAGCCTTAGCTGAAATAACAAGGGCCTGCCAAGAGCTGTGTTTCCTTTGTCAGGGAGGAGTGTGGAGGGTCCTAGCGCTGAAGTGCAGAGTTCGAGTCGTGCAGGGGTAAGAGCAGTGGGAACCTGCTGCTCCCTGATCCGACGGGCGCGCGGCTGGGCTGTCGCTGAGCAGGGAAGCACAGCCCTGCTCACCGAAGCACTGGCATGGCTGATCCGCTCCTGGGAGAGCAGGTCTCTGCATTTCCAGCTTATGTCCCAGTGAAAGCCATGGGGAGCTGCTCTCCCTGCCAGGGGACAACGGGGGGCTGCTGGCTGCACCACCAAGCACCTGATGAGAGATGAGTCGTTCGGAAAGGTCTGAATGTGGGACCTTCATCCTTGCATGAAGGAGCAGGGCAGGCTGCACGGAAAACCAGTGTGGACTGGGAAACTCGAGCTTTCTAGTTACCTTGCTGGTCCTATTGGGTTTGATGGGAAAATTAGTAATGGGCTGGGGCAGGTGCTGGCCCCAGCTGTCAGATGGATTCTTCATGCCCTACCAGTAGCCCAGAGAGGAGGAGGAGGAGGAGGTGGGGGGATGCACTTGGTGGCCTTCCATGCAGGGAGGGTGAGAGGGGCGTCCTTGCAATGAAGGCAGTCTTGAGCAGGGCAGCTCAGCATCCTCATTAATTAAGCAGCTGTTCCCACAGCAGCAAGCCGTCACCAGCCTCAGCCCCCGGCATTATGGGGCTCCCTACACCTCTTTGCCAGCTCAACTCTGTGGAGAAGCAGGTCAAAGAGCTGTTGCACCGCAGCCATGCAGCTCCTGTTGGGAGTAGGGAAACGGATAGCGACAGCATCCATGCTGGGAGAAACTGATCCATGGAGGCAACAAGGAGCCCGGGGTGATCCCCCGCAGCCGGGGAGTAGGTGGTGCATGTCTGAGCGCACAGACCGCTGCTGCAGGGCTTGTCTTGCCTGCAGTGAGGATCACCCTGCAAGGGAAGGTGTGTGTTTCCCCAAAATAACCAGCCAGACTTTGCGGTGGGCACATGCAGGCGGTCCCTGGAGGCTCACAGCTGGAGCATCTGCCTTGGCTTTGGTCTGTGCAGCCATCCGACTGGTTGGCACATCCCTCACCTGCGAGGAGGTCTGTGCTAACAGTTGGCAGGAGGTGTTTCTTTGTCTGAATGAGCACTTGGGAATGTCAACATTTCTCAAGGCTAGTTTACCATTCTCCTTGCCTATTTATTGTTTTAACGTCTCAGTCCTGAGCAGCACTACTTCTTCTAGAGGGTCTGGATGTTCTGGATGTTTCACAAAGGGATGTAAATATTACCCCTGCATAGAGAAACAAAGGTACAGCATGCGTGGTTGGTTCAAGCACAGGTTTTCCAGCCCCAGACTGTTGCTCCATCATGCGAGGTGCAGAAGGAGCAGGAGGCAGGTCTGATGTGGAAACCTGCCTGCCTCCAGGAGGGAGAGTGGACAGTGTGCAGCTGCACAGCAATGTGAAGGAAGAGAGGGAACAATATTTTCCCAGGTCAAGCTACAGGGGTGGATTTTGGCTCATATGAGAGGTCCTGGGAAATGCAGGGGATTGGCAGCTCCGCTGGCTGCAAGACCCACATGGGTCTTTCATGCACCCCTTTGCAGTGCTGAAGGGAACGTTACCCATCCCTCTGCTTAGATGGACGCATCCTGGGCGGACTGGGGCAGCTGCTCCATCAGTTGAGCAATGTCACCCGCTCTGAGGAGTGGGTGTTACTGCTGCCACCTTTATTACTGTTTTTAATTAACACCCTGTCATGACTTGGCAACCTTCCCACCTGCCCTATGCCTCAGGACACCTGGCCAAGGGCTGGATCCCTTCCTCCCCAGGGCATCCCTGACAGCCAGCCCAGGGCTCGGAGGCAGACAGCTCCTCCATGCCACAATATCAAAGTACACTGTTAAACAGCTCCTCCTGCCTGTGCTCAGCTCTGGTGCTGGCCTTGTCCCCTCCGGTGTCCTTCCAAGGAGAAAAGCAAGGACCTGGGCACAGCTGGCAAGTCCCTCTGCTGCCAGCAAGCCTTGTGCTGATCTTTAGCAGGGGGGCGGTGGGGCAGTGTTGCTTTGCGGGTTTGCATTGCTTGTTGTAAAACTGAAGGGAGAGGACATGGGTGATGTCAGGTCCTGACAACCTACCCACAGCTTTTATTTTTTCCTCTTCTTGCCTCCATCTGGGAGGACAGCTGGAAAGCTCTCCCTCTTTCCCCCTCTCTTCCGAAGGGCTCCAGCCTCCCTCTTCTACTCACAGTCTGGACAGCCTTGCTTGTATAGCATTTTTGAGGTTTTGCCTTAAGCTTGTCAAAACCTGGAGACCTGAGGCATACACTGCTCATAAGAGAGGGAAGTTCTGTGGCTGGAGTCCATGAGTTTTGTTTCCTTTTCCGCAGGGAAACACATCTACAGATCACCTCTCAGCAGAAGTGCTGGTTAGATCTTCGCAGATCTTTGGTGGGATGCAGGGAAGAAGAAAGTATTTGTTCACAGAGAACGTGACTTTAGCTGGGAAATTATTTTGATTCTTTCCAAAACAAAGTGTTGCAGTTGGTTTGGGGTTGTTTGTTGGTTTGGGGGGCTTTTCTTGAAAGAATGAGCTTTGTCACACTTCTGCAGGCTAGATCTAGAGGGAAAAGTCTTGGCCCCACTTCCCATATGGGGAAAAAGGAAGCATCAGGGCTGGCTCCTTCTGTTCTCACACTTGACCCCCTTGACATCCTGCCCTGGCTGGATGCAGCATGTGTGGAGAGACCAGTTATGTTGCAGCCGTGCAGTTGGAGGCTTCGGCTTGGGAGGTAGCAATCCAGGTGGGTTTCTGGGCATGTACTGCCATCCTGGCTTTCCCACCGCTGCTGGGTAGAGGAAGAGCTCCCCCAAACACAGCAGTGACTGAGTGAAAGTCTCAATCTCCAAGGTTTGACCATGTTCCTCTTAAAAGGGAGACCAGACATGACTGTGAATCACAGTCACATGGGTATCATTAGAATAAAAAAGCAAAAAAAAGCAACATCCTGGCTTGGAAACCAATTCAAAAGGGCTCTGCCATTCCTGCCCCCGGCAGCACAGACCGCTGAGCAAATGGTTGCCCCTGGGCTTGCACAAGCAACCTTCTGGTTCTCCCCATGCTCCACCTCCTGCATGCCCAGGAGGCAGGGGATGCGCTCTGCACCCCGGGCTGCCACAGCTGCGCACAGCATCCTCACCCCCAGTGTTCCAGGGCAGCGTGCACCCCACACTGCTTTGTGCTGCTGTAAAGCCTGAGTTTAAAAAAGCGAAGACTAACCAGAACAACACTGAATGCAGTGGAAATTCAGATCCTAATGCCTGTGTCTGGAGCCCAGAGGTTCCCAGCGGGAGGCCCCTCACCGTAGAACAGGTCCATTACAGAGAGCTAGTTCTTGGACAGGGATTCCTGGAGTGAACTCCTTCAGGAAACAGCCTTAATCCAATAAGTAGCTCTTACCTCCCAATCAATGCCAGACCTCTGCCCCCTGGCAGGTGGGTTGCTGGAAATGCCATTATTCGGGCAGAAGGCAACACCGATGCTCTGACAGCTCCGGTCCCAGCCAAGTAGCATGAAAGGGCAAGTGACCTTCTGGGCTTGCGGTGGCCGCACAGCCTGGTGGCACCAAGCCACTCCTCTGGGCAAGCCTGGGGGTGCCCCCATTAACGCCTGAGACAGACACTCTGACAGTGGCCTTCCTCTCAGTCACTTGTAGTGTTGCCAGATCCCGAGTGTTGCAGCTGAATATTTCCGTGCCAAATGTCTGCCCCAGGCTCATTTTTCTTTTTCTTCCTTTAAACAGCATCCTCAGCAAAACTGATTCAGTTGTTTCTTAGAGCAAGGCTAAGGAAAAATATGTCCGTAACATCTTGCTATGCTTGAGGAATGCAAGTGTCTTCAGCCCCAGTGGAGACCTGCAGTCAGCCCTGCACCTACTTCCCACTTGGAGCTGGGAAGTGATGCCCAGCCAGCCCCCTCTGCTGTGTGCGCTGCATGCACCTCGTGTTTTGGATACTGTGAGATACTGGGCTCTGCTTTGGAGGAGTGTGGAGCTGTCTGAGCATATCAAGTGTTACTAACAAAGCTCATTATCTTGGCATTTTTTACTACCAAAACTAGTAGATGTCTCTGTGTCTTAGTCTCACCCCTCTCTCCCTCTGCTCCATTTTACAGGGCTGCAGTGAAAATCAACTTGTTAATATATGATGTGAACCCAGATGCTGTAAGCATGATCTCAAGAGAGCAGCCCATGAAGAGATTATTGAGTCTCTGGGGAGACACTGGGCAGCGTGCAGAAGGTAAAGGATACGGCCTCACTCTGTGAATAGCAAGGTTAAACCAATGTTATGCCTGCGCTTGTCAGGCAGTCCCATCCAGCTCAGCACTAAGTCAGGTAGGAAACCAGGGAGGAAAAAGCATGCTAATGAACCCAAGTCCCTTTTTTTATTGCCTCCAGTTTCAGTTGCTATTCTTCTAGTGAGAGGAATTCAAGCTATTTGTTCCTGGCTGCCAGACCTTAGCTTCTGGGCTGTTGTCTCTTATTTGTTTTTAGTTGCCTGGTTCCTCACAGTGATCTATTCCTTCCTGCGTATTTCAGCATTCCACCCCATGGGCAACAACCTCCCCTTTGGCACCACAAGACTGCATTAGCATACCCCTGGTTTTTCTGTGCTAAGGTTGTTTAAAAAACATGACACAAGAAAAACAGCAGACTGAAAGGAGTTTCATCCTGTCTTCCTTTCAGTGTTGCCTGCTACTGGCTCCTTTCTAGTCAGGCTGCTACTCATCTTCAGTGCTTGCACTAATCCTCAGCTTGGGCTTAGCTGTTAATTTTCCACTAGCAGCCGTTTTCTGTGAAGTCCAGATAGATGAGATCTACTGCTGTGCCTTTGTCTAGGCAAGTATTTCACCAAAGCAGCAGCATCTGTGTAGAACACAACTTACCTGTTGCAAAACCCACCTGGCATCTGACTTTTTATTTACTTTCTGTCTTCCATCTAGGCCTTCCCTTCACACAAGCTATGCAAAGCTTTAGCGCTTATGTGCTGCCCGTGTCCACATGTCTGTGTCCATCACATGCTGTTCTTCAGTCTCCTAGTACCAGACCTCTTCCTCCTCCCCTACTTGCTAGATCCTTTAGAAACCTCTGCTGCCAGCCCCTTGTGTTATTCAGACCACTCCCTCTGAATTTTGGTCCAGAGCTTGTCTGGCTGTCCCCTTCACCCAGCTGAGAACATCAGCCTTTCACTGGAAATGTCCACCTCCAAGTTCTGATCCCTATCAACCTTTACATCTCTTCTCTTGTTTCACATCATCCTCTCCTCACTGAGAACTCAACCAGCTGTTTCTTTCCTTTGAGGTCAACTCTCAGTTTTCTTTTTGATAAACAGAATAATTTGAGTGTTTTGCATGTCTGCTGGAAAGCTTTGGGGTTTTTCCCCCTAGAGCACTGAGATCATTTGGTGCCTTTCTATACCCTCTTCTTCCAGTAATCTTTTCGAGTGTTGTCACCACACTAGAGGCAGCGAGCTGGGATTCGTCTTGCTAACATGCATCAAAGGTGTGTATGACTCGCTTACTCATTATTCCCAGAGCGTGCATCCGTTATCACCCTCTTGCTACCGCTTTATGCTGTTATAGTTCATATTCTGTCGTGATCTCCAAAACCCTTTGCAGAGCCTCTGCTTTCAAGACATGGCACCCTAGGAGTCTGCCTGGCATTCCTTATTCCGGGAACAACTTTTTGCAGTAAAATGCCATTTCTTTAAGTGGGCTTTGCTCACTGAGCTGTAGAGATTGCTTTGCATGGTTGCCCTGTGCTCCTCATTATTCATCACTTTGAATCTTTTTGTCATTTATGCACTGTAACAGCCCTGAGATTTGCATTTGCTTCCCAATGATGAAAATACTGGAAAGCATCAGGCCTCAAGCAGCTCCCCAATGAACTCTGCTAGAAACACTCCCCTCTGAAGATGATTCACTACCGACAATTACTTGTTGAGATCTGTCAGCCAGCTCTTAATCCAGTTAACATGTGGTTCATTGATATTATACGCTGCCGATTTCTTTTTTTTTAAATCAGAATGTTGTACAGTTGAATGTCAAATGCCTTACAACAGTCCTCCCTAAAGCTGACTTGGAGTCAGCCTTAGAGTCAAGTGGTAGGTGTGATACGTGTCAAGTAAATGTGTCATCTCATCGGAGAAAAGCCACAGAACTAGCGGAGCTTGTTGTTAAAAAATATTCCTATCCTCTGATTTGCCACCGTTTGAGACCCACCGTGAAGCTCTCAGGAGCTTCATTCCAGTCTCACTGGGCTTGTCACTGCCTCGCCGTGTGCTCCCCATGTCCTTTGGTGCAGAAGGAGTTTCGCTGCCCTCTGAATGAAGCTGTCCCTTTCTGCTGCTCTCCTCCGTGCAGCGTTAGTGTGTGGCCGTCTTCAGTCAGGGAGCGTACCTGATACTCATGTCTGGGCAGTGCCCAGGGAAAATTGGATGTGCAGCATATGGTCCTCAATATCCTCTGTCTCCAAAGGCTGTTAAACGTGTAATTATTCATCTAATGCCCCTGCTCCTTCTGGTGTGCAAGGTGTGAGGAGTAGAGAGGACACCGAAGAGCACTCAGTCCTACAGGAGATGTTCACTTATCCCTGGACTAAATATCAGACTGATGTGCCCAGCCAAACGTTTCTCCTTTGAAAAGACTAGCAATGCCACATGCTTCCCAGGCCCATGGTGAAGCCTGGAGAGACCATGTTCTGGAGGGGTCTGGAGATGCAGGGGTGGCCGGGGGACAGATGATGCTCCGAGGACCCGTCCCCTCCTCTCTGCATCACCATCAGACTTGTAACTACAATGCGCTCGGCTTAAGTCAACTGGTAATAGCATATGGTGATAAATAGTAAGAGACAGGAGTTCGTCACAAACAAATGAGCCTCCACTAACCTCATTTCCTTTTTTGACAGGATAACAAGCTTAGAGGATAAATTCTCCCCTGCCAGAATTTGTTTCTTTGCTGCCAGCCACCTCGGCAATTAGCAAAACCCCATCCTTCCTCTTTGCTAACTTCCAGGCTGCTTAAAGCAAAAGCGAGCTCAGACCATCTTCCTCGAGTTTTGGATTCAGTCCCACAAGCTTTTTCCCCGCAGGCTGGTGTAGTTGTTCCCCATCCTCCCACCCTCTCCTCTAGAGATGCTCAAGCCTCCTCGCCACCCGCAGCTGCCAGGTATGTCAGGTTCTCGTACTGGTTACTGGGCTGGCTCGGCAAACTTCAGTAAACTCAGCCTGAAGCATGAAATCTCTCGGATTTCCCTTTGGATGCTGTAGGGTAAGGTGGGGATGCTGAGCTGAGGGCCATTCTAGGGAGGGGACTACCCAAACCTTGCTCAGGCAGGGCTCTGGAGCAACGCGGGGGCAGGACAGCATGGAGACCACGTTGGCCTGAGACCCTGCAGTAGAACCTGGGGTACATCAGCAGCAAGGAGCCTTTTTCTTATGAACCCTTGCTGGGTGTCTGAAGAGGCTTCTCCCAGCGAGCTCAGCAGCACTGGTAAGTAAATTATCAAGAAAATGATGGTGCTTGGGATCTTCATGTGTCTGTTGGGTGTTGCTTGGTTTTCAGATAGCTTGTTGGTCTCGGACACTTTGGAAGTGTCTTTCCTACCCTTCTGGAAGGCACAAAGGCTCTCAGCTGTGTGCTGTGCCTCTTGACACAAAGGAGCTTTCTTGACTCAAAGGAGCTTTCTCTCAGCAGAACTTAGGAGGCTACCAAGAGTCCAGAAATGCCCAGAAATATTTAACACACTTAGCAAGAGAAACCAGGTTTGCAGAAATCTGGGAAGACCCTTTGGCGGCTAAGGAGTTTGGGATGCTCTGCCTGTGACTCAGAGAGGTTTTAGAGTGCTCATATCCAGCACCTCTAAAAAATCTGTCTGCGAGAGGCAGAGCAGCAGGTACGCTGGTGTAATGCTCCAGTAACGTGCTGTTTAGCAACAGCCCGAAAGGACCTTCTCCTCCAGGCTTCAAGTGCTGGGCATGATGCTCATCTTCTCTGGTGGCCCTTTTCATGGTACCTTTGTGCAAATAACAAGAGTCAGGACCCTTACCCTGTCTTAGGTGAAAGCACTGTATAAGAGGATGTAGTTAAATAATTAAAAAGCACTTTTCTCCGCTCATCGTCATTGCATCGCGTCCTCGCGGAGCAGTTGTGTGCGGTGCTACATGGTGCCCTTTGCCAATTTTTCCCAGTTGGTCAAGGGCTTGAAGAGTGAAATCAGCAGCATTCAAAATGAAGCAAAAGTCTGCCAGCGTTACGTTTTGTTACAAAAGTCAAATTTGCCCATGGTTTATTTTGAGGATTTGTTAAGGTGCACAACCTAGGCCCAGATCCAAGCGGTGCTGGCAGGATGGAAATCCTCCCTGTGCCATGAAGGCATACATTTCTGGAGCAGCTTTTGCAATGTGGTGGTCCCTCTGCATAAGGAAAATAGCTGGCCATTTCAACGAAGGCTGGCCTTCTGCCTGCTTACACAGCCTGCCTGTCTTTCTCCAGAAGTGCTGAGCATGTACGATTCCCACGAACTTCTTTGTGGGCAAGCTGTGGGTTTGGCGGGTTAGGTCCATAGTTTGGGGGATTTTGTTCACATTTAGTGACACCTGAAAAATAGCAGGTGAAAATACAGGTCAATCTTAACCCTGTCTTCTGCGTATTAGCATTTTAACCAAGTTCCCGCCGTGCTGGATGAACTGCGTCAGAGCGCCTTTCCATACAAGAAACTACCACTTGAGTGCAGCTCTTATGCAAGAGCAGATCAATCCACTCCTTTAGATTGCGGTCACTCTGAAGTTTTGGACTTGTCCTGAATACAGAATTCAAAACAAAAGCTTGAGAGCTTTGAAAACCTGTGCAGACTGAGAATAAGGTTTGTGCAAACTCCTGGCGAGTGATAAGGCAGCTCCCCCTGGCTCTGAGAACTGAACTTTCCTCCCCAGCGATGCTCGGGTGTGAGGGGAAGATGGTGCTTCGGTGAAAATGCTCAGTCCTGCAGCTCTGGGTTAAGCGGAGAGCACTCACACAGTGCTGCGCTGAGTGTCTTTCACCCGTGGTTTACCAGTGGGAGGGGAGGCAGATCAACAATTTGCTCAAGAAAATATCTTTACAATTCAGCACATTGGTTATCAGATGTGTAACTAAAAGATGCCGGGTCCACTGCTTGGCAGGTACCTGGGTTTTGCATATCTCGGCTTGGATTCTGGCTCCACTGACACAATCTGGTTTTCCCAAAGCTTCTTCCTGCTGTGTGTTTGCCTTGGGCTCAGATGGGTCACTGGGGCTTCGGATTGCAAAACTCAGATCGGATGCTCCTATCTTTGTTTTCAGCAACAGGGACAAACTTTGCCCTTTGTAGTGCCTGCAGGGCAGCAAGTAATGAATGTTTATGGGAATATTGGTTAGTTCTGATAATAACCTGCCTGACCTTGCTGGGGAGAATCCCTTCTGCCCTTGCAAGACAGAAGTGAGTCTCCATCTCTGTAGCTGTGAGTCACCTGCCTTCAAGGCCTTTCGCAGCAGAGGGCATGGGGAGGTGGTGCAGGCGGGGGAGGCTCTTCCCTGCTTTCCCGCTCTGAGCTACAGACGTGCGAGCTCTGGTGGGCTTGCTTGCTGCTCACGTACTGCTATGAGTACAGGCATGACAGTCCACAGCCTGTTACTCATACAAAAATGTGCTTTAAACCAGGTAGATTTCCCTGTACAGCTGGGAAAAAGTTGTGCTCTATCCTGCTGTACCACTACCCGAGCTACTTGCTTTCAAACGTGCTCCTAGCTGGTGCCTATCTTGTTGCTCCTTCTGCTCCCCTGCTCAGCTGAATGCTGCCCCTCTCCTGGCTTCGGTGATGCTGTCCCTGCTGTGGCGAGTAGCCTCTTGTCATCCCTGCAACAGGGAACTGGAGGCTCTCAGCTTCTGGGCACAGGCTATCCACCCTGGATCTGAGGGACTGGAGACAGCCCAGCTCCTGCCTCCATACTCACTGGGCATGCCGAGGGCTTTTTCTGCAGGAGCAGGGAAAGCCGTAGGTGACTGGCAAGGGTGTTTAGGTCTTGCAGCATTGGAGGGAGCATAGCACTGTTGGGGAGAATAAGAGAAATCCAGTGTGTGCTTCTTGTTTGCCTCTCAAGGCAGGGCTGCCGTCCCACCACCTCTGCTGCCTCTCTGCCTCTTCCATCTTCTGCGCTGAACAGTGCCTGTACGTCCGCAGAATGGGTGCTTCAGCGTATCTCCACATCTTCGGGGGCTTTTGGGAGGTTCCCATAGAAGGAGAGGGGGTTGCACCTGGAGCCCGGTTTCCCATTCTGAGCTGCTCAAGGTCTCCCTGCTGACAGAGAAGGTAGGAACTGGTTTCACAGACTGCACGTGTTCATTTCCCCCAACCGCTGGGATTTAATTTTAGGACTCCCTCCAGGTGCCTGGCTTTCCCTGCCTGTCTGCACAGGACAACGTCACACTGCATCAGTAGCTAAGGCAAGATCTGTGACAACAGGCAACGGAGCTGGTGACTTCTCTCATGGAGTCCCAGCCACTGGGCTATCACAAAGAAACTAATGAGATGAGCAGAACTGACAGATGAGTCAAATATTACCCTCCAAAAATCCTCCCCTTGTCATCTTCCTGCACATCTTGGTGCTCTTGGTGGGTTCATGCCACCACACGCTGCTTGTGCGCGGCAGCCTATATAGCTGAGCACACTTCTGATGCGCCTTGTCCTCCTCTGTTCTTCTTGCTGAGCCCTCCCTCACTGAATCTGATTGACTCGGAGGCCATTGATTTTAAATAAGGTCTGGAGGGAAGGTCTGACGGGCTGTGCTCTGGTTTTACACAGCAGGCTTTGAGTTCTGCTTGGGAGCCGTTGAGCGCTGCCGCTGCGTTAGATGATGGTCAGTGACAGGAATGCAGTCACCGCTTAATACCCCAAATTGCTGCTTTTAAGTGGGCGGGGTTTGGCTTTTGGCCAGATCCCTGTGCTCCTGGCAGAATGATTCATTACCTCGTTCTGGCAAATGTATTTTCATCTGCTAGTTTAAATCTGATTTCTAGTACTCTGTGTGGTTCTCACAGCTGAGGAATTTCCTGCCCTTTATCCGCCTGTTTTCTTCCAATCTAGGCTAAAATCAATACACTTAAATAAATAAAGCCATCGGGCTTGTGAGTACCTCCTGCTGTGTCAGCAACAGAAGTAAAGCTGAGTGACCAAAGATTAGTTAAGCCATTTTCTTCTTCTTTAAGTAAATTTGCTGTTGTTGAAGCACGCCAGACCACAGCTGGGAGAGTTTACCAGCCAGCAGATCCATGAGCAGGCCTTGGCTTCCCGCTGGTGACAGCTGCCTCCGTGGGGAAGGGCCCCCGTCCTGGCCCATCACCGCCCCCCTACTCCTTAGGGTTTCATTTGGGCACGGTTTTCTGGCATGGATGCTCTGTGACGGGGAGGTTCTGACATCAAGTTGAAGAGGATGAAGGCCACAGGGTGTAGCCCTGTTCTTAGAGCACTTTCCAGGTGTCTCTTTCACTTCTGCTCTTCCCTGGCAGATGTGCTTTCCCAGTCTGCTTCTTCTGAGAGGGTTATACTGCGCATGGCAGAGACTCCTTCCCACGGCTCTTGTCTGACCTGCAAAGGGGGATGCTGGCAGGAGCATCCTCCACCAGGATTCATGTGTCCCTTTCTCCTGAGGCCAGAGGAAAAGGTGAGGGTGGCATGAAATAAAGTCTTCTCTTTTCTCCCTAATGCCAGGAGTTAAACCCCAAGCACTTTGTTCAAGAAGCAAGAAACAGATTTGGGATTTTTGGACCAAGCCTTAGGGTTTCTGCAGCCCTGCTTTTGTGCATGGGCCATGGAGAAATGGGGTCGTCTTGCTGAGCAATGGGGTACATTCCCTGCCCTGCATTCAGTGCACTGCCACGCACTGGGCACGGAAGACCTCAGTGCAGAGGAAGACAGATCCTCTCCTGCCTTCCTGGGCTGAGTCCCCAGTTCTCAGCAAAGCCCAGCAACTCAGCTTTGCATTCATATGAAGAAGAGCAGTCATGCTCTTCGGCCTCTGAGTGGTGCCAGCTTCCAAATCCCAGTGTAAACTCTGCTCCAAAGGTCCCCCTTGACGCAGGGCAATTGTTCAGAGATGTCTCTGTGCAGTAGCTGTGATAACGCATTTAGGGATGGAAGGAAACTTCCTTTCTACCATGTTTTGTTCATGCTGGTGTTTTATGGTTTGTTTCTTTTTGAAAGGAAAATTATTTTGAACTCAATTGAAACTGTTAGTGACAAACATCAAACTTTTAAATTCCCCTCCCTGCCCCGCCATTTGCTGCTTAGTTTTGTGAGGAAAAACAGTTTCATAAAAACACATCCTACTTTTTCTTCCCTTATCATCTACCCAGCTCTGGCTGCAACTCGCTCTGTGAGAGCAAATAGGATGTGTTACGACCCAGCGGCTCAGCACAGGCAGGGGAATGAAGGCACAATGCCTTCCCACCATCCTTGCCAATAATTGCAGGGCCTGGAGATGAAAGCGATGGGGTGTGCAGCATCCGCCTCTTGGCACGGAGCTAAGCTGGGTGCCACATCGCCACTGCGATCTTGCAACTCCCTGCCATGACGGTGGGTGAGATTTCCAGAGCCTGTCATCCCCTGGTCTCCCTGGGCTGGGTTGGGATGCCCTCGGATGCCCGAAGTGGTGAGGGCACCATGCAGGGAGTCATGCTGACTTTGGCAGGGCTGCCCCGGGGAGTTCCTCTGAAGGTGAGTACGGGTATCGCAAGCTGTGCCCCGAGCTGGAGAGGTGCAACGAAGTGGAAAGGAGACGGGCTCTGTTTACACACAGATACCTGTGCAGCCAGCAGCGTTAGTGAGAGAAAACAGAAAAGGACATGACAGTTACACTGGGTTTTCATTAAATATTAAATGGAGTGAAGTTTTCCAGAGTGTGTCTGGGCTGTTTTCAATTGTCTGTCTGTTGGCAAGAGAGAGAAGCCGAGTGGGTGAGCCCTGGGTCTGGAGGCGCAGGGCTCCCTGCTCAGGAGCCGTGACGACGGGCATCGTTGTGTGCTGGGCTGCCTGCACAGCTCGTCTTGTTTCACCCAGAGCAGCGAGCATCTCCGTGAGCTGTCCCACCACTGGTACGGCCCACAGAGGAGAGTTCACTCTCCCAGGCATCTCCAGTGAGAGAACAGGGAGGGAGACACCTGAGGTCCTAGGGCCAGAGCATCACTGGCCCAGGCTGGAGCAGCCAGTGCAAGCAGCAGACACCTCCCTGGTTGCTAGCTGGGGAATTAACCGCCCTTGTGCCCCTTTCTGCCCAGGTTTAACACAGAGGAGACATCCCGTGCATAGGGAATACTAAACAACTGCTGTAGTTCCTTTTGCGTGCTTCCTTTCCTCTCCTTTTCCCCTGCTGCAAGAGCTGTGCAGCCGTGACCCAGCCTGGGCACGGCCTTCCCATCCCCACCGCTCCCCCCGGCGTAGCCTTGCCTTTCCTTGTGTAGGAGCTTAGCAGGGCAGCAAGAGGAATTCTCCTAACTTGGATTGGGTTAATAAGTTAAAATGCAGAGCCTTAATCCCTGCTGCTAAATCAGAATGTAATTCAGCTTATAACCACAGCCCAATCCATGTGAATTACAATCACTTTAAATACAGCCAGGGCTAGCCGGGATTTAACATCTTCCCAAGAGATCCTGGAAATGGAAACTGGGACACAGCGCTCCTCCGGGTGAACCTGCCGTCAGAGGGAGCCGAGGCAGCGGGGCAGAGGGATTTTGTTACCTCCCAGGTCCATGGAGAGGGGGACCCTTGGATGCAGCTCTTGGTCAGGGCACGTGGCAGGAGGATGCGTGTGAGACTCAGGCAAGAGCTTATCCCCAGGGAGGGGGACAGAGGCTGCCAGCAAACCCACAGCACTTTTATCTTTAATTTAGGATGTTTATCTCAAGAGATTCTTCAAGCTTTAAGACAAATGTAAGGAGATCTTTGTTTGCCTGGCAGCATCTGGCTTCTGAAAGCAGGCACGTACAGCCCCGGCGGCAGGGCTGGTAGCGAGGGCTTGTTCTCTGCCTCCTTCTTCCCAGCTTTAACCTCTGTTGGGATGAGCTTTGCTCTCTCTGTGGCTGCTCCAGGAAACCACTAGAGCAAATGGTCTTCCTACAGCTTGAATCAACAGTGGGCACCTGGCAAGTGGTCCTATAGGTGCCTAGGAAGATCTCTTACTGCTTTCACTGTTACATTATTCAGTCCCGGCTTTCACAGCTTCCTTATTCATTCCTGATGGGGAAAGAACAATTGTTCATTGTGTCCTTGCACTGCCCCATCTTGGGAAAGCAGAGGTCTGGGAGCCTGCATGGGACCAGCCAAGCCCTTCTGCGGCCACTGACCCACAAGGCTTTCCAGGGAGCCTCAGGCTGTGTCTGGGAGCATGCAGATTCAGAGGCTCTGCAGAAATTGAGGGTCTTGATGGATGCTTTTCCAGGCATGGAACTGGAAAGTCCCTGTGGGAACAAGGGCGTTACTCTTGTGGGCTGCCAGGCACAGATACAGTGTTCAAGGAGTCCAAACTACTACATTGGTGAGGAGAAGTCAGAAAGTAAGCTCTTCTTCCCAAATTGGTGCCTATGTTTGGACCTTTTTAGGAAGATTCTGATGGCTTTTTTTCACATCACTGTTCTTTGTGGTTTCCTTATATTTCCTCTTTTTCCAATGGTGAAAGGCTAGTGCTGTTGTGCTAATACCTAGCCAAAATGAGAATTCACGGTAATTTCTCAAAGCCTGGCATGTAAAGTGCCTGGTGTACTGGGCTGGAGAGCTCATGAGTTCTCTGTGGGTGTGATGAGGGAATGGAAATGATCTGAGTTCTTGGGTGCTTTCCCATACCCAAGCTAGCCAGTCTTCTATATTTAGATATGGTTTACTTAGCAGCACCGGTACAGTGGAGAGGAGGGCAGAGGGTTTTCAGACACTGGCAGAACGTAACCAGAGTATTGTGAGCTGGGATAGATCAGCAGTGGTATAGCAAGGACCTCAGGGCTTCCTCCATCAATGGCCACAGGGTCTTGCTGAGAGGTGAAAGGAGTGATGGAAAGGACTTTGAATGGACCTCAGGGGATGCAGCCCTTCCTTCCTGATGAGAAGCAGTGTACCCTGAGGACACGGGGAGTCCCCCAGGCCTTTCTTCCAAAGCTGGTTAAAAGCTCCTGAAGCCTTTCTTCTATGCCCTAAAGGGTTAAGGGCATCCTACCGAGTGTGACCTGCACGCAGCAGGAGAAGCCTCAGAAGCGCTGAGATACCAGAATGGGTGTACAGACACCAAAGAGAGGAGTCACAGAGCTCTGGATGTTGGAGCAGAGATGCGCCTTCATTCACCTGACCTGCCCAAACAAGCAGTGGTGGGAGAGGGGTCATAGCAGAGTGCAGACCAGGGCAGCTGTGAAGGGCTGCAGCGTCCACTCTCTGGAGAGCATCATCTCCCAGTGGGAACTGTCTGCAGCCACCCACCTGACTATGCCTTAGCACAGACCCATCCCACCTAGGGAGACGTGGCTTAAGGTCAGCTTCCTCTCAGGCACTAAGGTTCTGAGGTCATAGACCAGCAACACTTTCTGGTGCAGCCCAAGACTGCCCCTGCCCCAGTCAGGGCTGCAACAGCCCAGCCCTGGGGCCCTGGGCTAGAAGAGAGTGAACTGCCCAGCTCCTCAAACAAATTGTGTGTATGGTTCCCGTCTACACTGCTCTTGGCTCCTTACAGAAATATACAGTCAGCTGATGAGTCTCTTGCCAGGCAGCTGGGCTGACTTGGCCCCACAGTTGTTCTTCTGACATCCTCCCCATGTCCACTGAGATGTCCATGTGCATCTCGGCCACTGCCCCTCTCTGCAGCAGGCTGGGCATTAACCAGACTGAGAGGTAAGGACTTTTTTTTTCTTTCTTGTTAAAGTCATCACAATATTTTGAATTTTTGCAGGGCTTTCCAATCGCATTGTTAGTTTCCCCAGAGCTTTCAGAGAGTGCTGTGAGTAATGCTTCCTCTTTCTTTTGCTGGTCTAACTGCAAAAAGGAGAGAGATGCTCATCCAAGCAAGGCCAGGATGGCACTGCCTTCATTCCTGAGGCAGGGGTCACACCACTTGCCGCTGGGGCTGGCCATCCATGCGCACTGCGTGTCTGAAGGGAAGGTCTCATCCCTCTATGGATGAACCACCAAATGTGCTTAGAAATGAGGGCGGTCCCAAGACCTTGTTGTGCATGAAGAGGCCAAGCAGACCTTGAAACTGGATACGTTGCTTGGGTTTGGCCCATGGTGCTGCCTTTTTTACACAGGTCCCATCAGCAGGGATGTGTCTGTGGCAGGGCAGGAGGTATGACAGAGTCCCAGATGGCAGGCTGATCTGTGCAGCCATCTGTCATCATCACTCCCTGTGACAGCTTAGGGCAGAGGGATGCGATCTCTGTGCTGGGTGGCTTGAACTGACCACACACCCCTCCTGCATGTGAGTCGGCTGCTGTGCTGGGTGCCCACGGTAATCAGGGCAGAGCACCTCCCCACCTCGGACTAGAAAGCTGTTCTCCCCCGGACCCCCCCAGCATGTGATGTCCCCGCAGCCCAGCCAGGAAGCATAGCTGTTCCCACCTTCCAGGCCAGGATGAGAGAGGGCATGCTCGCTCCTCCCAGAGGATGGTGGCATCTCACTCAGTCAAAACATTTGCTTTCAATGGTAATGCTGCCCTGGCTGGACGTTCACGCTTCCTGGGGAACTCTACCGTACAGGTTCTGGCAATTATTTCTGTATGAGATTGCTGCTCCTATGCATGCCCAAAGACGCCCAGCTGGAGAACAGCCTACAACGGCCAAAGAGCGCGTTTGTTTGTTTGTTTGTTATAGGCTGTTTTGCTAGGCTGCTCACTTTAAAGTCTCTTCTAGTTAGGCTTCCTCTCTGGGCAAATGTTAGCAGGCACCTTTTCCATCACGAAGCTGCCCAGTCCTACCAGCGGCAGAACTCGCAGGCTGGCAGTGGGCAGGTCAGCCTCAGACAGGGCATGGTACAGCATCCCTGTCACAGAGCGTGAAATTATCCCTTATCCCATGTGCTGCCATACACAAGTGGGTAATGACAAAATAAGGCTTCCAAGTGATTCTAATAGGTAATTACAACATCTGCTCCATCCTTTACACAGGCTGCAATACTGGGAGGACTAAGCAATTTCATGTGAGAGTCTGGCCCCAGCTGCAGTTTCTCCTGTGCTGGCAGAAACATAAAGGCCATAATGAAGACACCAAGGAGATCATCCTAAAAGAGAAAGAGGTCAGAGATAGCAGGACCACTGTGTGTTCATCCCCTCACCCTACAGTGGAGTGACTGGAGCAAAGGGTAATGCCAGGACAGCCTGAACTCATGCTCTTGCCTTCCCCAAAGATGACTCAGGACCAGCTCTCTCTCTTCAGCCATGACAGTGGTCCCTGCTGATGCCCAGACGTGGGTAGGTCCAAGACTGGCACAGGGCTGGCTTTGCTCTCCTCTGCTCTGGGTGTACCTCTCAGCCCGGTCACCGTTCAGCACCGAGATGCCATTGGAGAATAACAAATAACCAAAATGCTTTGTCAGCGTGGAAGCCCATCACGCCAGCAGAGACTGTGTTTGAAATACAGGAGTAGCGCAGTTTTTGCTGAGGAACTCCCCCAGAGACAGGCAGCTCCTGCATTATTAACAATAGTGCTGATGAATCCCTGTTAATGAGACGCGCTGGCTCAGCCAGCCAGCCAGCCAGCAAAGTGGCTGTGGCTCTGCTGTTCTCAGCCCCACGCTGCAGCATGTGCCTTTGAGAG
Source organism: Ibycter americanus (assembly GCA_035590275.1). Lineage (NCBI taxonomy): Eukaryota > Metazoa > Chordata > Aves > Falconiformes > Falconidae > Ibycter > Ibycter americanus. Next base: position 114,153,775 of record JAVJGI010000014.1, on the reverse strand, counting down.
CAAGAGATGACTGCTTGGGGGAGCAGTTGGCAATGCTGTGCTGTAAGATTTGGCTACTTTCCTTAAAATTTGCTCCTGTCCTGCCAGACTTGAGCTAGGTAGACATGGAAATCCAGCGTTGGTTCTCTGGTGGCTGTACAAAGTGAAATTAAAGGCTGCTTCCCCAGTTGTATGGGCTTGTGATTAAAGAAAAAGATCTGTTTCTTGGTCTGTACTCTCTGCTCCAGACAGCGATGTGAGCTGTGTCCCCTAGTCTACTCTTAAATGGTTCAACCAGGGGAGCTCCTTGTCCTATGGCTCAACAGATTTTGCTGTTGTGGGGTTTTTTTCATTGGGTTGGTTGTTTTTTTTTTTACTTCATCTTGCTCCATTTATCAATTCTCCTTTTGGTTTCTGGATGCAATTACTTTCCCACCTCCTAGGATACTTGTAGAATTGTATTTTATACACCCTTAGCTGATGTTTGGCCAGGAAAGTAATCTTAAACTCTTTCAGTTCTTGCTAAGCCTAGTCTCCTCCAAGCTTTCCTAGCAGTATAATGCTTTTCTGACAGTACAGCACATTGGATGGTATTTAGCAGCCTGTGTGGATACAGAAAGACTGGTCATCCTCCAGTGCATCACATAATGCTTCCACAGTCCGGCACATCATCGCCCGTTGCGCTAGCACAGTGCAAGCAGTGTCATTCCCCCAGCAGTGCTGCCAAGCCACTTTGCTCTGCACCGCAGACACTCTGATGCTTTCCAGATGTCACAAACAATGTCAAACTCCTGATGTCATTGCCTTATGCAGAATAAATCTGACAACCTAACGTGTTCATGCTACACCTTTCTGTCTCTGAATGGGTTTCTCTGTGAACAGTGTCGACCTCCAATGTTTGTCTGTGCAAGCAGAGGGCAAAGCAACTGCAGGAGCTAAGAGGGTGGTTAAGATTGCGTAGGAGTAATTGGAGTAGTTTTTGGGGTTTTGTTCCTTTTCTGTTAAAACAGAACTTCTTTCCAATCTTGTGAGCAGTCTGTGGAGTAGGGGCAATGTGAACCCTGTGGAATTGGGGCAAAGAAATGAAAGGGGCAGTGCTGGGAGGGCACCAAAGCTCCCAGCAAGGATCTTGCTCCCTCAAAACAACTGACAAATTGAAAAGATTGATGTCACCTCTCCTATACTTCCAATTTTTAGGGATGTGACAAGAAGGGATGCTAAGGTAGCCTTTAGGCCCTGATTCTGGCAGGAGAGTTTTGCAAATGTCACTCTTATCTGCATGTGAAGTGGTGCAGCCTCAGGTAAAACGTTACTGGTGTAGGTGTTAAACAGACCAGAAGTGTAATAACTTAATGCAGAAACAGCGTCGCTAATGCTCAGGCTGCAAGAACAGCACTGCACAGCCCCTGCCGTGCTCACCCCCAGTGCACCACCTGCCTCCCAGGGAGTGGTGAGTGCATCCTCAGAGCAACCCAGCGACAGGCAGGGACAGGTTCCTCTCAGCATGCGGGGAACAGAGCCTGAAAAGGAGCCGGGAAGTTCCTGAGTGTGGGGTGGGGAGATGGGGGGAAGCAGTCTCCCCCGAACAGGAGACCAGCTTTCCTCCTTGCTTGCAGATACTGCACCTGTAATGACAGTCCATGCTACGGATTGAAAGCCCTCTGCAGAATGGAAATATCTTGCTAATTGGTGGCAGCAGGTTACGCTATCTAAATTTTGCAAGCCTACTGATTGCACATTAATCATCCTAAAAAAGGAATGGTCTAAAGTAAGATGAGGCGTACCACTCATCCCTGTAGTGCCCCACCAGACACCTCCTCCAGTACCCCAGCTCTCCAGCTCCCATCCCCCTTGTGCTGCGGTCATCCTGACAGCTTTTTGTCAGTGTGGCAAAGCGTCTTGAAAAGCCCCACTGAATTCCTCCTAAAAGCACTGTATCACCAGAGGGAGCACGGGACGGAGCTGTGCTCAGGAGGGCTGGTGCTGACCACCTGGGTAACCCAGGACATAGCCTCCACCTCTAATTTAGATATTGCTACCCACAGCCTTGTGCATCTTGTGCAGTGGGGTCGCTGCCTGCCAAGAGTCACTGTCCCTCCGTTGTCCTCCCCTTCTTTTGGCCCTGTTCCCCAGGCTTTGCGCTAGGATGGTCCTCCCCATTGGGTCAGGTCATGTTCTGGGCAAGCAACCCTGGTCCCCAGCGCATCATCCACAAGGGATGCTGTGAGACCACCCGGGCTGCCAGGAGGATTTAGGACCCGCGAGCCCTGTCAGTGCTGTTGCAGCTCGCCGAGGAGTGAGCTCCGGTTGCACCTTGCTGGTGAGGACCGCAAGCCTGCCGAAGCAAACCTTGAAGTGACAGTGCGGAGCCCCTGTTTTCAATTAGCGTTGCTATTTCGGAAGGGAATATCTGCGGCGCGGAGGTAACCCATGGCAACCATCCGCTGAACCGCGTTCCTGCTGCTGGGGCTGGTTGGGGTGGAGGAGTGAGGGTGAGATGGGGGCCAGGGGCAACGTGGGGGGAACCTCGCAAGTATTGGGTTGACAACATCTCCTCCCTCCCGGTCCCTCTCCTGCCTCCAGCGCAGGAGTGGCAGGCGGGGCCTGTGAGCCCCTCCGCATCCCACGCAGCTGGATAATTTACGGGCAGCAGCAGCTCACCGTCGCTTTGTTTGCCATTTGCCTCTAAATATAGCTGTGCTTTAAAGGAGGAAGGCGAGCTCCCACCCGCCCATCTGCCCACATCTCCTGCTCGCTAATGAGGGGTCTCTCCTCGCCGAGGACGGACGGAAGGGGCCGCGCAGACTGTGTCGGCATGGCGGTGCCCACGCAGCACCTTCTCCATCCCATGTCCCCCGGGTGCCTCGCCTTGCTGGAGAAGGGCAGCGATGAGACCCGAGCCTCGTCGACTGGTGGTTAAACCGCAGCCCAGCCTGGCGACAGTGTCCTGCCCAGCTGAGGCTGGCAGCTTGCCTGGGTGCACTGAGCCCAACCCCTTCCCAGAGAATCAGGGAAGGGAGGATTTCGTGGGAGGATTCTCCCCCTCCCCCCAGCTTTTTTTTTGTAGCAAAAAGTACACTAACTCCATTAGTCCTAACAGAGGTGTAACACCGAGACGGGTGTAAGAGATTGCCTGTGGACATCACTTCAGCTAGTTAACATGCTGAAAAAAAATATGTTCTCGTTTATACCCCTGCTGCAGATGCCAGCATCAGCATGGAGCGTGGCTCGGGCCACCCGCCGCGGGCAGGGGTACAGGCTGAGGAGCACCCGGGTGGGGACAGCGGGATGGGCAGCTCCCAGCCCTGGGATGGGGTGCCCTGCAGCAGCCGTGGGGCCAGGTAAGAAAGCCCAGCCTGGTACTCCTCATCTGCACTCATGCAGGTAAATAAAAGTAGGGCTCACCTTCCCAGGTTACGTGTCATTCTGACCCTTGTGTTACCGGTACCGCTGCTGCAAGCCACAATTTTGACCCAGGCTAACACATCAAGGGTTGAACCCAACTCTGAGGTGGACGGGAAAGGAAAGGCACTGAAGTGCTGACAAGGCATTATAATAAGTAGCGAGCAGAAATAAGAACCTACTTATGTTTTAAACATAACATTAATTAATAAAGAAAAGGGTACACTGTAGATACTAAAAGCCCTCAGATACTGAGGAGAAAAAAACCCTCTTTCTCTTATAATTTAGGAACCGCCAGAACATGGTTCCCTAGACCTGGATAATGGCAGCTGCATGTCACGTGGGGGGAGAAGACCCCTCTGCAGTGGCATGCAGACCAGCTCTGCCCCACAGAAAAAAAGCTTTCAGAAAATAGTATGAGAATAAAAGGAAAAGGTCATTTTCAGACTGCACCACTCCATCACATCAACATTAATTCATGTTGGTCCGTTACTTTGGATGTAACCGAATGCAATGAAAAATTACTCTGTCCCAATCTGGCAGTACACTTCAGCAAACCTATCTAATAGGTTTATTATAGTTTATTGAGCAAGTGTTAGCCCAGAGTAGATCAGAACAACTGCCGAAATGCTAAATGGCCTCAGGAATGATGACATTTTGGGAAGAATTATTGTGGCAGGATGGGTAACTCAGTGTCTAAGGCCCCATGCTACCTCCATCCCTGTCAGAAGGAATAATGGCCAAATTTCCTTCTGAGCCTCATGGCCCATTGGACTAATATATAGGGGCCAGCCAGTCCAGCACATAGAGTACCTTCAGCTCCTCCAGCCTGGAGGATCCTTTACAATCACTTTTTACGAGCAGGTTATTCTCAGCATCAGAAGCCATGCTCCTGGCTCTCCTGCTACGTGCCAAAGGAAATTCCTTTCTCCCAGTGCAGCAACGAATGTTACTGGGCCCCAGTCCTTGCAGGAAGATGTAAAACTTGCGTCCCAGCTCTTGGGAATGCCACAATTAGCTCTGGCTGGGAAAGACTTGGAAAACACTTTACTCTTCCTGAAAAAAGATCTCTAAGCCCTGTAAAAAAAAAAAGGGGGGAGTTGCAAATCTGCTTTACAGAGAAACCACATTTTATTACCAGACAGAGTTAATAGCAAGGTTAGTTTACTATAACCAAAATAAAAGTTAAACACCCAATTACTATATCTGGAAACAAAGACAGGGAGAGAGAAAAAACCAGAAGGCTCCACCAACATCTGCCTGCAACCTTAACTCCATCCTGCCAGCCATATCCATATTTCTTTCATTCAATGCCCAAACTGAGGGTTTATTCTAGCAACATTCTCCCTGGCAGAGGGAAGTTTCAAGAAGCCACCCCTCCTTTCCTCACAGTCCATTATTTATGTTCCTATCTTTTCAGAAGAATTGTAGAGTGAAAATAGAGCACTGAAGGGTATCCTGGGGATTTTACAAGGATTCATGATGTATCAGTGCAGGTCTCCAGAATCCCCTTCTTTTATGCTAAATTAGGGTCTCTCTTTTTAAAGTGGCATTGCTTCAGCCATCTGGCATTTGTGAGACTACTAACGGAGTACTTGCAAGCGTATTTGAAAATGGACAGCTCTGCTGAGAAGAGAGACTCTGCACTTCTGATTCCTCAGCCTCTGCTTCCATCTCTTCCCAAAGTCAGTCAGTTGAAGGGTACTCATAAACTTCTACTGCACCATTTTTCAAGTTACTCAGTATATGAGTTCCTCAGCATCCTACAGCAGTTTCTCTTTTGGATCTTCTGTTCCTCAGCAGAATTACTTGCAACATGCTCTCTTAAGTGATCTCATAATAACCTGCAGAAAAAATCCTGTACATTTTTTCTGATTACAGCCCCCTCCCGCCATAATTAATGCACTATTTCTGACACCCACAACCTGAGTTACCCTATGGCACTCCTACAGAGCCAGCACCAGACATATTAATTATGCCTCTGACTGATTCAGCCCCTGGCATAGGACCATCTCCCCCTCTTGTCAGGTTATGAGGAACAGAGAGTTCCCTCGCATTGCATTGATGGACCAGCTGTCAGCATCAGCCTGGAGTGAGTTTTAAACTCACAGTCCCCTTCTGTGGCTGTCTCCCTTTCATGAAAGCTCTCTCTAGCATCGTCCCACCTTTCCCTCTCCCCTCAGGTCCCATCTTTCTCTCAACCTTTTCACAGCTCTGAAAGCCACAGTTGTTCACAGCCATGCCCCAAGCCCTCTCCAGCAGAGCATCCCAGCATTCAGTTTCCTGAAACCTAGTTGTGACACCCTCCTCCGTGCCCCCACCCCAGCAGGAACGCAGCCCCTTTCTACAGTGCGGGTACAAACACGGCTGCTCTGCACCACGGCTCCCACACACCGCGCGCTGCATCCCACGGGCAGACACAGAGGTGGCCCCTAACAACGTGCAATGCCACCGTGATGTCAAATAGGACCATGTAATTTTCACCTTCAACGGGAGACCAATGTGTGTTGGTCCAGAGGACAGAGACAATGTTGGCACAACATCGATCTGGATCTTCCACCAGCTGAACACCTGTGCTTTTGGGAAATTCCTCCCTGACTCTCCTGGTGACAGGGACATGGTATGGGGGTGCTACCCAGGAGGATATTTCTCTGCCTTGAGAAGTTTCCACTGGAAATACACCAAGATCACACACAGGCGTACACTAGAAGAAATGCAGAGGATGGTAGCAGCATATACACAGCTCTATAAAAATCCCAGGTAATGAACTGGCAGGACAAACTCAAGTGAGGTTTGTGCTCTATGATGTTTCTAAGGAGTGCTGCTTCTGCTGTTTGCAGAACTGGGGGTGCCAAAATGAGGGGTGTAACTGAACTAGAAGTCTCTGCTTGGTGTGCCAGACCTTGGTGACTTATTCCAGGGAAGCGAGGGAGAGGGAAGAAGGCCAGAAGAAATCAAACATGACCGTACTTTTTCCATATATGTGCATAATCATTAGTGTTACTTGAGTGATCTGTTGATAGCACAGGGCCTGATGACTTCTGGTGCAACTCTGTGTTAACAATTAAATTAAAGACCTTCCAGCTTTGTCTCGTTATCCCTCATGTTAGCAGCTAAGGATTTCCTTCCCCTCGTCCCCAGTTTTTTTTCCTCTGGGTAAGCAGAGGAATTGCCTTTTCACTTTGTTTTAATTACGGGAGCTGTGTGACCCTTCCTGGAGCAGCTGTCAGGGACCGTACAACTGGAGTATCACCAGGCCAGCGGGCTCACAGAAAATATGTAAGTAGGTTACACAGGGGCGGGGAGACCATTAAACACAGCAGGATCCACTTAACAGAGCACCTGTTCGAGGAACACAAAGTGGTAAGAGGATGAATCGGGCGGACAGAGCAATAACTGTGCGGCTTTACTCTTTCTAACAAACCCTGGCTAGGCTCAAGGAGGAGCGCGTGAGGCTGTACGGTGAGGAAGGCTGGGAGAGAAGGAGCCGAGGGTGCTTGCTGAGGCTAGTGCTGCTAACGACTGCTTACCAAATAAATAAATCAGAGAGCTCAGATATGCTCCTACAGTCATTACTCTGGGCTGGCTGGCAGGCTTACACAGCTAATACCTTTTCTGCTGTTGGTAGAAAGCCTTCGCTCTGCTCCAGCACAGCAACCCCATCCTTTCTGCGTGCAGAGCACAAAATATTGTTGGGGTGGAGGAACCCTGCCTGCGCATTCTGCTCCTGCAGATACAAGGTGGCAGTGGGTGTTTGGCCGTGTGGCACATCCCTCCCCTCCTGGCTGGGACTCGGTCCTCGCAGCCCTGACCATGCTCTGGGCTCTGCGCTGTCTCAGTGTTTCCACTGCTGTGGCCAAATCAACACACTTATTCAAGCAGCCCCATCTGTGTGCCATGCCCAGGGTCACCACCTGCTCTGTCCCTTGCTGCAGCCACCACAGGAGCAAGGGCTATGTACCCACCAGCTGTCCTCCTCCAAAGCCCACCAAGAGCACCCCCAGGCAGAGGCTTGCCTGGTGGCTAAACAAGCTTAATGCTGCCTCTGAAACCCACCTGGGTTTCGTCTGACCTGGCTGGGACTTTGATCTAGCAGATAAAGACCCCTCAAAAAGCCAGTGGACATTTTTCTGGGGGTTTCTCATAGTGAAACAAGCCAAGGAAGGAGCCAAAGAGGTGCCTCTGCCAGGCAGGCTTGGGGGACCTGGACAGGCAACACATAGGGGAGCTTGGGCTGTTACATGTGCCAGAAACTGCAGCTGCTGCTGGTGGCACAAGGGTAAGAACAGATTTGGGTTTTATCCACGTCATTGTGCCTGCCTGGAGGAGAGTGTCCCCAGGGCAGGGGACAGCAGCAGTGAGGGAAGAACAGCACACTGGTTTTAGATCTAGTCTCCTCTGAGAAGGCTTTCAGGGAGTTCAGGCAGATTTAATCTTTTACCACAAAATATACTTAAATTCTAAGTTATTAAGGGTGGTGTTTTGACATTGCCCTAAATAGATTAAGGACTGCCTTTATCTTTTGGAGAGAGGTCCCTCTGGCCACCTGGAGAGCATCTCCGGCATTTGACTAGCCAGATAATGTTTTCCTTTTCTTGACCAGGGGTAAAACTCCACTTGGTTATATTTCAGTATGAGGATTTTTTCATCAAACCTTGTATTTATATAATCTGTCTGCTGGCAGATATACCCATATCAAACATCTAAATAGGATTAATGCAGGCAGCTTATTACTGGCTCTTGAGGAGGACCAGGAATTACGGTTATCAACCATAACAGTGAAGTTGGGGTGTCTGACCCCTACAACTTATCCTTGAAAAATACTATACATCTGAGCCAGTGAAAAGTAATTTCATATTCACTGAATAATAGAGAAAAGTGCAAACTAAAATAGCCAGATCTGAATATCAGAATGTATTTTGGGTTCGTTCTTGGTGACAGGAGGATGAACATAATCATAAGCGAAATAAGTGCTGAGCCATATTTTTAACCCTCTCAGCACTCTAGCAAGACCAAACATAACTGTTTCAAGCTTTCCAAACACAAAAAATCGCCTTTCCACAGAAAGCAATACACTGTTCAGTTTTGGGTCCACCTCCGCTACTGCAAGAGAAATACTCAGTGATGTCTCCTGCCCTTGCGTGGGATTTAGCTGCAAAGCCCAGTGAAACCTGTGCAAAAGCTGCCTAGATGGCTCCTGGATGGTTGCCAAAGAGGCAGGTGGGGTGATATGCCCAGGACCCTCCAGATCAGGCTTATGGCTGGATGTGATGGTCCTGTACGTTTTTGTTCTAGGGAATGTAGTGCACAAGGGCATGGTAACGGATATACATCTTTCCGCTCCAGATGGGTAATTCAAATTAATCCTATAGATAGAGTGACTGAAAGTGTAGTTCTTACCTACTGGTGGTTACCAGTGGCCTGTCTGGACAGTGCTGATGAGTCCCACTGGTGTTCTTGATGGGCAGTGTCTCCATCTTTTAAAATCATCCTTACAGACAGGTGATTAGTTCCCTTACTGGCACTTTCACCTACAGAAATGAGAACTGAATGGGCTGGATGATCATTTTGCACAGTAATTTACCCGTGTAGTCCAATATAGCTCATATTGAGGATCTATTCCTCTCTTATAATTGGGACAAATTCCATCTCTAGAAGCTCTTCTTCCAAGAGAGGATGAATTAGCTAAGCCATCACCTGTCTAACACCATTCAGCTGCTACTTATTTCTGACATGTTCATGTCAGTAGAAGGCTTTCCAACCTCGCAGAGATATTGGGAGATTTCATTTATACAATACTGTGAGATTGTCTGATCAAAGGCATACAAGTGGAAATCATTACTGTTATTTTCAGACATGACTTTAATCATAGATTCTCCCTATTCATCGCAATCATTGCACTTGTACATCAGAAGTGGCTTCCCTCACCACCTGGCCACTTGGTGCTCTACTAATTTTTGCCTGTTGCCTGCACAGTGAGATTTCTCCTGCATCCCCCCTCCACCTCTCCGTGACACAAACCTGTTCGCTAAAATCTGCTATGATAGCTTCACTTTCTGTGGATTTGTTTCTGCAAACAGAGATGATACTGAACTTTCTGAATCTCTCCCACTAGGAAATGAGGATAATACTTGGAGCTGTCAATGCAGGGACCATTCATGGTGCGTGACAACCTTGTGAAACGACTGAATTATATTCCTATCAGCAGAAAGTATGAAATGAGTTACAGTTATTTAAACCAGGGAATAGAGGAATTTGCACTTCTTACTACAGAAAGGAATAATCTGGTTAATGCCCTGTCTTCTTGACAATGTACATCTTTTTGTCTCATCATACACTGGGTCCCAGTGTTGTAGTAGCTTCAGGCCAAAAGAAATGAGGTGTCTGCTTTCTGTTGATTCTATGGGATTTGGGCACCTGATATCATGATAGAGCTGGTCTACAGTCTCTCCCAAAACCAGTCACAGGATCACAGACTGGTCGGGGTGGGAAGGGACCTCTGGAGATCATCCAGTCCAACCCCCTGCCAAAGCAGGGGCACCCAGAGCAGGTTGCACAGTCACGTCCAGGCAGGTTTTGAATGTCTCCAGAGAAGGAGACTCCACAGCCTCTCTGGGCAGCCTGTGCCAGGGCTCTGTCACCCTCAGAGTAAAGACATATTTCCTCATGTTCAGATGGAGCTTCCTGGGCTGCAGTTTGTGCCCGTTGCCCCTTGTCCTGTCACTGGGCATCACTGAAAAAAGCCTGGCCCCATCCTCCTGACATTCGCCCTTAAGATATTTGTAGACATTAGTATAAGATCCCCCCTCAGCCTTCTCTTCTCCTGGCTAAACAGCCCCAGCTCTCTGAGCCTTTCCTCATAAGGGAGATGGGCCAGTCCCCTCATCATCTTGGTAGCCTCCACTGGCCCCTCTCCAGCACTTCCCTGTGTCTCTTGTCCTGGGGAGCCCAGCACTGGACCCAGCGCTCCAGATGTGGCCTCACCAGGGCAGAGCAGAGGGGGAGGATCACCTCCCTCGACCTGCTGGCCACGGTCCCCCTCATGCACCCCAGGGTCCCATTGGCCTTCTTGGCCACGCGGGCACACTGCTGGCCCATGGGCAACTTGCTGCCCACCAGCACTGCCAGGTCTTTCTCCACAAAACTGTCAACCCCCAGCCTGTACTGGTGCATGGGGCTGCTCCTCCCCAGGGGCAGGACCCTACACTTGCCTTGGCTGAACTCCATGAGGTCCCTCTCCGCCCGACGC
>JAVJGI010000014.1:114126308-114143038 GCA_035590275.1 Ibycter americanus | reverse complement strand
GCCTGTGGGGATGTTATGGGAGACAGTGTGAAGAGCCTTGCCGAGGCCAAGGTAGACAACAGCCACCGCTCTCCCCTTATCTACCCAGCCAGTCACTCCATCACAGAAGGCTATCGGGTTGGTCAGGCAGAATTTCCCCTTGGTGAGTCCATGCTGACTGCTCCTGATCACCTTTTCCTCCACGTGCTTTGAGGGGATGGAGGTGAGGCTGACAGGCCTGTAGTTTCCTGGGTCCTTCTTCTTGGCCTTTTGAAGACTAGAGTGACACTGGCTTTCCTCCAGTCCTCAGGCACCTCTCCCATCCTCCACGACCTTTCAAAGATGATGAAGAGTGGCTTAACAAAGCACGTGCACTTCTTTTTTTTCTCCCATCTCTGTTTCATCTGTAAGGACTTCACCAAGTGTGGCAGGTGAGGGTGGAGCACCTGCAGAAAGGTCTATGTGAAGGAGGCCCACTAGACTAGTCTGAGATCCCTGCTGGGAATTCTAGATCCACTGGGGCCTAGGAAGCCCATCTACTGCACTCCTGGGTTTTGTTTCAGAGGCTGGATCTTTTATTCCTAAAAGGTTACAAGCACACAGGATGAGCTGGCTTTGCCCAGTAGCTCAGGTCAATACAGCTTGAAAATGGCAATGGAAATCTGGTTTGGTTTTTAGCATAGTGATTTGGGGTGCTGGAAACCATGAGAGTGCCAAGAAAATGTTGATGTTGCTGGCCGCCTCAAGTGACAGCAAATCCCATACACCCCGAACAAGGAAGAGCCTTCATTCCAGGGGCTGCAGGTATTGACTCTGTTTCCATGTTTATCTCGCTTGGCTTAAATCCCCTGTGTAGTACCTGTTCCTACTTTTATAAAGACTAAATTGTTTCCCAGTTCCCATACCAGGGAATCAACAGCTCTGGAGGACAGAAAGGTGGAGCCTTCCCTTCTGCAATCACAAATTCTAGTCTGGGCCCAGATCATCTGAAAGTTGTCATCACCTAGAATTTCAATCTACTTATATTTGCCCTGCATGATTAAATATTCATGCCAGGATATTCTGCCATGCACAATGAGAATATTCAATTTAACCTCACTGGAAAGACTGTGTTGCAGATGTAGTCAATGTCCTGCTGCTTTCTGAAATGAATTCTGCATTTGTCAGTTGTCTAGCTTCCCTCTGATGGACATCAGACTAGTCCCAGATGTCCACATGATCATCCCATTCCCAAAGACTGACTTTCTTTTTACACACAGACACAAAAAAAGCCCTCCTTATCCTGCCTGATAAGGCAGAGGGCGTAACACATTAAATAGCCGCCTCAATCCCAGAGGGGGGTGATCCATTTGAGAACCAAGAGACTGCAGGGGAGCAAACCCTCTGCTAAGGATCACAGCACAGCAGCTTCTAGTGCAAGTAGCTGAGGGCTAATTTGTTTGGGACCGGCAGCCTGGTGCTTTCAACAGCCTGAACTTCACTTAAAAAAATTATAGTGATTAAGTAAACACAGCTATAATGGAAATCTTTACTCTGCATATTACAAACCAAAATGGCCATGAAGGGAGCAATTATGAAATCTCAGGACTGTGGTGAGGGGAGGAATCATTTGAGCTGTGCTGTTGTTTGTTTTTGTTCATCATTTATTTCCCCTGGGAAGCTTGGCTCTGAAGCAGTCTCTGCTGCATTGAGAAATTCTTTACATTTTTGTTAACCCAGTTTTCCATCCAGTCTTGTGTAAGATGGGAGGAAATATAAGGGTTTTACATCACGTCACAAGACGACATGATGGACCACCTTGGGGAAGGATTCCTAGATCCAGTTTCTGAGTCCCATCATAAGCCCACAGCACAAGCTACACATCAATTGCTTGCTCTCTTTCTCTGTTAGTCTTCGGTGACATGACTGATTTTGCAAAGACTTGAGAGAGTTGTGAAGACAAAGCAGGAGTAGCAATGTTAAAGCTGTACTAAGGAGAACTGCAATGACGATTCAGAGATAGTGATCTTCTTCCCCTTCTGGATATATATGATTCATCCCAGTGGGTCTTTGGGACTTGCCTGAGTCAGGAAAATTACAGCATAAAGCAGAACCAGGCTTTCAGCTTCAGCTGATTGTTGTTGATGTTTGTTCAAGACCAGAGGGCAATTAACTGGTGGACTGGTTGGCTGTTAGTAGAAAATTGATTGAGAAATGGAGAACACAGCAGAGAAACAGCTGGCGAATGATGGGATGAGTGCTAACTCCTGGGCAGCAAAAAGATCGATGCGATCCAAAAACCTGATATACTTCCCAAATGTATATAATACAAGTTCAGGAGCTGCTTCAAGGGCAGAAACCAACATAGAGACATTTTCCTTGACTGAACAGGCTTAACCAGAGAAAGAGGGTCTAGCATTTCCCTTTGAGCCCTGCTAAAGCTACAGATCTATCAGCACAGGCGCTCAATGCTACAGCCAAGTGATGTACAGACATGATAGCTACGCAAAGCAACTGGCTACAAAACGATGATTGTTCAAGATCTCCATATGAGGATGCACACTTCTGTTAATGGCTGAGCATCTTTCAGGAATGGAGAGCAACCCACATAGACTTGAAAGAAGGGAACAGAAATGTTTGGTAATTCCTATCACATGGCTGTATATCAGCTAAGGGAGAAAACTGCCCCGGTAACCATCCAGACTTTCCCCTGGTGCCATGGTGAGCGCATCCCAGAGAGACACTGTGTGAAAGAGAGGACAAACGTTCCCCTACTCAGGCAAAACGCACTCAATTCGGGTACAAGGCCTCAGAGCTCAGCTAGCTCACTGCCAAGGCAGTCTGAAAGAGCAGCAGAGTGAGTGGTGTCTAGGGAAGAAGGGACCAAGTTTGGAGGAGAAGGGGCTGAGGGCTGAGAGAAAGGACTGAGTTTGGAGGGATAGGAATAAGTACAGCAGGCTACAGCGATCGCCTCAGCAAGCCAGCCGAAGCAAGGGAACCTCACACACACACACACAAAAGGAACTGTTACTACTACTGCTATTCCAGGGTAATGATCAAACACATACCTGCAGGTTGGTTTGAAACCACCTCCCCTGTTCATCCTCACTTCTTCCAGAAGCCAGTTAAGTCCTTCCCAAAGAGATGCTACATGAAACAGAGGCTTTTCTGAGATTGGTAATGGTTGTCACCCCAGCAATAATCATAATGAATCACACTCGGGCTCCTGTTGAGCTCGTATTTTCAAAGAGATGTTGGTTCTCGATCCATTCATTAATATTAATTAGCATGGAGTCACGTTTTGTTTCACACTTCTCTGTCCAACCTGCAGCATCTTTATGTGTCCTGTGCTAACGAACCAGATGCCATTTATGGTTGGCACAAAATAATTAGTTAATAGTTGAGAAATACGTATCTCAAGTTAGTTAAATATTTATGCCAGACTTTTTCCATCTTGGCTCCCAGCCCTCAACTGGGGGTTGCAGTGCAATTTAGGGAGGATATGAGAAAGTTTTCACAGTTGTATGCAGCAAGCTTTAATTATACATTCTCCATATGGATGCAAATGTTTGATGTTATACAGATGTTGGCAACGAATTGACCATCAGGTACCAGAGTAGAAATAGCAAACTTCAGCAAGCAGATCAAAATCTAATTCCCTTGTTGTGACTGGATGCTGCATAATGTAACAGTCACTCTTTCGCTTCTGATCCAGCCTCTTTTGCTCAGAGACCTCTGCTGCAAAATACTTCCAGGCGAATGAATAAAAAAAATGGCCAAGGCTGGAGAGAGGGCACACGTGGCTTGGAAGTAACTGGAAGTCTCGTCCTGCATCTTCCCTAGAGCTGATTTCTGGCAGTGGGAGAGGTGTCTGCCTTTCTGAGCCTTCAGATTTTGTTTGTACCATCCCCAGATCCTCAGGCGTCCCCACGTCCTTTGCTTTGTCTCCTCTCACACAGCCCTGTGTTGTAACGTGCAAGAGCCAGGACTACGAGCCAGGACCACATTATGAAAAGCAGAATAGGCACGCTCAGCGATGAGATGATAACTCCGAGCTGTTGCATGGTGTGTTTCTGCCAAGCCTCTCTTGTGCGGTAGGTGTTTGGTACTGTGCTGCATGAAGCTGCTGGGCAGAGAAGCATGCTGCACTGAAAATCAGCTCCAGCAGAGACACTCACCACCCTGCTCCTGCTGGCTGCTGAAGGAGGCTGGGACCACAGAGACATCATCAGGAAGAGGAAGGACATCCAGTGCTCCTCTGAGTTGTATGGGAACTGGGACTCCTGGTGCTGGGAGAAATCAAGGAGCGTATTCCCCCTTCTGACTCTTGGTGTCATGTGGAGATGTGCCTGTGTGTAATTCCCGGTGTGCCTCTCGCCAAAGGAGCAGAGAGCGAAGCTGGCAGGCAGGGATGGCACAGGGCTGTTAGCTGGATTTCTCCTTGAGGATATGCACAGAACATCTACTCTGTTTACTAATTTATACATGAATGACATTGATGTATTAGGTCCCACTGAAGGTTGATTTTTGCTTAACAGGACCTCTCCTGTGTCCTGACCTCCAGCTCTCACCAGCGTAGAGAGGGTTTGCATTTGCCTGTTCAGACACTCTGAACCCCCAAATTATCTGTAATGTCTTGAGCACATAATTATATTGGGTTAATCACTGTGATACCTAGGCACTTTCACCTTACTGTGCTCTCAGCCAGGCATGGTCCCTGAACCAGCTTCGGTGGGGATACAGTTCTGCTGAAGCTTTCATTTTCTGGAGCAGGTTTGGGCAGGGAAATGGTGGGGGGAAGGGGTAGCGTTGGCTAACGCTTGGGTTAGAAATAATACCAGGAGAAAAAGTGCTTGTGATTAGTTCTCACATGAGTATCACACCCTCTAATAAGGTAAGATTAGATGGCTGCCTTGTGAGCTGCATCTGGGTCATGCAAAGGAGCAGCGACCCACACCTTTCCTATTTCATCTGCAGCCCTCGTGCTCCTGCCTTTGAGCTTGCCCAGTTTCACAAGTAAGCAGAAACGGGCTTACTCACAAGGTAGATGAAAAGACTTCTAAGAAATATGTGGGTGCTCCAGTAGGTAGTGTTGTACTTCACTAAACAGAGCCCTTCCCTTTGAGTCAGCCCGTGCTTTGGCGATCCAGCATTTACAGGCAGATTTTTTTTTTTCTTTGGGCTAAATTATGAAAACCGTGAAGGATTTCTCAAGGTTCCAGTTAAATTGCAGTTTTTGCCATTCCAATCTGCTGTTCCATCTCTGCAGGCAAAAAACAACTGCATTTTCCCTGCCACTCCTTCTGTGCTGTGAAATAGCTGTCATGCTCTACCCCAGAGTTAGCTGCATTGTTGCGGGGGAAGAAATGTTTTTTCTGTCCATGCACGAAAGTGAATAGATAAATCTCTGGAGATGAAGAGGCAGTTATTTTGTCCTAAAGAGTGGGAAGCGGATGGAGGAAACAGAGAGGAGTCTACAGTGAGCTACAGCTTAAGAATCAGTGCAAGATATTTATTCCTTGCAGAGGCAAAAGAGAGCAGTCCCACAATTTTTCTTCTCCTAGGTCAGGAACACAGGAGTGACACCACAGTAACTCACTTCTTCCCTCTTGAGAGATGGCTGTAAAGGCAGTGGTTTTAACTTATTGTATTTAATAAGGAGGTGAGAGACAATAAAGCAACAAAATGAAACTTCTGCCCACAACATAGCAGGAAGGGGAAAGAGGCTAGACAGGAGTCCAAATGCCAAGTCTGAAAAGTGGAAAGCAGGAGTATATGGGTTACAAAGCACTTACTCCACAGAGCTGGCCCTGAACACGATGGATCACTCTCTATGGTCACTTACAGCTAACATCTCTCCCATTAAAGTTCTCTGCCATGGCAGAAGAGCTCTGCTCTTTGTGTTGCAATGCAGAACTGCTGGCACTACGAAGGAGGAAACCAAAGTAGTCTTGGCTCAGGGGTGAGGTAGCCCTGGAGGGTTTAGTTCTTCTTGGTTTGTGTGCTTTATTATGTCCATCAGTAATTTGCAAAGCCTTGCTTGAATGGATGCTTGTGCCAGAGCACTCACCAGGGCAGGGCAGCGATGCACAGGAAGGGCTGCTTGGGCCTCAGGAGTTATTCTCTGGATAAGGAGGTAGTTAAAGAGTAGGGAGTGGAAAAACCTAGGAATGCTGATAAGGCAGCTACTTGCTTTTCCATTGCTCTATAAACTTCCGTAAAGGTGCAATGTAAATGTTAACCACACTGCCCACGGCATAAGGGGCCAGGTTCTCACTTGCATTGAGGCTGACTAAGGGCCTCTGGAAGTTTCTGCTATCCATGCTCGGCGCTCGAGGGCAGAATAGCTAATCTGCAGCCCCAGGATGCTAATGAAGAGCCAGGAGGGAGGTTTCCGAGGGGTATGTGCCTTCCCTTCTCTTCTGGAGAGTGTCTCCTTTGTTCTTTGTTAAGTTGGAAAGAAGAAAGCACAGAGGGCCAAAAAAAGGAGGTAAGCAAGCAGCTCTTTAGCAAAAGTTCCCAAGTAAAGGAAAAATCCTCTCTCACAGTCTGGTGAGAATAACACACGGTGCTCTAGTTACTGGGGGCATGGGTGAAGGGAGCTAGTGAGGATGCCAGAAAAAGAGTGCAGCAGGCGTCATTGCATGGTGGTGATCTACTTTCCAGTGATACCAGAAAAACCTATTAAATATATAACCTCAGCGCCCAGAAAAATGTGTTAAGAGGTTTATTCGTGTAGGAAAAGCTTCATCTTATAAATATAGATAAGGGCTTCTTTTTCCCCTTCTCCTTCTTTTGGATTTCCTATACAGAAAACATATTTGGACTGTGATTTCCCTTCTGGGAAGCTCTACCTAGTTACGCTGCTTTCTGTCTGGCAGGACCGTGAGGTCCATGCTGCAAATGGGATAGCTCAGTGTGATGAGTCCTTCCTGACACGTATCCCACTACATCCTGTTCCAAGCCCCATCCTGCAAAACTTCATGCACGTGCTGCCCTGCCAGTGGGCAGGTAGTTTGCCCGAGCAGATGTAGGACTGTTGTGTCCTGAAGGTGAAAGATAGCTGTTGTTCTTTCAGGATGTACCTGCCATGGAGCTGCTACTGACTGACCTGCGAGGGAGGGAAAGACACACAAAACATGGGGCTGTGGATCCCACTCTTGTAGTTTTTCTTTCTCTCTCTCAGCATAGGTACTTCCATTTCAGGCCCTGCAGAGCACCTCAGCTGGAAATACTGTGGTGGAGATTAAGTAAACCTGCTATCCTTCAGGTTGGCACCTTTCTTCCTCAATGAGTCTGCCTCTTTGAGCAGGTATCACCAGGACCTATCTCCGCTCCCCAGCCTCATCTACCAACAAACGTTCAACCACTACCTTTATGCTGAGCACAAGTCAACCTGTGTCTTGTCTGTACATCCATCTTCTTTAGTCCAAATTAAAATTTCTGTTCCTTTGTTGCTTCTTTATGGATGGCTGTCAAAAGCTCAAGCTCGGCAATGCTAACACCAGCCTGTTCTTGCCCACAGTCCTCCCCACTGATGCCTTTCACGGTCTTGCCACACCACGCCACATGGTCTGCACTCAGGGCCACCACGTATCTGGTCCTCCCACCCTGGCTGCCTTGCTGTCTTCCCATCCACATGACCTTGCCTTGTATTACATTGCTAATGTGCCATCTTCCCTAGCCATCTGCCCACTGAACCACTCATCCAGACTCTTGACATCTCACAACGGCCAGCGCCCTTTCCTCCGTCCTCAACAGCAGAGCTCTGAAGAGACTCCTCAGAATGATGCTGGACTGGGTCATCCACCTTGTGCTTGGCTTTCTGGCTCAGTCTTGTTTGCCTTGACTTCCCACACCTTGACAGCTCTTCAGCTGTTCCTGGGCTGCCCTTTTCCAAATGACTTGGGATGCATGGAGGCCTGGGCCAGCCTTCCCTTCACAGTTCTTCAGACAAACATTGTTGGGTTGTACCGGTACAACCATTCTGGCCAGGGAGGAGCCCGCTGGGGACATCCACAATACTCTGTTGTCATCCCTTCTCACACCTCCTTTAAGTTCCCATCATGTGTGTCTACAAACAAGTAAACTACATAACTGCAAATGTAGACACTCTTGTGGCTTAATCATGATGACTAACATTGTCTCATGGCTTCTTTATGCTCCTCTATCCACATCCATCTGCTGTTGCTTTGCTTACCAATCGATAACTGTGAATCAAGGTGTTTCCTCTTCCCTTCCCCGCCCCGCCTGCACGGGGGCCCCAGTCCGTGCCTGTTGTTCCCAGGGGCTATGACAGCTTCCAGCACCACCCCATTCCCCAGGAACAGGGCAACTCACCTCCTGCTGGTACAAGGAAGCTTCCTCTTATGAATGTTTAAGACCATGCCATTCATGCGAGTTGTGAAATAACACGGTGACACCATGCTTGCGTTATAATGCTGTTTTATTTTACCGCTGAGGTGAAAGTGGAGCTAGCTTGTAACCGGGTTGCAAAACTCCTGCCATGCTCCTTCTCGGGTGCTGTCGCTGGTCTGTGACACACTTGCAAAAATCCCCTTTTGCTCTATTTCTACCAGAGTGCTTTGGGTATTTTTTTCTGATTGTTTTTTGTCTTGGGAGTATCACGATATCAAATCTGGTCTTTCTTGGCTTTGTCGAGACCTCTGAGGTGGGGTCTGTCTCTGTGTCCATGCAGCCTGGTCCAAGTGCTCGTGCAGGTACTGGCAGCTCTTCCTCTCCTGGCAAGGGTGCTTGCCAGAAAATTCATGAAACACTGCAGTGAGCGTTACTTTTTCCTACTGGGGTAGAAACCGAGGCAAAGAGGGGTGCAGCAGCTAGCTGATTATCCTAAAGCAAGCCAGGAAGAAAGCTGAGGTTAGCGCACAGGAGTTGGGCTTCTTCCCTGTTGCTGGGGCCGGCTGCTGCCATTTCTGTGGCCGTCCCTGGGGTGGGGGCTGGCACTGGTACAGGAGCAGCAGATGACACTCCTTCCTCAGCTCTGGCTGTCCGTTGCAGCGTTAGCTCCGGCTTGAAACGCCTGTGTGCAGAGGAATTTAAACAGTACTTGAAAGAAAACAGAACAGAGCAAATGTCTCTTCTTGAAAAACAGCTGGTGAACTCCACTGGCTGGAGCCAGAAGCCTTTTTAGGGCAAGTGAAGGTTCCCCTTCTCCCCTGGGGAAGAAGGCTCTGCTACAGCTTATCTGTCAAGGGAGGTTAGCAAGGGAATCTAGCATATGTTTTACCAGAGCAACGTTTCAGATTTTCAGTTTGCAGCCCTGCTCTACATCACATTTCCACGTGGGTGGGATGATATGGATGGATCCAGCGTTGCAGTTGAAAACCTGTCCATGCTGGCTGGCCAGGGTGATTTGGCTGACAGTGGGTCAAAGTCAGCATCCCTTGGGTGTTTGTGAGGGGGCCCCGATCGGGTCCTGCCTCGGGGGAACCCATGACCTCAGTTCTCTGCTCTGTCCCTTGAGCTGTCTTTTCCATTGGGGTAAAGTGGGAGTAAGATAATATCTCTAGGATTTGGTAACCATCTGTATCACAGCCAGCTTTAGTCACGGCAGTTGTTTTCAGCGAATTGCTGAGGACAGCAAATCAGCCTGGCAATAAGCATCCTGCAAACCTGTTGCCTCTTCTCCCAGCTTCACCCTGCTCCTGCCTTGTCTCCAGCGATGCAGCCGCTGCCAGGGCAGGAGGCAGAGCATGGGGAGGGCAGCAGCAGAAGGCTGCCTGGGCTCCCTCCTCCCCACGGCCGGGGCCTCTGTGAAGAAGTGACAGGGTGCAGGGGTGGTGGTGACACCAAACAAGCTTTCAGACATGGGAAGTTATTTTCTCCTCGTTCCTCAGTGGCAGATATCACGTCACCTGCGTGGCAGAGGAGCTCTTCTCAGCATGCAAGTGAATGGCATTGGGAAGTGAAGAATCGGCGCAAACCCATGTGGCTGTGGATGTTTCATGGGCATGTTGCTGGCAGGCTCAGCCAAGAGGACTGAGGAAGCCCTGGGGCAGGATGGCTCCTTCGCCTCCCCAGGCACGATGCCTCTGGGTGTGCAAGATATTGTCAGGTGGGCAAGTTGGAAAGCGGTGAACCGAGGTCACCCCTGCTCCACACTGAAACCCATGGCTTTGTACCCAACAGTGTTTTTCTCATTTGCACAGAATTTAAAGGGGTGACAGTAAAGAGGAGGGGGAGAGAGGTATTCCTGGTTCTCCAGAAAAGGCTTTTGACACCATTTTGTTCTGAGGGCGTAGGTGTGCTTTTCCATCTGCAGGCCTGCCTGCCCTATTGCAAGGGCAGCACAGGGATGCTTGGGCAAGCTCCTACCCATAGCTCACCACAAGGAGACTGGGCAGTGCTTGCTCTGCCAGTGCACTCATTTGAAATACCTAGCTGCAGCACTAATGCACAAAACCTGTTGCCTCCCTCGAGAGACTCTGGGAACCGAAAAGTTGGAGGCGATGAGTCATTTGCAGTGTAGCAGAGAAGCCATTCATTGCCTGCTTTTGTTGCAGGCAGGTATCTGGCTGCCTTTGCTCTGTGCTTTCCGTTTGGGTTGGAAGCAAGGTAGCAAAGCTTGCTGCGTTTGGGAATGGGGACCCCACGGAGGCGTGCTCCTTGGAGTGGGAATGAAATGCAGAGGGAGAAAGAGAACAAGCTGGTGCAGGGGATGAATGGGAAAGCATGTCTTGTAACTTAACATTCAGGTGCCTGGGTAGAAGGTGAGACTCACGGGCTTT
This sequence comes from Ibycter americanus, assembly GCA_035590275.1. Lineage (NCBI taxonomy): Eukaryota > Metazoa > Chordata > Aves > Falconiformes > Falconidae > Ibycter > Ibycter americanus. Next base: position 114,132,332 of record JAVJGI010000014.1, on the reverse strand, counting down.
CATTCCTGTTGTCATGAATATTTTCAGGTTTATATAATGATTCTTAAATGTAAAATGCAAAACAATCCTGGGAGTAAGGGCATGGTGTCCTGGGCTTCCCCCTCCTAGATGAGTCCCAAATCATTTGGTTATTACATAAAGGTGACCAATGCCCACAGCAAAACGCAAGCAGAATTGCCTCTGTCTTCCAGTATCAGCTGCTATCTTGCTGTCAGACCAATATTGAGAGAGGTATGAATTGGCTTCAATCACAGAAATTAAGGTGTGGACTCTGAAGCCTAATGATTACATATTTCTTCCACAGTAACAATCAAAGTGCTTATCAGAGCTAACTGGATGAAAGAAATGTTTCAAGATAAATGACAGAATGACAGCAGCTGAGAGGCTTTTTTTTTTTCTTCTTTTTTTTTCTTGCACAGTCGCTCAGGACTGTTTAGAAAGAATTCAGACACACCCAAAGAGTCTCACATTGTTAGATCAGGCCAGGAAACAGATTTTCTTTCCTCAAAATGATTCTGTGGAAAAATGCAAAGTGCAACCAGGAAAAGAGTGTCTTGTATGAGAGGCTAAAAGTGTATTTGGCAAAGGAGATTTCTTTTTCTCTTTCTACTGCTGAAACACCCTTTTTTTTTGCTGGTTGCCATTGAAACAAGTTGATAATAGAAATGTCCATTTGCCCATTTTTCTATGTCACTTTTCTTCCCAGGGGGGAAAGAAAACAAAGATGAACTGCTGCTCCATCAGCAACCATGGGGCTTGGAGTCAACCTCTCAGTCACTTGTCTTATTTTGGCACATGCTGAGAGCCCGGGGAGGTCTGAGTTAACCTGCAAAACATCACAAAACTGGGACTTGAGCTTGATATTGGTAGGTGGGCTTAGAAAGCAGGAAAACAATGTGTTCATTTCTGCGTGTACTTCAGGCAGAGCCTACAGAAGCTTGGAAGGTCCCAGTAGCAGCTGTGGCTCTGGCTGGCCACAGAGCAGAGCCTACAGCAGCTTGCTGAGGAGTACCTGGGGCCTTGCCTGTGTCATCTGTGCCTAATGAGCCCAGTGCCCCTGGCACCGAAGGGCTCTCTGCCCCTGTAATTTGTGCATGCCCATGTCAGGACCGAGACATTTTACCACTGCGGTGTAGGACGATAGTCTCATGGCCTGCTTTCTGCCTGCCCTTAGCAGATGAACGATACAACAGCTGAACTCCCTAAAACACAGCGTTTGAGGATTACATCAGGAACAAATGAAGCTTCGCATTACTCTAGCACTTCGATCTCATGGATCCTGAAGTGTGCACCGAGTTGAGCTGCCGCTCCAGCTGCATCTGAGGGGACGTGCGGGAGGACTTCTGCAGCTCTCTAGCAGGGGGTTGAAGCCAGAGCTGTCCATCAGCCCAGCACTGCAGCACCAGCCCTCTCCCCTGCATCACCTTTGCCCAGTCTGGGAGCGAGCTGGCAGCAGGCAGGGGTGTCGGAGAAGGTGGGAGCACTGTATCTAGTCAGGTAGTTGCCTTGCCTCTGGCTGTCTTCATCTTCAGGAAACATCTTTTGCTCTGACATACTCCAAAGCTTGAAGCTGCTGCATTTTTCTCAGCAAGATGTTTCCCTAATGTCATTTCCCAAGCTGGTAGTATAATGTTTCTCCTCACAGATAGATCATAACCTCAGGCGGAGTGCAACTTCAGACATGGGTACATTTATGAAAAAATTGGCATACTCTTCTGTCAAGCAACAGTTAAAAGAAAATCTGCAAAGGGATTAGCTGCCACACACTCTGGGGCTTGCTGACAGATGTCCTGAAAATCTGGAAATGTGTCGATCTATCTTTACACAGGGTTGGGTTTTTTTTGTTCTCCCTCCTTCTCCCTCTCCTCGTCCTTCTGCCCAGGGCACACAAATGGGAATTCCTTCACGTCCATGGGGCTGCCTGGGAACTGCCTTGGTGCCATCTGCGGACCAGCATAGTGGTCCTGGGGTGCAACCTAGGCTGAGCTAGACCCAAAACCTCAGTCTAGTTACAGATGCCAGCTTCCCTGCAACGGCAGCGCTGCTGCTTTGTGCCGGGGCAGTTAGGATTCTCCCTCTGTTCCAACTGCAACCTCTCAGCTCATTTTAAAGGAACTTAAATGTTGGCCATTAAATATAAATGTCTTCTTTTTCCTCTGGGTGAAACTGACGTTCAAAACTTCACAGTGTAAATAAGGTCTGGAGAAAACGTTTTACACAATCTTTCAGTCAAACTAAATGGCTCTGGCCATTCCTCCCTGCTTTATCAGGAGCTCTAGGTGTGCCTCCTCTCCCTTTCAAAACTGGTGGAGGAGCTTTGACCTTCCCCCAAGCCCATCTTCAGGCTTGGAGTAGCCAGAAGACCCTGAGTTCTGTGGATTGTGTGGTGTGATCTTGGGCAAATCACATGGGGTGATTGTTTTTTAAAGTGCTTTCTGTTTCTGGACGGTTTGATTCTGATTGCTCTATTTGAAACGCTCAGGTGGCCTCTGAGAGGATGCTCAGGTGGCCTCTGAGAGGACGGGGTTGCGGATGCACACCTCCCTTCTCCAGGCGATCCAGCCCTTTCAGCTGTTCTTCAGCTCTGGCTGGAGTCACTGCCCTCAGGGAGGGAGTCACTCCCACAACTGGAGTTAAATCTCCCCCTCCTCTTTTTTCTCATCCCTCTTTTTCCTCCTGCACAGGAAGGAAATCACTCTCCCTGACTTGCGGAGGAGTCAGGAGCCTCCTGCCTTGCTGAAAACAAGACAGGGGCCTGCCTTTTTGCTATACTCTGCAACCATTAGCCACCCAGGTTACTGCCTGCTCCAAAATCTAAAGGTTGCAGATCTATTTTGTGCCTTGCTCCCTCTCCTGCCTGCTGATCAGAGGAGTGGGGTAAATACCCACTGGGTCCAGTACTTGAGGGTGTGCAGCGTTTTGACCTGAAGAAGGACTGGTATTCTTACTGCATAACATACATATGTTGCATTTCTGCCAAACCTCTTTTCTTTGAGGGCTGGACAATAGTCTAACTTCACTCTTCATCCGTGGGTCACGGGAAGCATGTGCATGTCATGTGAGCCGTGTGTTCAGAGTCTGGATGTTGATGTCACTTTGCTTCCCTAAGGCAAAGGATGCAGCTCTCAGTCACAGCTGTTGTATTACAGCAGCCGCTGGCAGCCCAGAGGTTTGGGAAACTCTACCCTGGCGGCCCTCGGCCACACACCAGCACCCGTTGGTTGTGCTTCTCCTGCTAGAAAAGGCAGGGATGACGGGAAGCACCCGTGACTTGGTATGAGCAGGAAGCAGCTCAGCAAACGGTAGCACATGGGATGGTTTCCCCCTCGCCCCAAGAGCGAGCTCCTGCTGTCCGGCCCCTACTTCTGCCTGCCGAGGCGAGCAATAGGGAAGCAAGCCCAAGCAGACTGCTAGCAGTGACAGAGCAACAAGAAAGGTGGTGGTGTGGGTTGTGACCTAATGTATGTATCATCAGCATCGCTTGAGTCACGCCCGTCTGCCTCCAGCTATTACAGCGAGCCCTCTGCCAAAGAGCAACCGCATGGCCTGACCAAAATGGTCCGGCTGCTGCTGGGGACGGCGCTCGTGAATGACTCAGTTGTGCTGGGAGTACAAGGCAGCCCAGATCTGTCTTTCTGGAAAGCTGCTTCGCAGCAACCTTGTGCTTGAAACGGTTTTGTCTTTGCGGCAACTGTGGCGTTCGTTCCCATTCAGCCGCGTGAATAAGCCACGTGGACAGACAGACATCCGCAGGGAGTCGGAGCCCCACCGCAGGAGCTTGAAATGCCGGAGTCAAGCCTGAGGGAGGGCTGGATGCCTCCCTAGGTTTGAGAAAGTCGCCCTGCCCGAGCCTCAGTTTCCCCACTGATGCAGGAGTAAGGCCAATGTTTTCCTCAGAAGACCAGAGAGTGTTTGTGAAACCCCTGAAGCAGGGCACTCTCGTGAACGCCAAGCTATTTTTACTATTGGGGTCAGGGAGGAGAACACGCGCAAAGGTGATGAAGCTTTTGAAACACAGGTTCCCATTAATAATCTTTAGCACACACAGTTCTTATTATAATCTAATTTGACTGCAATTGGATTAATCTTATAATGCTATAATGTCATTTCCATGGTCTTTTTATATTTTTATTGTTACTATGCATTAATGCAATACCCTGCAAGAGCTCTGAGAAGAGGATGTGAGTTTAGTGAATCTCTGATAACATTTTTGCAGGGCATTTTTATGCTCCTGTTAGGCTCGTACACTGTAAAGTCACGCAGTGCCTGGAAACAGCAAGAATGCACCTAAATTCATCTTGAATTATCTTGCGACAGGCTCCACTGGCAAAAGTGATGTATTCAGAGCCAAGAAACCAGCAGTTCGCTCCCGGCTTGTCCCTGACCTGTGCCAGGAGCTCACCTGAACATGCCAGTGCTTTCCTCCCTGTCTCTTCAGCTGGAGATGGAAATAATTTGTCTATATAGGGATGTAGTGGGTCTGTGGTCTATACCCCTTGCCATCTAGAAAAGCCTTCTTATATCACCAAGCTTTAATGCTTCCTTTTTATTGAGCTTATCCTGAAAAAAAGCGCTTTTTCCTTCCTGTGGCCTGCATTTCTTAATTTGCCTTTTTTTTTCTTTTGCTATTATTTATTTCTCTAGTTATACATCTTTTGAAGCATTAGAGTAAATGATCTTTATCCTGCATCCATTTAAGGATGATGGAAGTTTACTTCAAAGTAGCCCCACAGTGCTTGCTCTAAATACTCATGGGCTTGTCTGTGAGGACTTAGAATAAGAGACTGCATCTGAAAAATACTGAGCAAGCTGAGCGATATCACACTGGATGACGTTTCAGCCCTCAAATCACCTAAAAGAAAAGGCAAATAGACTGGTATTTTCTATCAACTCTTATCATCACCTCTGTTCCTTTTCCAAGTCTCACTTGAAGGCAGTCTTGATGTAATTAAAGCTTAAGGGCCAACGCGTGAGTTTCATTTTCAGTGCAAATACAACGCTAACCCTTTCTCTCCCACATGTCTCTGGTTATTCTTCGGCTCCGCCGTTCAGAGAGCATGACAAAGCTGCAAATTAAACCTCCCACTCTGAAAATGGCACGGCTTAACATTATTAGCCTGCAGAAACAGAATTTGCTGGGTCACCAGGAGCTGGCTACCAATGCATCTGCCACGACAGCCACATTGGGAAGCGAGTCCATATGGTAATACAGACAGCTTCTGAGTTCTGCTGGGTACAGCTTCTAAGGACTTGGCATCTTCTATTAGACATCTTGGGTTTGTGCTGGTTTCTGCCTTTCTGTGGCACAGAAGAGTTGGGTTCCGACACCTGCACCACCGAGACTTCATTGGAGACTCTGTGTGTAGGCAGAAGGATCTCCTAAGAAGGGTCCTTGCAGAATCGGAGCACTAGGAGGGTACCTGACTTGCCATTGCTGTCACCCCTGGCCTCTTTTCTTATTTTTCTGAGCAAACAAGCAACTGGGGGTTTTGTTTGCAAGGACATTTGAACACCTGCGCCCTTGACATGGGCTTTCTCATTCATCTTTTATTTACAAACAACATAAACCCCAATCCCCAGTGTTGCCATATTTACGCGTTTCAGCATCTCCTGGATGTACTTTTGATGCATTTCTGCCGTTGACACAGTGTAGTGTTGATTGCCTGGGCAGCATCCCAAGTGCAGCAGTGCCTGCACACGGGTGGTGGTGGTGGGGGGATCACATCTGGCAACCTGGCATGGATACCAGCCCTGGATTCGGGTCTCGGTTACAGCGCATCGCAGCGGGACGGTCACGAGTTGGTCAAAACTTGGAAAGCCCGGCTGTTATTTTTGGTTTGCATGGGAACAAAAGAGAGCATTTATGCCCGTTCCCAAGAAGCCGGGTTCCCAGGAGCGCCCGAGGACTCGCTTCTTCCCTTAAAACAAAGGAGCCCGGGCTTACCCCTGCGCTCTTTTACGACCCCGGGTCACCCCCGGCCCCGCCGCCCCCCGCCCCAGGCCTGCCCGAGCTGCCCCCCGCCG
>JAVJGI010000014.1:114034884-114109792 GCA_035590275.1 Ibycter americanus | reverse complement strand
CTGAGCTGGTGGAATATCCCAGTTGCTAATGGAAAGGGTTGTTTGCCTCCATCCCCAAACCCCAAAGGAAAACATGTCTGAGTGGAAAGAAGTAACTCTTTCCTTGGGTCATTCTTTTTCCAGCGTATGTGGGGGTCAAGCATGGGGAGAGGAGTGCGTATGTTGCTGGGAATAAAGGGAGTGGGAAAGCAAGGCTGCTTTTTTTTCCGTGGCAGCTGGTACCTAGATCAGCCTAAGTGCATTGTGAAAGCACATTTCTAAACTGAATTTCCTGAGATGGGGGTGTTTCTGCCGTTGTTCGCTCTGTAGGGGAGTGAGCACAGTGGGGCTCCTCTGAGTAGGTACTTGGTGCTGAGCTAAGGTAAATAAGAGCCTATAGCAGTGGTGAATGCAGTCCTGTTGGAGTGTCCTTCACGGAGTAGTTGAGGTTGGAAGGGACCTCTGGAGGTCACCTGGTCCAAGCCCGCTGCTCAAGCAGGACCACCTAGGGCAGGTTGCTCCTGACCGTGTCCGGACAGCTTTTGAATATCTCCAAGGATAGAGCCTCCACCACCTCTTGGGACAACCTGTGCCGGTGCTCAGTCACCCCTCACAGTTTAAAAAAAATAAAATAATTAAAAAAAAAAAGCTTTTCTTGTGCTTTCCAGCTGGTCAGTCCCCCCTGGTGCACAGGGTTGTGCCTCCCCAGGGAGGAGAATCGCACGCATCTGATTGTCCTTCTTACTCATTGCTAATAGTAATGTGTTAAGAATGTGCGTAGAGGGAACGTTTGTACCTTTCTTCCTCCCAGACTGGGAGTAATAGCAACGTAAATGCTTCTGCATCTCTCTCTCTGTTTTTTGTTTTCCTTTCCAAATACCAGAAAGTATCTGTCCTCCCATTTGAAATGGGAGCCTTGGTAATTTGGTGACAACTGCTGATAGTCTCTGTAGCATGTCAAACGAATAATGAGGAGACGAAGAGTTCTGACATCTTAATTATCAGTAAGAGGCAGCAGGTAGCTGAAGAATCTCCCTGGATCTGTGTCTCTCTTTCAGGGATGGTGTCTAACTGAATCACAGAGGTTTTGAGAGGCAGCATCTTGCTGATGCTTAGTGAACAGAGGAGAAACCAGAAGAATCTGGAGGCGGGCGGGGATGGAAACTGTCTGCTGTTGTATGGCCATGCTTTGTATTCTTGTGGTCCTTTATGTTGGGGTGGGAAAATTGTTTTTTTTTAGAGAAACGTGTGCTTTTAACCAATACACTTGACTTCAGGGATAACTTAATTTGCTGTTTACCTGAAAGCTCTTTCTGCTGAAGAAGAGGTACGTGATGGCAGCTTTGCCTTGCAAATTGGATGTTCTCCCATGTTAATGGCCATGGCTGAGCGGCACAAATGTTTCTTCAGCTTGCCAGAGGGAAGCGAGAGAGATTGCTTGTGGCAGCATTCATTTTTAGATATTACACTTTATAACTTTTTGCAGTGCTATTTCTACAGAACGATGTGCTCAAAAGGAGGTGGGGAGAAGGTGCAGAGCCCATGCCTGAGGATGCAGCTGGGGTGCTAGAGGAGCAGTGTGCTTTGGGAGGCAGGGAGGGATGTGCAGCAGGGCAGTATGGCATCAGCCTTTCAAACCTGTCGACATCTAACAGATCAATGTGAAGTGTCTGTCTCCTTAGAAAACAAGTGATTTGGGGTTAAGCAATTCGTAGATGGCTACTCAAGAGTGCTGATTTGGAGGTTGAAAAGGAGATGCTCTCGCCCTGCCCAGAAGAATAAGCATGCAAGTGAAGGTCCTAGAGAACATCAGGGTGCTGAACTCCTAAATGTCATCCTTACCAAAGTAAGAGAAACCCTATAGTCACTCGGAGCAAGAGGAGGGAAGCCAAATAAACAACTTCCAGGAGTATGGAAAGATGGGCCCAAACACTGGAGTTTCTCTTTGGAGGTGAAGGGAGGCACCTGAGTGTGCTCCCTCCCTCCCGTTTGTTTCAAATGCAGAGAGCAAGAAGCTTTGCTTTTCTTAAGGAAAAGCAGATTTGAGGGAAGGCAAGGAATCAGGCTTTCTGTGGATCAGAAGTGTTTTGAGAGAACTCTTCATAAAGGGGAAGGAATTCCTTTAATGACAGGCTGTGTAGTAAATGCTGTTTCCTTTTGACAAGGCTAATGTGAAGGTGAGATTTGGGACTCTATGCTCTTTTCTCCTGGGAGAATATTTTAAGCATCTGGGATGTTATGAGGTAAACTACAGCAATAATAGGGGCATTCAGTTGTTTAATATTTGGAGGGATTGCAGAGCATGCAGGAAAATGGAAAAAGAAGTGACATTAAAACATCATTGACTGTGAAACAAAATGAAGTTTATTATTGTCTGAGAGTGAGTGATCGCACGGGGAATAACGTTTGACAATTCGAAGAGTGACCCTGGCTGTTGAACATGTAGGACCTGAAGACTAAAGGATGATAATAAAAAGAAATACAGAGGCTGCAGGGCATAATGAACTATGTCAGAAATTTCCTGCCTAGCTTTGTTGCTCGAACAATTTAATTTCCCCTCCTCCTCTTGATAGGTTGGGAACACATACCAGCTAAGAGTTCAGCGGTCTGAAATGTGTGTTGATGCTTCATAGCTTTGGTACTAGCATGACAACGCTGAATCTTTTAGAGGTCTGGGAGCAGTACTAGAGACACCAGGGTAAATGGTGTGTCCTTACGTGTATTTTAAGGGCTAAAAGAACAGAAGAAAAAACACACATAGGAATCTTGGGAGACTTCGCTTTTTGTGCAAGTCTATACTAAATCTTACAGCGAGTACCTGTGGTTACAGCTTCAAAGCTCAGGCTGGGAAGGCAGTAATGAAGCCATCACTGCTTTTCATTGGAAAATATAAAAGTAGGCATTGCCTTGGGCATTCCAGCAGGCCACTGTAAATGCTGCTGCATGTTGTAGTGCTTAACCAGACCTGGAACCAGCAGTAGTGATACAAGTCGCTAGGGCATGTATTAAGTGGGCTGTAGGAAAGAAGAAACTCCTGAGGATAAGACACACAGAGCAATGCAAGTTAGAAGTAGTGCGTGGGCAGACCAACACTTCCTGCCTGCATATTCCCAATATAAGTATAATCTGCCAGGCAGCTTCTGCTTGTGTATTTTTTCCCGTAATGATAAGCGTAATGATGGTATGGTATATGAAGAACACGCTGACCTGAGAGTTGGGAAAGGACTGGGAAGGTTTTCTTCTGACCTTGGAGGAAGAGAAATAGTTGATTAAATAGATTCACAGGACGGGCTCTATCTTAAGTATAGAAAAGAGAAGAGCCTGTGGTGCTAGTGGAGCTCTATGCTGTTCTGTGGGGTTAGTCAAAACTGGTATCTCCTTTGGGGAATACAAGGACCTCACATTACTAGGGACTCTTTTTCTCAGTATCTTTGCAGGAAAATAGTCAAACTATAATAAGCAGTAGGTGTGTTGCACAAAGATTTTTGAGCCCCCGACAGTTGTTTACCATTATGAATCTGAACCAGCAGGACAGTCAGCTCAGTCTTTCCCTTCTACATCAGCATGTGTTATTATTCACCTTTTACATCAGGTACACCTTGATCCCCCAGCTTCTCCAAAGCCTGTGTGAAGTAAGGAGGCTGAGCACCACAAGCTGCCGAGCTCTGGGACCTGTGTGCAGTTTGGCTGCCCTGCCATCCTCCTTCCTTTTGTTAATGCAGGGTATTGTTCTTTTCTCCGACAAGAAGTGTGGCTGGCTGACTTCTGGATGCTTGGCTCTGTGATTTTTCAAAGTAAAGCTATAGTAGATTAAAGAGTAGTTACAGACTTTAGTGCAGCCAAGTAACTTTACATCACTTTCTGACGGGATGATGGAGAACTGTAGAACTGTAAGAACAGGGACATCTTGTGTCATGCATCCCCTGGGGCAGGTTCAACTCCACCTGTGGTATTCCTGAAGAAAGTAAATGTCTGTCAGAGGGAGCTGTAGTGTGAGAGACTTCAGTCTCACAAAGCAGTCTCTCTGGTACCTCACTTTCCTTGCTGCTGGGAAGTTAAAAATATACCGAGCCCCCATGTCCAACCTGAATCTCTGCCGTTAAAGTCCAGGCCTGTTGTTTCTTGTCTTCTCAGTGTCCAGTGTAGATAATGCATTATTCTGTCCTCCTTCCAGCATTTTTAGAAATTTAAAAGTTGTAGTAATAGAGATGATCTGTGGCTCGAGAATATACCATTCTAAGGTGGTGTTAAAACTAGTGTATTCTAACATGCTTAATTGTAGACACAGAGAAGGAACAGTTAGAGGAATGTGACATCCATATAGTATGAGGCTTGCTTTAAAAAAAAGGGGAAAAAAAATAATCACAAGGGCAGATCACACTTAACACTGTGCAGCTGTAGAATACCAATGCCGTACTGGGGAAAGTAAGGAAGTCATCTGTCAGTATAAGGACCAGATCTGAGAAGAACCAAAGGATGAAAAATGGCTCTGATCTTGGCGAGGGGGTTGGATGTCTGACTGGATGCATAATTATAGCAGAGGTACAAGACCTCTTTTGCAGTCAGAACTTGGCAAGCTAGTCACAGGCCACAACAATCTATGGTGATTAAAAGAAATGTCACCTCTTTCATATTTATTGAAAACATTTTTCTTAAAAGACAGTAAACATCTGCTGTGGAAGTGAGCGGCTGCGAGATGGAGCAGCTAGCAGAGATGAGTGAAAGCAGTTGTGTTGGAAGAACAAAGAGCTTCATTGGCGGCTCCTGTCTCGTTTGCCCATGCTTTGATATTTCCCCACTGATTGTGATATTTCCATACCAATTATTATATAAATTGTTCCTGGCTGACCTCTCTACTTAGCCATCCTTAGTTGGCTCAGCAGTGGGAGGAATTTGAATGAGGAATGAATAGCTTTTTGAGTCGGTTCGGGAAGGACAGTCCGTGTGCTGGGGGTGGTGGGATGGTGGCAGGAGTGCAGGAGGAGGAGGATAGGGGATCAGGCACCCTTGGTAGCACAACATCAAAGCAAAAGGGTGGAGAATAGGGACAGAGTCTTTTTGCAGGTGGCTCCAGGCAGCCTTTCAGTACAGTGAACTCTGTTGGCATGACAAAAAATACACCAAGCACAATACTGTATTTTCCCAGAGTGAGGCTTTACAGTAATAAGGGGGGTGGTGGTGGGGGGTGGTGTTACCACATGTTTTCTTCTGATAGCATTGTTGTTTTTTTTCCATCTGGCAGCAGGTTGCAGTGTACAGAGATTGTCCCTGCTGTGACTCATTTATGCAAAAATTAAGCTCAAACCTAGTTTTTATTTGTGTGCATTAACAAGACAGTTCACAGGATAGCAGGTGCATGTTGCTAGAAGATTGTCTCTGTTTGGTGTTGCCTGTTGGGGCAGAGTCTCCCATAGAGACTACATTAGTCTTCAGCCGATGGGGAAGTGTTCTTAGTGGCAGGACAATGGTGGGCTTGGAAGAGCCTTCTTGAAACACAACACTGTTTTGTGGATATCAGTCCCTGCTTTTTCTCTCTGGACTCCACAGCAGGGCTAAGTAAGGGGCTGGTCTTGGCAAGAGATGCCTTTATCCTCCCCAGGGGACAGAAGGGAGAGAGGAAGGGCCATCCTCTGGGAAGCATCGTGCCTAGGGGAGACTGAAAAATTAATCTGAATTAAGATGGAACATGAGCTTGGAGGATATTAACTGTCCCTGAGCAACTCGCTGGAAGCAAAGGCCTGTGCAGGGCACGATGCTCCTGTCTTGGGGTAGGGGAATGGAAACACTGATGAGGAGCAAGTTGCAGGGGAGCCCTGCTTGCTGGGCCACAATTAACCATGTGTGCCCTGTTACTTTTTGAAAGGAGCCAATGCACGAACTGCGGCAGCTCAAAGGCTGCTTCTGCCTGCCCTGCTGTTCCCTATGGCCTCCCGCCCGTGAGCTGCAGGCGGTGGCATCGCCCCGCAGTGCTGCCATCCTTGTTGGTGTTGGGCTGCGAGTGTATGGGAGGCAGAGGAGAAGGAACAAATTAACAGCATTAGCTAATCAAGCAACAGAGCCCTTGGACTGGATGAAAACACTGCTCCCTTGTTGTGGGCACAGCATCCTTTCCTCACCCCGCAGTTGGAGTGGGGTGCAGGTATGCCTGCTGCCTCCTGTGGTGCTGGGCCAGGGCTGAAGGCGCTGAGCACAGTTGGAGGAAGGCTGTGCTGGCACCTGCCTCACCTCAAGCCTTGCGGTGCATTGAAGAGCAAGGGCCAGCCGGGTGGTGAGCCTGGGCTCCTGCGCTGCTCTTGCCTGAGCAAGCCCCAGACCTGCTGGAGGGCAGCAGTTGCCACAACCTGTGATGCACTTGGCGCCTGCACCTGCTCTTGGGTTGTGCGTGCCCAGAGCATCTCTCAAGCTAGGAAGTAGACGCTTTAGCATAACTGCTCTTTAGCACTTGTGTCTGAATTGTCTTCATTACTGGGGACTTTCTGCCAGGTCCTGTGGTCTGCTGCAGATGCTAGTTTGTCATAGCCAAATAGGATTTATGCACGTTCCCCTTCCTTTCCCTGCACATGGGCACAGGCTCCCGCTTCAGTTCTGAGGGTGTTTTGAGGGAACCAGTTCAGTTGGCCACTTTCACAGCAGAGATAGCCATGCTTCTAGAGAAAAAGCTGAAATGGTGCCTTTTTTAGTTTCTGTTGTAGTGTAGCCAATGCATAGTGTGCAGACCAGATGTGACCTTATGGCTGAAGAGTATAGCCTGCAATGACACAGGTTGCGAAGGGGCATGAGGGCAGCTGTACAAGTTCAGACTAAGGGTCCTCCACCTAGCTCAGTATCACATCTCAGAAAGCTGTAGGCAGGCAGCTATGCAATTTCGGAGCCTCCTGAACCTGATGTGATCTATCTATTTAGTAGTCCTCCTTCAAGTACTTGTCCCACCCACATTTCAACCCATGTAAACTGGCTGTATCCACAGCCTGGCAAGGATGTGCCACAGGAAGGACATCCCCAGGTCTGCTGTGTCCTGCTGCAAGAACTGCCTCACTTCTTATAAACCTGCATCTGACCAGTTTTGATTGATGGCTCTTGGTTTTTAAACTGGAAGAGAGGGTAAACTGTCGATTCTTGACCGTCCTCTCCATGGCATGCATATTGTTATAGGCCTTTACTAGATCCTCTTAAAGTCATCTTTTTTTCCAGGCCAGAGTCCCCGCCTGCTCCATTATTTCTTATATAGAAGTCATTCCCTAGTACTTGTCATCATTGTTGCCCTTCGCTGACACTTTCTCAGAGGCACCTATAAATTGAACAAACAATAGCAACAAAAAGAAAAACCCGGAATGTGTGCTGTGTATTTGTGCAAGGGACAGGGAGAGGGATCTCTCTGGAAGTGTTTTCAGTCTAATAACTGTAGTCAAGGGAACAAAGTAATTTTTAAAGGAAATTTAGGATTAGTATTGTCAGTTATTGACAAATACTGCTTTAGAGCTTCTAAGTGAAGGAAAACTGCTGTAAAGCTGCAGGAGCAGAAACAGCCCCTCAAGCTATGTAATCCATTTGGTGTTCAGCACTGTCAGCCCTACGCTTCTGGAAGATATGGAAAAATAGAAAGACTTCTTTTTAAATTGCTCTCTAATGATTAGAGACCCACGATAATACTCCTAAGAGCTCAAGTTTCTCTTTTAGATTAAAGGTCTACTGGCAGTGATTATTGATATCTAAGATTACTTGATGCAACTTGGTGTGGTGCTTTTGGGTGTGGTGCAGACACATGCTCAGAGATGGGGAGAGTGTTCGTGCAAGAGGTTTCTTGTCATTCTGTCCCTAATTTTTATTTATTTTGGTGTGTCAGTGCTGTGGCAGAGTTGCTGGGTGCAGAGCCATCCTTTCTTCCATTACACTCACATATCCCTTGAATCAATGTTCTCAGATACAATTTTGCACACCTGTTCTTCTTGAAGAGACCTGAAGGTCCATCTCTTTCCCAAAGAGTAGGTGTTCAGCACTTTCTGAAATGGGGCATCTTCAAAGTGTTTCGAATCAGGCACCTGAAATGACCACTCGTGTCTGGAAAACCTGAGCTCTCTGCATGTCTCCTGGTGGAAAAGTCGGATCTTGCTGCAGTCAGCTGACATTGTTGGGAGGGTGCAGATTTTGCAAAGATGAGGTGTACTTGGAAGCTGAGCTACAGCACTTCTGGGAGAGATGCCTGGCTGGCAGGGATGCTCAATATCCTTTCTTGCCTGTAGGTTGAATGGAGAGGCATTGAAGTCCTGGCTGCGATGTGACAAGGGAGACGCGAATGGCTGGGTGACTCTGACGTTGCATTTCTCTCTTGCCTTTCACCTGCTTTTCAAAGCTGCTTCACATGATGTTTGCCATGGCGCTGGAACTTGCTGAGTGGGCTGATGTAGCGGGGTACAGGGACCGGGCACCTATGGGTACCTGGGTCCTGCACAGTGCCTTTGGTGCATGGCCTTAAGTCTAACAGCCCAGCTGCACCATCCGCTCTTGCTGCTGTTACCTCCTCTTTTCCCCGCACACCTCCTGCCTCCCAGATGGGACCTGGGAGATGGGTAAGCCAGCGGCAGTGTCGAGAGCTGCCTGCCTGTTGTTTGGCTTGCTCTTTGCTCAGAAGGCTGCTGACAATAGTCCTCAAGTTCTCATCTGTAAGTGATCAGGGAGTGCTTCCTCCGTACTGCGGGGGATTTGCTGCCTTTTGGAAAAAAACAGATGCACAAACCTATCATTTCTTATTAATTTTAACGTAGCTCTTGGCTCACTACCTCCTCTGTATCAGCCCTTGCATTGTCAGTAAATTATATTGGATTTGCAATTAAAAGCCAGCTGTGCCAGTGCAATACCAGCCAAATGCCACCATAACTGTCTCCTGAGCGTCCTAGGGGAGGTGTGGAGCACACAGCTCCTCCTCCAGTGAGCTCTCCTCTCACTTCAAGAAGGAAAGATAAGAGTTTGAAATGGCATCTCAGGCACATTATTTTTGTTAATCAGAATGCTTGCTTGCTAGGAAGTGCAGTTCTGTTCTTGATACTGCATGTCTGTGGATAGCAATTCCCAGAGCTTGAAGACTGCCAAACACCCTTCACCGTGCAAGAAGTTAACTGTTTGAGGAAAGAACTTGTAGCAGAGAATGTCTGTCTCAGGCTGCTTGTTTTTCTCCTTTCCTTTCTCAGTTAAAATCATTCAGTGGAGAAGTATCTCTGCTTCTTCTGCGTGGTAGTTTTGGTTTTTTAAGTGTTGAAAAGCGTTTGTGCCCATCTGTGTCAGAGCAGGAGTGTGTGGCCAGGCAGAGGGAAGATCCCTGTTCTCTTGGACATCCACCCCATTCAGCCAGCTGCTGAGACTTTGTGTCTCACCTCTTGGAGGCTCAGCAGCAGTAACTTGCTGCAAGTTGTAGCAAAACCCTGACTGTTTTGTCTTCCTTCCATGCTAGAGCTGGGCAGGGCTTTTTGTGCACTAGGTTCTTGGTCCCTCAGCTGCTTGGGCTCCTGGAGCCAGAATGGGAAGCGAGGAGCTCTTTGGCTCTTAACCTTTCTCGGTTTTGGCTGGATCAGGAAGGTGCGGCAGTCCAGTGCAAGAGAGAATACGACAGGAGGAGTGTAGAAAGTGGGTCTTTTCCGAACCTGGAGTGGGACTCCAGGTTGTAGATTTACAGGTAAGGTCCCAAAAACCGCCAGCAAGGGAAGAGGAAGCCCACGTTAGTGCTGGCCATGAGGGTGATGGGGTTTGACATCTACCAAAAGGCTGTGTGCATCAGGGCACAGAGATCAGCGCTGTGAGTCCCCGAGGTCATGATCTCACTAGCGAGCTGTGGAAGAGCCAATATGTGTCTCTGATAAAGTGATGTTTTTCAACTGGACAGTTGGAAAACTCCTCAAAGAAGTCCTATGTAAAAAAACCAGCAGTGCATTAAAAGCCTGCAAAGCAAGGTCATGCACTCAGCTGAGAAATACCTGCACGAGTGTTGTGTGTGCAACTTTTTAATACCTACCGTTGCATGTTTGCCTTGTGGCACAATTTTAATTGTGCCATTGCATGCAGCGTATCTGTATGCTGTAGCAAGGCTACATGTGCATACACAAATTGTATTATGAGCTGTCTTTAGGTGTGCAATAAAGATCTTGCCCTTCCTGCTGCTTTAAAAACAGTTCACTTTAAAGGCTGTAGTGTTTGCTTTGGCCTTTGGCCTTTAAGGGGTGAGAGAAGAGGCTGTCTGCACCTTAGATGTGTTAGTTGTCTCTAGTGGTATCTTTCCTCAGGATGAAGAGATTGGTACAGCAAACAGTGGGGGGAGTGTTTGCCTCTGTTGTTCCTCTCCCTGTTCCTTTTGAACACGCTAGCTTTCCCCGTCCTCCCCTTAAATCACATTATTTCATAAAGAGTAAAAAGAAACATAATTTGGAGCAGCAGCAAGCTGAGCCCAAGTTAATAGTTTGAATTGCACTCCATCTGTTCAGCTGCATGGCCTGATGGATGTGCTGAACCCATTTTTCACAATTTGTTTTAAGCTGGTAAGAACCATCTCTCCTGGCTCCGGTCCAGGCTGGCTGTGGAGAAAAACTTCCTATCTGGACATCCATGTCCAGAGGGCAGGATTGACTCAGTAATCCCCAGATGCCAGGCTACCTCTTCCACCCGCAAGTTGCTAGTTTTTGAAAGGTTAAATTCTTCTCTGGACTTGAACATCGTTGTCAAAAATTAGGAGGGGGGAAAAAAATCCCAAGGTGCACACACACACACACAAGCACATACACAGAGAGGATGAAATTTGCAAATGTGATTATGCAGGACCCGCTTTAAATCGGCTTATTGCTGTTTTATGATGGCAAGCAAGCAGTCACGGAAGCCAGGGTGATTGGCCTCGCCATGTGCACATGCTGCTGGTAACTCAATAACCGATGAACACCCACCGTGGTCTCCAGACCTCGAGCCTTTGATGTAGCAACAAACAAGATAGATTGCTGTAATTTATCTGGCCCCTGGAGGGCTGTGCTGGTAATGTGCCATGAGCCCAAGGGCCAGCCATCCATAATCTGTGTAAAAAAATACAGCAGATCGCAGTCGCCGTGCTGGGGGGATTGTCTTTGTTCCGTGCCACACCAGTTTGTGTGTGTACAACGCGTTGTACTGGGTCTCCATTTCCAGCAGCCAGGGGCGGTAAGTCTTAGTGTAATATGCCCACTCCCTCCCTTAACTTCAATTGGTTTTGTTATGTACTAAATATACTCCTTTCAAGTAGATTTGGGAAGGCAGTGCCGGAAACGTGGTATTTCCCCACATGCCTTTACAAGTGAAACAAACTGGAGAAGGTGTGCTGGGTTTGGGGGAGAAAGAATGGGATTTTGTGGCAGCCGAAGCCTCCGGCAGGTTTGCTGGTGGAGGGCCAGTGCTTACGGCATTGCAGTTGGGTGGTCTGGAAACCAAAGGAGAGGGAGCGTAGCATCCTGGCTGGCACGTGGGGGTCTCTCCTGGTGGAAGACATTCCCGACTGGGCTATGCCAGGAGAAGAGGGCGTTGCTGCTGAACCAGGAATAGTAGGTAGGGTTGGAAGACCCTAGTGATGGGGTTGGAAAATAAGAATAGTACTGAAAACAAAGCCCTGTCAGCTTGACTTTCTGGTTTGTTGCCATGCGGTGCAGTATGTTTTCATGCCTGGATTCTTACCGTTACCAAAGAAGGGTTTTCTGTTACCTCGACACTGGTTCTTTCACGGAGTATTTTAACAAGCATTTCCCTCAAGTCAGCAAGAAAACTGCAACGTGGCTGAGGGGGTGCTGTGCCAGATCCCAGTGTGCCAGCTTTAAAAGGGGGTGTGAGGGCTTGCCTTGCCGAGCACAGCTGCGGGAAGGGGTAGGATGGGTACATCTGGGGGGAGGCATGGAGGCTGCCTGTCGGGAAGTAATGCTGGGCTTCTCTCCTCCCACAGGCATGGCCTTGGCTCAGCGGCAAGTGGCGGTGCAGGAAGGACCCCTTTACCGCACAGAGGGGTCCCACATCACGCTGTGGTGCAAGGTGAGCGGCTACCAGGGCCCGACAGAGCAGAACTTCCAGTGGTCCATCTACCTGCCCTCGGCCCCTGAGCGGGAGGTGCAGATCGTCAGCACCATCGACCCCTCCTTCCCCTACGCCATCTACACCCAGCGTGTGCACAGCCGGGGGATCTACGTGGAGCGAGTGCAGGGGGACGCCGTCCTGCTGCACATCACCGAGCTGCAGGACCGGGATGCCGGGGAGTACGAGTGCCACACGCCCAACACCGACGAGAGGTACTTTGGGAGTTACAGCGCCAAGATGAACCTCGTGGGTAAGCTGTCCTGCTAACAGCCTGACCGGGGCAACAGGGTGCCAGCGTGCGGCACAAACCCATGAACCCCCCATGGGTAATGTAGTCCACATAAGCTGTCAGGAAAAGCGCCAGTGAGGGAGAATAGGAGTAGAGAGCAGGCGGCACAGTGGTGTGAATTGCGGGAAATCACCGTATAGAGACATAGGAGATATCAAGCTTTGTCTGCGAATAAGTAAGGCCCTTATAAAGAATTGGCACCAGGCAGCATAGCCAGGGAGAAGAACGTTTGAAGCCATGGCTGAAAGCAAGAGGGATGTGGAGCTGATTTGCGCAGCAAGAGTCGGGTAGGGAGGCTGCTGCAGATGGCACAAGCTGCAGAGAGAGCTGTGTGCCAAAGGTGGCAAAATAGTGAAGTGATAACAAGTGGCACATGAAGGGAACAGGAGAGATGGTTGTCTTCAGGGTCTTAACAGAGGGTAGTGTTGCTGAATGTGTCCTGGAACCAGCACACTGATCAAATAGAGCTGTAGATGAGGGGCGAGGGGGGGGTTGGTCTGCTTTAGAAAAATCGAAACCAGGTTCTGTAAAATCTGGAGTATTTCCATGGCACATCTCTGGCTAGCTGATTTGACCTTTTCAAGCTTTAGCTTGCTTTCTGTATCTCAAAATGGGATTGAAGTCTCTAACTCGGCTAACAGCAGTCAAATAGCTTCTATCAAACTCTTTGGGTGAAGGACTCCTAAAAGAACTTCTCTGCATCAGAGATACCCCTTTAGGAGATTTAAGACCACAGACAGCAGGTTTGCTTTCCTTAGGAGACATTCACGAGCCTACAGGTCTCTGGTTTGGAAACCACTTTGGCATCATCCAGACATGTTAGCCAGTCAGGGTGTTGCCAGTTCAGGCCAGTGTTGACACAGGGAACCTGTTGTGAAAGGAGGTGAGATGTAAATTTAAACCATGGTAGCCCTCCTTTTGAGTTGTGCTTCTTGCCTCCAGTTTGTGCGCACCTTGGCTCCTTCCCTTCTGAGATACTAGCCCAGCCACTCTCCCGGTGAAGTCCTGTGGCCTGGGTGCAGGTGCTTATTTAGGTGCCTCCTTCTGATGTCCATGAGCAGTCAGGAGGTAGGTGTCTGAATAGTCTTTTCAGGTTTGATTTTTTTTTTTTTTGTTTGTTTGTTTTTTTGGTGTAGTTCTGTGATTTGCTTCGGGTGTCCAGGTTTGTGGTTCCCCCTTTAGTTTAAACAAGACTGAGTCAGTGCTGCTGCTGTAAAGTCATCTCAGGGAGCAAAGCCCACTGAAAACCAACACCTGGTGAAAAACAAGTGCCTGGGGGCAGGGTGAGGTTGTTGTGACAGTGGGTGGAAGTTTGCAGCAGGGTTGCTCTGCCAGGGAGATGCACCCTGTGGAAACCAGCCCATGAGCTGGGATCCTTACAAGAGAGCCATTAGAGCAGGTGAGAGTACCTGCGCTGGCTGCTGGCGTGACTGCAGTATGGGACAGGGATGCGGGCAAACGTAGGCAGCATGTCTGATGGCTGGGCAGTGGGAAGCTCCTCCATTGCTCTCTCCCTGGGGGCTGCGGAGCCAGTGCCCTACTGGTTTTAACCATAGCTCAGCAGCTGCTTCTGCGGCCAGTCCAGGGCTTGCTGGGTTAGTGTGCTCTTGCTCTGTCCTACCCTTGCCACAGGTATAAGGCACGTAAGGTTTGGGACTCCACAGACACCCACGTATAGTGCTTTGAAGACATCCGTGAATAGTGCTTTGAGGCCATTGGCTTAGGGGCTTGCTTGTGTCGGGGATGCTGAAGAAAATTGATCTAAAGTAACTTTTAGTGGATTAGTTAAATCACATTATGTCCCTTCATGGATGCTTGTGCTCAGAATTTGGGGCCCTAATTTGGTTTAGCTTAATTCATTTCTGAAAAGTCACTTCGGAAGCGGCTTAGGGTCACTTGCATTTTGAAATGTGTGTTATCTGCATAGGTGTTTTCTGTGGCTGAACCAAACTGACAGAACCTGAATTTTCCAGAGCGCCCCCTGCAATGACCTGCAGACAACAAGCCCTTACAGTGGGCCTCCCCTCTGGCTCCCATTCATATGAGCTGGTGCTGACTTCAGCCCCATCAGACCCTGAAGTCCTGCGGGGGAAATGGGCTCCTCTCATTTCCCCCCCCTCTCACTTTAGCTCTAAGCTACAGGTCATGGGTTTTCAGGCAGGCTTTGTTGCTGCAGACAGTGTGCAAGAAGAGGTACACGGGAGCCAAATGAGAGTTATTGTTCTCATTTTCTCAGAAACAGAACCAAACTTTTTTTTTTTCTTTCATCCAGTTATGAATTTTTAATTGACTCATTAGATTGAGTGGCTCTTGTTTGGCAGCAGAAAAGCCTGGAGGGAGACAGGTTTGTTAGCATCTCTATTCTCTCTGTTTACGTGTGAAATGGATGGGTTTGAAGCAGTGTTGATTTTAGACTTGCTGCTCTGGGAGCTTTGAATTGTTGTGTCCTGTGGTTTGAGGAAAGAGCTAAAGGAAGAGTTTTTCCCCTTTTCACCCAGGTGATATGGCCCTGTGATGGGGGAGCTGGGAGTTTTGGGAGCTGCATGGGACACCGGTGTCTCTACTGGGACATCTCAGCTTGCAGCTGAGCAGCTGGGATGTGTCTTTGCTCCTGCCATCTGAGCACAGCTCTGCAGCTGCTAAAATGTAGTCAGGTTCAAAGATGCGCTGGTTGGGTTTGAAAATATACTTCTATCCACCTCATGAAGAGCAAGCATGGTTGATTGTCCCTCTCCCATTTTTGTGTCACCGCTGAACATTCCTTTTTCTTCAAGATCTTGGCCAGAATCTAGTAGTACCAGTCTGAGGACGTGATGTCTCTGATGGCCTGGAGTAAGAAGTGCTCCTCAGGCACTTTGTGGGACTGTTATCTGAACTGAAGCATGCAGCACAAGCACTAATCTCACTGAAGCTAGGAATGAGGCCAGTAGTGTGGTTCAAGGGCCTTCTGCCATGGGGAAATGTGTATCGACACTTAACCTTTCTCACTGGTTGTCAATTTCCTTCAGTTGCTTCAAATATGAGTCTTTCTGTATCTTGCTACCCCTCTTCTCATCTCCTCCTGAGCTACATCATTGGGAAGGAGAAGTTACACCTGGGCTGTGAGATGTGTTAGGAGGAAGAATTTAGGACTTCTCAGTCTGAGTTGCAGGTGCTGAGGGAGGTGGCAGGAAAAAAAAAAGATGGGTGCAGCTCTTGAGGATGTTGTGGAACCGTGGCCTTGTAATTGATTTATGAGAAAGGATTAGCCCATGTACAAAGTCTGCAACTCCATTGTTTGCCTTTGGAGCTCAGTTCCCTGAGGCTGGTGCAAAATTGTTGAGGCTAGTTCATGCTCTTTTACTCAGGGTTGGGGGAAAAAGATTTTTAGAAGATCACATGAGTGGCCTCCCACTAACACCAGGCACGTTGCCTAAGATAGATGTTCAGGCAGTATCTGCCATCAGAGGACAGAGAGGGACAAATCTGGAGAGCAACCCATCTTTGTTTAAATTAAGTGCATCCTTCTCTAAGTTGACTAAAGAGGGAGCCTAGATGTTAGATTGGGCTAGGCAGCAGATGTTGCGTGAAGCGAATTCTTCCAGCAGTGGTTAAAGGCTTGGCTGCTTTTGGAAAGTTCCCCCACAGGGCTTCTAAGCAACTGATGAAAGTTTTGGCTTTGTGGTTGAATTGGGAAGACACTTGGGCATACTGAAGAGGGGCCTTACGAAGCTGGATTGATTAAATGGGGGATCTGAGGACCGTGCACACCTGACTGGCAGTTTGGATCAGGGTCCTGGCCTGCTTGTTGCCGGCTGCGAGAAGTACATGGGCTGCTCCTTCACTTTTTGAAGAAGTTAAGGATAGCAAAGAATTTGCAGGTGAAGGAAGGCAGCATCCCAGTAACATAGCATCAGCAGTGGCAGGACAGCAGTATTTTCCAGATTGTCACTGGAATTATCCCTTCTCTTAATAACTCTTGAAATATGGGCAGAAGAGGAGGTTTCTGTGCAGTAATTTAGGTGATGAAGCTGCAGGGGTGCTGTGCAATCTGAGG
The DNA here is from genome assembly GCA_035590275.1 of Ibycter americanus. Taxonomy (NCBI): domain Eukaryota; kingdom Metazoa; phylum Chordata; class Aves; order Falconiformes; family Falconidae; genus Ibycter; species Ibycter americanus. The sequence goes on along the minus strand of JAVJGI010000014.1, from coordinate 114,093,422 downwards.
TGCTGGTTTGTACTTTTCTTATGTTGATGGGTAAACAAACTCGTGTTTTGCTGTAGGGTAGAAGTGAGCACGTGGCAGTTACTTCAGAGTGCATGAGTCACTGCAAATTTGTACTCCACTATATCTCTGCAAGGAGTTGTTTGTGTGTCTGTACCCTTACTTAAGATAGTAGCGAAGAGGCCCAGTTCTAACCTCTTCAGAAGCTTCAGACTTTTATGTCAGTGGTTTTTTTATCTGTGCTCCCAAAACCATTGAGCTCTTTTTCAGAGTAAGTGATTTGAGAGAAGAAATCAAGCTTTGAGGTTTTTCTTAAAACAGGTAGTGACAGAGCAGGAGAAAAGGTTTCAAAGCACTTGAGGAGTGGCAGCTCTTGTACTCTTTTATTTGGGGGGAAGCAGCTGTACAGCATCAATCCTAAACAGGTTAGAGCAAAAAAATTAAAGGGGTTTGGATGGAGGGAGAGAGCACAACCTCCACAGTACTACAGAGTGGGAAGGAGCAGTTTTGGTGCAGACTTGAGAAACAAGCAGCGCTCACATGGCTGTCTGGGTGGCTGGTAGGAGCTCCTGTGGAGCTGGTAGTGCCTGCAGGGATGGTCACCTGCGTCTCCTTCCTGCCAGGCTTAGGTGAAAGGGGAGCAGAGAGGATTCATGCAAGCTAGGTGCTGTTCAGTGGCTCCCCTGTCCACCCTCTCGGCCCTGCCACACTTCTGCTTTCTGCTATTGCTCACTGGCCTCACCTTGCCTGGGTAGGTCGGTGCCTTGATCCTCTGCCCTGTTCCCCTGGGTCCTGCCTAGCTGTGACAGCTTGCAGGGGCTGGGGGTGTTTTTCTTTTTGGCTGGCAGCCCCATTGTGGCAAAGTTTCAACATCGTGCCTGGCTTCGGAGTGGTGGTGGACAAGGGCACTGGTGGGCTGAAGCGCCAGCTGCCAGTCTGCCTGAGGTCAGTGCTGGCTGCCTCTGTGCTTGGTGGGGGTCTTGTCTCCAAACGCTGAGCTGCCAGAGTCGCTTGCAGCTCTCTACAGACCAGAAATCAGTCCACGGGTACTTTGACCATGACATTAGGAGTGTGTCTTGTAGGGGTCCTCTGTGCCCTTGAACTATGGCAGGTAACTATGTGGCCAGCTGCAAGCCCGTGGCTGAGATGGGAGGGGTAGCTGTAGGGTATCTCTGAGAGGCTTTGGTGGCACAGGAGGTGGAAGAAAGATTTATGCAGGCTAGACACTTAGCACTGGAAGGGAAGCAGCTGCATGTGTCTCAGACAAGCGTTCAAGACAAGAAAACAGATCTCTTTCGTTGCACTTGCAACTAGAAATCTCTGTGGAGAGCTAAAGGGCATGTAGCAGGCAAGAAAGAAAAAAAAATGAACTTTTATTAGCCCATACCACCTGCTGCTGCTTGTTGCCAGCAGCTTCCCCTTTCCTTCATCAAATGCTGCCATACGTGATCTGTCTGTGTGCAGAGCAGAGGAAGAAAGTCATGTCACAGGTTTGCCGTATTTGGGAGAGCATCGTCTATTTCTGGGAACCTGGGGGGGCTCAGGGAGAGAGCAGTCATTTCTGCTCATGTGGGGCACGTAGACCTCGGTGGCTGCTGGTTTGTTCCAGCCGTCAACTGGCTTGAAGGTGGCTTTTCTTGAGGGAGTTGGTGAAGAGAGAGATGGCAATATTGCAGGATTTTGCAATAGGATTGCAAAACAAAATAGGATTGCAAAAAAAACAAGGATCTAGCAGTTTTGATAGAAGTCTTTGGGGGCTCTTCTTTCTGTGCTACCTTTTTCTTCTGAGAGACGGGGGAAAGTATGTCACTGTACGTGGGCAAGCAGCTTGTGTCCTGGGGATGTCAGGGTTTTTGTAGATGAGCAACAGCAGGCAGAAGTGGAAATGAGCAGTTCATGCTGCCCCGAGAAGTTGCACAGGCTCCATCTCTGGAAGGCTTTAACACCCAACAGGATCAAGCTCTGAGCAGCCTGGTCTGACCTTGCAGGGTCCCTGCTTGACCTTGTATTTCAGCTACAGATCCCTGAGGTTCCTTCCACCCTGATTTGTCTTCTGATCCCGTGATGAACTGCTTGGCTGCTGTGCAGTAGGAACCACTGTTAGGTAGCAGTTTGGCAGGAGGGTGTTTAAGGAAAGGTGTAAAATGGTATATAGTGGTGATGTCAGTGCTAAATAATGGCATAACGTTGGTGATCTCAGCCAGGTGAGAACAGCAAGGAGCTATAGTACATCCCCAAATTCTTTTTTCTGGCACATTTTTTGTATTTCATATGTTTTGTATTTCTGTAGAGAGGTTGCAGGAGTTTATTTCTCTGCTGTGGTGTACAAAGGTAGAATTTGGAGATCCTAAGCACCGATGTGCTAATCTCTCTGAGGCCATCTCAGCAGCTTTGCTACCTCTGTGAAGGATGTGTGTGCTTTATTTGCCCAAGCTGTCAGTTAACCAAAGTGAGTTCTAGGATTGGTGGTGTTGAAATTCCTGCTTTGTGAGTTACATTCATCTTTGCCTGTTTGGGCTGTGCTTGTTGCAGTAATTAGCTCCCCAGAGGAGTAAAATGTCCTTCACTTTCAAATTATCCTTTAGCTGACATTACATAAAAAAAAAAAAATTAAAAATCAAATACCTCCTCCTAGGTGGTCCTTTGCAGCTAGACACAGGGTATTTTGTTCTTATTGTCCTCCTTTACATACCTAAATCTGTAGTAGCCTTGTAAAAAAATTTGGCCTATGCTGCTCTGCTTTTTCTTCCTGTTCCTGCTATGGATGGAAAAGGCAGTGTTTGTCTGTTAACAGGGGAAGAATGAGGAGGGGTAAACACATTTATCTCAGGCAGTTCCTATGGGCACAGTCTGGGGAATTGCACCAGCAAACCAGAATACCCAGTTTCTGATGTTGCAGAGCCGTAGGGGGCTGCAGGCATCGGGTCCTATCATGCTGCCGACTCACTGCATGTCCCTGGGTACACCGCGCTCTGTCTCCCTCACCATTTTCCAGCTGGTAAAATTAGGGATAATAGCATACAAGCCTTTCACAAAGTCTGAGCTAAATAATTGTGAAGTGCTTTGAGCTCTTCAGATAGCGGGAGTTAAAAACAAAAGCTTGTATTTCAGCTCTGCCTGGTAATGATGCTGAATAGGATTCATCTCCAGTCCTGCTTAGCGGCTGAGTTACCATCCCTGGCGGTATTTAAAAGACATGTAGATGCGGCACTTGGGGGTATGGTTTAGTGGTGAACTTGGCAGTGCTGGGTTAACGGTTGGACTCGATGATCTTTTCCAACCTAAACCATTCTATAACTGCTTAAGCTCACCCAATTTTGCCCTTGCAGTTGTGTGGGAGCCCCGTGCAGGCATCCCTGCAGCCAGTGGCTCTGGAGCTGGCAGCGGGGGCTGCTTCCTTACAGCCTGCTGTGGCACAGGTGTGCGTGAAGCCAGTCCAGAGGCTCCTTGCCCCTTCCAGATTTAAAACTCCTCCTGGTAAGAGCAAGGCACTAAGACCCGTTTAAATTTCCAGTCGTCTTTGTTTTTTTAATCTTGGCTTTAGTCATATACAATCCATCAATGAATTGCATGGGCTGGTTATTCCTTGTGCTTTCTAAAACACTTTTTTGTAGACAGCATTCAGGTTATAACTGAAGCTTCTAACAGAAATCTCTGCGCGTGTCCTCGCATTGCTAGACAAGGTTCATTCATTATTTTGTGCATCTTTATCTCATCCCGTTACTGTATTTTCCCGCTAAACACTTCCAATTACTCCTGTTTTGTTGCAGCACACCATCTCCTATTCTTTCCTGTTGGAATTGCTTGCCTAATTTTTACTTTCTTATTGTTGTATTACGTGACATCACTTCTGCATCTCTACCTGCACAGGAGGAATGGAACAAATTTTAGGCAGATCATGCCTGAAAAATGCATAATCTGTTCTATCTGTTCTCTCCCTCTTTAGCAATTTCCCCCCGCCCCCCCCTCGCCTTCCTGCCCTGTCCCTCAAAACCGTGGACAACTTGGTGGCGTGACATGCTTTGTGGAGAGGGCTCTCAACTGTGGAACTGATTCTTTCTTTCCACCCACCCCCCCTCCGTCCACCTACCCGTTTCTCAAAAACCTGGCATTAGACACATTTGGGACGCATCACTGTATTCCATGGCTTTCCTACATTGTCCCTTTTGAGCCAGAGGTACTTTTTTAAATTTAGCTAGCGTGTGGAGAAGAATTACAATAAGAATATGTGTCCTTTTTTTATGCGTGTCTGTACGCTTGTACCTACGTATTGTAGGAAAAAAAAAATGTATTCTAAAATGCATTTCTAAAAATGTAAATGAATACAGCCTCAGGCAATTGCACAGCCCTCTGCTCGCAAATCTAGGCTGGTCTTTAAAATGAGCCCTCTCACTTCCAGACTTTGTGTCTCTTACTTGTCAGGAAGGGAGACGCAGAAGCCCAAATGCCGACTTGCCTTCAGACTGTGAAGAGCTGTAGTGTTTTGCTTGGGTAGGTTTCTGTGCAGTGCTGAGCCTGAATAGTAAAATAAGACCAGTCAGTTAAAATGATCTTTGAAAACTAAAAGTGGTCTTTCTTCAAAAGGCTCTTTTCTGAAGGCTCGAAGTCTTGCCCTCTAGTCTGCTCTGTCACGGGCTCCAGCCGTGCTTGGCTCTGCATGGCTGGCTGGCTGGTTGGTGGGACAGACCGTGGCTCTTGGTCTTCTGCTGAGCCCTTTGCCTCTTCAGTGGCAGTGGGGCTGGAGGCTGTGAGGCTTGGGGTCCTCTGCTGCCCTGGAAGGAGTCGCTGCAAAAGCACCACTGCGCAGCCCACATGCGCCTTTCAGTTATCCTACTGGCTCTGCTCATATGCTTTGCCGGTTCTTGGTAAAATGAGGTATTTGGTAATCCTAAATGTCTTATTGATTTATAGGATGCCTCTCAGTCTGTTCCTCTGAGACAAGTGATCGATGATATAGGCTGTTTGTGTATGTTGTCATAATGTCTGGGTGTTACATGCCAATAGGAGGTAAAGGATGCAGAGGTTTTTACCTAGGATAGAAAAATCTTTAGCCAGAGATCCTGGTGCATTTGAAGACCAGCTCTACCACAAGTGGGTTTACTCAGGACCCTAGGTTCAGATCTTGGGGGCTCCATCCTTTCCAAGAAAGTGTACTCAGCATGTGAGGCAGATCTTTCAGATCAGGCTCTGCTTGCTGGTCATGAGAAGCAGAAGGTTGTCTGGTATTAGAAACAGTCTGGTGCCACCTCCCATCCTAAATTTAACATTTCTTCCCAGTCTGCTCCAGGCAGCCCCCAACCTCTTTTTTTTCCCCAAATGACTACTTTTTCACTACATGCACAACTGAGAGAATCTCTGGCAGATGAAAAAAAAATACGGAGCACAAAAGGAGAGCCAAAAGGAGCCAGGTTGGGGTCAGGTGAGCAGGTGGTGGAGCCAGCAGGCTGTAATGTGTGATGGACAGAGCCTGGTACCTGCCTCCTACCTCCTGCATGCTTGGCAGCTTTGCAGGGGCAGCCTCCAGCTGGCCACCTCGCAGGAGGGCGGCTGAGGAGCACCCATCTCTGCCGCCTGTGCCTCCCCACTTGGGATGGGTACTGGTGTGGCCAAGCAGCCAGCACAGCCTGGTGACTCCCTGACATGGGGACCTGCTTGTGGACTCGTTGGCAGAGCCTGTTGGCATTTCTGGCAGCTTTGCTGGAATACTGGGTGGCGGAGGAGAGGCACGAAGTATGTAGGTTTCTCTGCTTCTGTGCCTCCAAACGGTCGCTCAGCGTTAAACGGGGAAAGCGATAACTGTGAGCGCAGCTGGTAACATATGGCACCCGTCCCCTGCCTTAGCAATTGCTCAGTGAACTCTGAAAGTGGAATACGGTCCCCGTGGCTCCAGCCAGCTGCAGCGCTGAGAAATCCTGCAATGGAGCAGCCCGTTATTCGATTACCAACGAAAATTTCACGTTCCACGTTGCCTATTTTTCCTGCTGCCTCCCTCGGGAGGTGTTTGCTATGCTTACTCTTTCTTCCCACTCCTCTTTTTTTTTTTTTTTTTTTTAAAATTGTTTCCCCTGGAGGATTGCTTTATTTGTTCTTTAGTTCCAGCCCCTTAGACTTGGTTGCTCTGCATTTCTGTCAGTCTGCTGCCCTGAGAGGCAGGGGCAGCTGTTTCTGCTGTTGATGTTGATGCTTTTCTCAGGTTGTCTTGGAGAACAAGTAGGTCTAGTGGTGAACGATCCAGTCCCCGTGTAGCAGAGGGGAAGCGCAGTGCCCGTTGCTGAGCCAGTCTGCTTCTGTGCCACAAAACTGCATGCTCGCTGTGGTGTGGATGCACGTCTTTTTGTTGAAAAGTTACAAACCAAACAAAATGAAACCAAACTGAGGGCCAGTGCTCAGGCAAACTGCAGAGCAGCAGCAAACCTAAAAGACCCTAGCAGCATTACTGATTGTACATCAGATCCTTTTTGTCCTATCAGATAGGATAGCACAAAAGTTGAGAGCCTACTGCTTTCCTCCCACCCCTGGGAGGGCTCAGAAGCATAAGTGGGTCCCCTCTGATTTGGGTGCCTTTATATGCTAATTTAGAGGTGGTGTTGTTGAGCATCCTGGCCAGGGGGAGATTTCTGGTTTAAAGCATCAGAGAGTCTTTGCCCTGCTTCTGCTCCCTGCTGGGGGGGCAGGAAAGGGAGAGCAACGCTTTGGTGCTTCAGAGGTAGGCTGTGGGTCCCGAGGTAGGCTGTGGGTCCCAAGGCAGCCTGTCCCATCTCCTTCTTCAGCCCAAAGCCCTGGCAGGACTGGCCTTTCCCTCTCCCTCCAGCTCCTGCCAGGCAGTGCGGGGTTTTGCTTTGTGTGCTGAGAAGGCAGCCTGACCTGCACTGGGAAATTGCTGCCCCTCGGCAGGGAGAAGCTGGGAGGAGAAATTTTCCATCTTGATTCTGTAGCTGCCCTATCAGTTTAGCCCTATAACAGTTTTACAATCTTTATCTGATATAGGTTTAAGAGGATTTCCCTGGGCACAGTGGGATTATTATGAGTCAGAGAGCAGTCTCCAGCTGATATTGCTTTGGCAAGTATTTATTTTAAGTGGGTTTAACAGTGTTTAATTTAAATTTTTTTTTTTTATTTATTGCATGGGTTATAAGTAAATTGTTTATGTTGTAAGAGAAGTAGAGCCTGGATAAAATGAAGAAATGTATTATTGCTTTCCAGGCTGGGGGTGGTGGAAGGAAAGCAGCAGCTGGAGGTGGGGAGGAAAGAAGATAAAATAGTAATGTTGAGGGAAATGTAACATTATTCCGCGCAGCACTGATTAGTAATACTGCCAAACAGCTGTTTAGAAATAAGAGATGTAATGGGAAGGGGAGCTGGAAGGAACGTGAGAGTGCTGCAGGCAGCACTGGCTCATCATTTGAGGAGGGGGTGGCTTCTATCAACCATGTATCTGCCCCCTGAAGGTACCACAGGCTGTGTTGCTACAGCCCCCACAGAGCAGGGGGGGCTAGGGGTGCCCCATGCACCCTCCCCAGCCCTTGTGGGGTGACGCTCAGTCAGGTTTACGCTAACTAAATTTAAGGTTTTCATGCCACCTTCAGAAAAGAAGAGCAGTGGCGACCATTGGCATTGGGAAAGCTGTGCCTGTAGGAGGAAGGTCTCCTTTTGAGCCATGCACAGGCTGTTTCTTTATCCTCTCCCTCCCTCCAGCAGGCTTTATTGGCGGCGGACGGCTCTGGGGCTGGATGTGTGTGCATACAGCCAGAAGTTGTGCTGGCTTAGCGAGAGCCGCCTTCTGGCCACCTGCACCCAGACAGCATCCACAGTCCTTGGAGTATTTCAGAGGATGCTAATGGGATGGGATTAGCCGCCCCACTTGCCCTTGCCATCAACAAGAGACATTTCTAGAGAGCCTACAAAGAAGAGCAAAGCCAGAGCTAACGGGGTGAACCTGAACAAAGGCGCTTTTGAATGTGGAGAGACACGTGATTTTACCTTCTGGCCCTGTGGAGGCAAGAGGTGGGGCTGCTCTGCTCCCCATTTGAAATCTGAATGAGCCTCTGCCTTAAGGGATCGTCGCTGGCCGCGTTGGTACTAATGGGCTGGATGTCCTTCAGTGTCCCTGCGCTGTCCTGCTCTGGTTCCCTGACACTGTGTTTCAACATATTGTGCCCTTTAGGGCTTTATTCCTTACTGCATACTAGTTAAAATGATAACTTCGGGCTCTGCAAAGAAATGTAGCTAGGGATGCCTGCCTTGGGGATGTGTGTCACAGTGGGCAGGGTTTTCTGGACAGGGATGCTTCTGTCCCAGGCACGATGTGCTCTGAGCACTTAACTTTCTCAGACCCTGTCGTTCTTCAGTTTTAGCTGCATGTTCAAGAGAGCAAGATTTTTATCAAACCGTTCCTTACCAAAAGCATTTCAGGACTGTAGGTTGTAATGCCAAACTTACTGAGGATGAGAAGATTTGGAGGGACCAGTTTTTTTACGGCATAGTGCTGCTGCATGGAAAAGAAGAAAAGAGATCCCAAAGCAGCAGGTTGCTTGTCGGAGGGTTGATGTTAGGCTCTTGAGCCTTGTCTGCTGGAGAATTGCGTCAGCATGCCACAGATGACCACAGGCACTCTGGCAGTCTGTTGTCACCTTTTAAGCTCTCTCAGGTGTACTGATGCCACCTGTCCGTGGATAGGACTCCTTGCAAAACTGCAGGTGATGGTCGTGTGCAATGGATGGCCCACCTGGCAGCGCGGCTGGAGGGTGGGAGCACTGGTGCAGCAATGCTAACCTACAGAGAAGGGAAAGCTGGTGGAGAGGTGGGGTCGTCAGAGGCATGAGAAGTTCATTTGGAGAGACTCTGTCCTTTGGAAGAGCTCCCTGGCTGTGGATGCTGGGCAGCAGGGCCACCCTGAGAGGGGCAGCTGCTCTGGGACAGCTCAGAGATGTACTGCGGCCACAGGGATGCTTCCAGCCTCTTCCTTCTGCAGTGATATCCTGGGCCAGTGTGTCACTATCAAGGGATGCTGCTCAGGCCACACCTGTGTGGTGGCACTGCAGAGCTTATCTGATGAGTGAAGTTAGGAACACTGCCTGTCATCCAAAAAGCCCCACTCAAGATGTGCAGCAGCTGAAGCCATGTGAGTGCATGAGCGTATCTGGAGGACACAGTGGCTGGCACAGGTGGCCCTGGGGATGAGCATCCCGTTGCATGAGGGACTCCGGCTTCCAAGCCAGTTCCTGGGGTGTGGGGTAGGCTGAGCCAAAGATGGAGCCCTTTGGCTGCAGTGTGGTCAGGGGGAATCAAGAGGCTCCTGCCCTTGCTGGGGAAAGGGAAGGTTGTCATTGTCCCAGTGCTGGAGTGGGCAATGTGAAGGGGAGCAAATGGAGGGGTGCAAGGCAGAGAGTGAGTGGGCTGAGGGAGACTGGAGGCGAGGGAGTTAAAAACAAGTGGGAGGCGGGGAGGAGAAAGAGGGTTAAAAAGGGAGCAGGAAGGAAAGCAGGAACAGTAACACCAGGAAAGCAAGAGGAAGGAGTGTAGAAGTGGCAGGTGGAAGACTTTGGACAGGAGTTTTTGTGTTGTGAAGAGCAGCCGGACATGTAGAAGTTTGGCATCCTGGAGGTGCTGGAGCAGGGAGAGCTGCACTTGGGGATGACCAGTGAGGGACTGTGGCTGGGGTGGTAGGAATGTCCTTGCTCCCTCCTGTAATGGGAGGAGGCCCCAAAGCTGCCAGAGACATGGGTCCCAGTCTCTCTAGCTGGCCTCCTTCTGCAGGGGCCTTGCGGGAGCTCTTCTCCCACCCTTTCCATGTGTCCTTCAAGCGCCCTAGATGCTGTTTCAGGCTCTTGACTCCACAGCGGCCAATGGGGATTTCAGTGCTTTCTTCTATCAGGGCTGTCGGGATGCAGTAATTACCTTTGTGCTGCTGCCTCCTACCCTTTCTTCCTCCCCCCTTGTGACTGGGAAGTCAGAGGCAGTGATGGTGCTTTGAGGAGCTCCTTTTGAAGTGACTTTGTGAGTCACAGGGGCTGGTGAGTGGTGGGGAATGAGATGCCGGCGCCTGACACTCTCAGATCGTTTCGGCTCCCTTGTGTCTGTGGCCAGAGCAGTGCGTGCTGCGTGGCCGTCCTTAGAGACACCAGGCTTCTCAGATCTCGTCTGTTTTGAGAGGCTCCCGCTGAGGATCTGATGTGGATGGAGGGAAGAGGAGAGGAGGAACTGGGACAGCAGAGGCGTGCGGGGCAGGGCAGCAGCACAGTGGCTTTTGGTTGTGTCCATGGGTCAGACTTAGCCAGAGCCAGTTGCTGTAGGTAAGCGTAGCATCAGCTCAGGGTGCTGCATGTGTGCTGAGCTGCCCTGTGGCAGCAGCGGGATGAGTTTCTGCAGGCAGTCCTGTCGCAGACCATTGGTACAGGAAGATTGACATGTCGTCTGTGGTATGTTCAGGCCACAGAATGCTCTGGTAGGGCAAAGTCAAGCTGAATAAATATGGACAGTTTGCACTAATAAGATGTTTTAGATGACATGTGTGCTCCAGGAGCCACCCGAGAAACTTCTGCTCCTTGGACTTCTCCCCGAAAGGCTAGAAGATGCTTTCCATTGCTGCTAAAGCATAATGGGTTTGAGCCAGCCACCACAGTCCCAGTCCTATTACTGGTCCACTGAGCTGATGCCCAAAGGGCCATCCATCCTGTCCCTTCTTATCTACTGGTTGAAGTTGTCAAGACCGAAATGCGGATCCTCCTGTTGACTGCCAGGGTGTAGCACTGCTGTTGAGTGTTCAGGGACGCTGTCTGGAGCAGCAGGACAGCCAGGCTGCCGGTGAAACCCCTGTATGCCAGCCAGAGCGGAGCCTGATTAAGCTTATGAAACCTGACAAGATCATAGCCTAAGGTGGTATTGCTGGAGGCTGCTTGACTGGGAACTGTGTTCCCACTGCAGCAGCACAAGCAATAAGCGATAGGGATGTGTCACTTGAAGCCTGTCATGACACACGTCTAGCCATTGAGTAGGGAGCACGTGAAAGTCTCTTGCAGTCGTTAGCCTGCCAGCAGCGTGCAGGAAGAGCTGCCTCCCAAAAGAGACACTGGCTGCATCTGCCTGCAAACGAGGAGCAGCTTCTTGTTCTGCGCTGGGTGATGCCCCATCTCAGCTTCAAATGGGCGGTCCCCAGAACAAACAAATGCTGGCCAGGACACAGCTCCTCCACCTCTGCAGGTACAGTGACCCCTCCAGCTTGGCTGGTGTGTATAGCCCCCAGAAATAACCAGGCTCTACCACCTGTGAAGGACATCCCCATAGTCCTGCTGCTCCGTCAGTAGCCTGTGTTGCTTTGACCCCAAGCAAGGAGCTCTTGCCCCTTTGTCAAGGCATGGTAGTAGGTGCCCAAGAGCGCTGTGTGCTGCCTGCTGGTCTGACAGCTCGTGGACCAGGGGCTGGTGCACACGCTCACCATCAGCTAAAATAAACTCTAAAGCAGTGCATCCTATGGTACAACCTGGGTAGGAGCCTACCTGGCTGACCACCTCTGTTGTGGTAGCTGTTGAAGGGATCTTCATGCTGTTTGGTGTGGATCTGCATAAAATCAGAGGCTTGTATTTCCTAGCAATCGGTGTTTCTCATGCAGGTGCTGCCCTTGTTGCTGCTGCTTCTCCCAAACACAAACCTGACCAGCAGGTTCTTAAACAGACCAGCTCTTACGCCTTTGTTTCCTTCAGTCCCACAGGGTTATTCTCCTTCTTGGCATTTGATTATTTGCTGCTGCAGGGAATGCACATGGGTTTGCTGGGTGTGTGTTTGAAATTCTCATTTTGCTGGCTCTAATCCCTGTCTGGGAGCTGTGGCCAGGTCCCAGGGGCTGGGGGCAGGTTAATACCTGAGCCTCTGCAGGAACCCGCTCCAGAGCAGCTCTGTCGCCTCTGCCTCACCCTGCAGCTGGTATCTCCGAGGGAGGTTTTGTAGCAAACAGGGCACTTCCCAAACAGTTATTCAGCGTTTCGTGTTCCTTGCGAGGCTGGTGAGCATCGGCATTACTGGCTTAGCAGTAGGCCAGCTGAGAGACAGGGATGCGGGTTTGCAGGGCTGTGTGGTCAGGCGAAGGACAGAGCTCCTCTTCTCCTGCTCCTGCTCTGAGCTCCTCTCCTCCACCTCTGGAATACTCTAGGCATTGACACAGCTGGCACAAACATTGCTGTACCCCTGTGAGCCACCGGCTCCTCTCCCCCTCCTGCAGCTCCCACTCTTTGCACAGTGCTTCTGCAGGAAACAGTCCCCAAAAGTTTTCAGGCTGGTTCTCCATGTTGCTGCCATCTCCTTCTGCCAGGACCCCTGGAGATGCCCGCACTTGCCTTTTCAGCATTCCTCTGCCACCCCGCTGCATTGCTGCCTGGGCAGGGTTGTCATGCTGTCCCCTTCCCCTCTTCCAGCGCCCTTGCTGCTGTGGGGCAAGGCAGGACCATTCCCGAAGGAGCTCAACGTGCTCTCTGTCCCCCTGCCATGCGTTACCACTTCTCCCCCAGCCCCTTGGTCTGGTTTCCCTAGCTCCTGGCCCCCCGATAAGTTAACCATTGGTTTTTAGGATGCTCTGTTTCCTCTCTCTTTCATTCCCCCCCGCCTTCAGGTGCTTTTGTCAGTGTGTAATTAGCTGGCACGGCACTGAGGCGTCAATCCCCGGAGTGCTCTCTCACTGACATTAGCAGCAGACGGTGACTAAAACAAAGAGACAGCTCAGCGTGCGCCACACGCTCACTTTGTACGTCTCTTACTCCTCGCTGCTGTTGGGAGCTCAAAAGGGATTGCAGATGTGGAATAAATGGGAGCTCTTTGAACAAGTGGCACTGTAATCCCTCCCTGCCCCCGCCCCTCTACCCCCCTGTTTGCAGACATTAGTTTGATTAAAATTGCATGAGCCCACACACGGGTGTATTTTATTTTATTTATTTATTTCCTCCTAGCAAGAGACTGGTTTGAGGTCTGCCCTGTGGGAAAGCAGCTAAGGGGGGTGCTGGGGAATTTGGGGTGTTTTCAAAAACTTTCTCCCTGTAGAGCTTACAGCCAGCTGCTGCGAGGCTTGTTGTACTGGCAAGACCTGCTTTTCCTGCGGGACACTAAATGTGAGCACCTTCTTCCCTGCGGAGCCTGACGTGCTTGCTGGAGGTGCATGGGTGTGTGCCGGGCAAGGGGGGGGTCCTTTTGGTGCTGGCAGGCGGCAGCAGCATCTGGAGGGGTGTGGTAGGCTTCCTCTAGCAAATCTTCACCCAAGGCTTTCCAGGTTACTAAGGGCATCTCCATGGCTGAGGGCGGATGTAAACAGCCAGTGTAAAATCGAGGTGACCGTATGGGAATTAAAAATATTGAGAAAGCAAAAATTGGGGTTTTTTTTTAGCCAGGTTTGTGCACCCAGGTTGGCAAGAAGTGAAGTCTTCGCTACCATTTTGCAGCAGCCTTCCATCTTCTCTAGAAATGGGGAGATGGTGTGGAGGGTTAGATTACTTTGTACCGCAGTCCTATTCTGCTCTGCAAGCACAGTATTTTTGCCAGTGCTGTGGCAGTCCTATATCAAAACTGTCATACTCGTTGGTGAGCACTTACAGGATGGGCTCTGCCTTACTGCCTCACCCAGGGGCATGTACAATTCAGTTTTTGCATGTTTTTCCCTGGTTTGGAAAAGGAAGATGCTATTTTCTTCCCTTCGGGAGGGCTTACTTTTAATGGAACATTTGCAAAGTACAACATAACTCTCCAGCAAGGGCTCTGTTATATGCCGAGTGTGGTTTCCTTGTCTGCATCCTTGCCGTGCCCTCCTTGTGTCTCTGCTTTTTTGTCCAGGAGGAGCAGAGAAAGGGGCTGATGGCTCCTGCACTTGCTCATCCCAGGGCGCTGGGAGCTGTGTGGGGGTTTTATATCCTCAGACATCAGTGTGTGACACAGGGCTCTGGGGAGTTGGGCATGGGGACCTGGCATCCCTGGCACCCGCTGGCTGCTCTGCCCTGAACAACTCCAGCTCAGCCGCTCTGTGAGCTGTCAGGTGCGGCTCACAAGCCCGTGTACTTTTCAGTAGGTGGAAATCCAGTGGGAGCTGTGCCTTGCGAGCAGGAGACAGCTTCCTCTGTCTCCTCCTCCCTGCCCTTAGGGGTGAAAGAATCGATTGTACTGCTTGGAGGATAGTGAGGTTGTGTGCAATAAAAGTGCAAGACCCTGGCGACTGCTCTGTGCAAGGGGTTCAGAACCCAGTGGGTCCCCTCTTAAGGCAACAGGAGACCCCCAGCAGCCCTTCTTATTAGCTGGTGTGCGATGCAACCATCGCCTGGTGTCCCCTGGCACTGAGGCTGGGCTTTAGTGAGACCCCTATATCTATTCCTCTGCAGGAGTGGCCCCCCTGCTTGGTGGTGGGACAGAGATGTGTCCTGCAAGAGGCGGTACCAGTGCATCCTCCGGCATGTCTTGCCGTGGGGTGCAGTTCTCCAGGTTTGATGGAAGTGTGGATGCTTGCCTGGCCGCGGACTGGAAATTTTAGGCCAGCGAGAAAAGGTTAACATAGCAAAGCGGCAGGTGAGAGGGAGTCATTGAATTTCAATAAACTAGCAAGTGGGAATGAAATCTCCTTGCTTATAATTCAAGCTCCTGGCTCAGGCATCCCTCTCGCTTACCTTGAAGCAAATCTGCTGTAATGCATAGGAAACAGCTCAGCAACTGCAGTCCTGGCTGCCATCGAGGTGGAGGCTGAGGTTTATTAAAGACCTGCAGAGCTCTGTAAAAAAAAATATATATGATCTTCTTGGACTTAGTCATTACAAGTCAAATATTTGAATAGGTAGGGGCAAGCGTTTTGCTGAAATTGGATGATCCCTTTCATATTTATGCTTGGTTATGCTTACTCCAGATGTATTTGGATGCTTGGCCGGGGGCAAGAGGGAGGTGAGGGATGAAAGGGACTTAGTATGATGGGGGAAAACAGGAGCAGGGAGAGATTAGAATGGAGAAGAAAGCAAAGGAAACTATTGAAGGTTAAAAATAATAACAACAATTAGGCTGGGGGGACCGAGAAGAGGCAGAAAAATAAGCAGGGCCTTTGAAGAAAAAGGAAATAGACAGTGAAGCCTCTTATGAAAATTTAACTGGCTGAGTCTGAAGATAAATGAGGAGCCTGCAAAGAAACAATGAAAATAATAATAATAAAAAAAAAGCGGAAGATAGGAAGGAGGGAAATACATAAAAGGAAAATGAGAGATTTTTGCAGGTGTATGCTGTTAAGCATGTCAGCAGAGATGCTCCATAATGTCCTCTAATAATGGGATGAGTACTGGGGGCTTTGTGAAAACAAACAAAGCCCAAACCTTGCAATTATTTTTTCAGCGAGTTGAAGTTTCCTGAGCATGTAAAGCTGACAGTGTCCTCCTTTCGTGGGTCTCCCTGGCTGCGGGTTATGATCCAGCCTTTGCTTCCCAGGGGGACTATATGCCAGGAGCTGCTGCTGCTGACAGTAAGCACAGCCTCTCCCAGGGCATCGCTGGCTTTCACCGCAGATGCGGGGAGACCGGAGAGGCAGCAGTTCAGTGCTTGCCTGGGGTTGCACAGCCAACAAGGTGCTCCCCACCAGGCAGCAAAAGGAAGGGACTTTGATCTTACCTTGGGGAAAATGCTGCTGTTCTCCACCCAAAAGTGTTGGCTGCGGGCGGCTGTTTGTCATGGTTTGGTCTGTTTTGCTGTGTCCCAGTGGAGGTGGTTGGGGGCTTTCGGAAAGAGGAGACGTGACACCTTGCTTGCTAAGGAGGAGCCAACGTCCTGTTGGGCTACTGGGAGGATCTATAAGAGGGTCACCTCTACTGTCACTAGTTAGTTCCTCGGCACTGCGGGGAGTTTCTTGGCTTGGTGGGATGTGGCTCTGATAGATGAAGATGTCAGACCCTGCTCTGGGGAGGTGTGATGTTGGTTGCGTTTGTGGGTGGTCTGTCCTTAACCCATAGGCAGCCAGGTAGAGGATGTGTTTGCTCCAAGCCTGCCTGGCATCCTCAGCACTGACAGACTCCGTGAGTAGTTGGGCGCAGCGAAATGGGGAAAAGACTGAGTTCACTGGCCTTGCTGTTCCTCCTCCATGGAGGTAATGCTCTCAGGAGGGAGTTGGTGCTGCATAGTTTAGTGGAAAGTCCAATCTCAGAACCGATCTGAACAGTGCATTAGTCAACACCCGGGTAAGACCACAGCAGTCGCCATGAACTCTAGACCTAAAAAGCAAATATATGACTCTTTTCCTTAAAGGGGAAAGGTTGAATCACAGGAACCTAATTGATCATAGCTTAAAATAAAAAAAAAAAACAAAGTAGGCTGGTGGAGGTGAAACTCAGCAAGCCAGTCATCACTGTTAGCCCCTGTTAGGCTGCACGTCCACACACCCCTAGCTCCACTGCTGTGCTCAGGGTGGACGTGGTACGTTGGTCGGGGATGTGGCTGCCTCTTCCCCACTCTCTGCCTGTGTTTCCAGGTGCAAATGTCTCGCGGACAATGGGAAAGGGCTCCTGCATCAGACTTAGCTGAAGCCAATGGAAGGCCATGCTCTCGATGTTCTCAACATGGTGTGTGCACCTCAGCAGCTCTATGGGTAAAGGACGAGCATTTGTCAGCCTCCTAGGAATTTAATCTTCACATTTTTGTCATACTGTTTTGGAGCAGCGTTGGTTGAATTTGCATTGGTGGCATGAAAGGAATTGGCTTTTCACTTGCAACATGTGAGGCAGGTAGTTTTGCATTTGGCCCCTGTGTCTTTTCCACAATCTTATTACCCACACACCCCCTATGTGGACACCCTTAAATTCCTTAAATTATCAAAGTAAACTGCATGGATTAAAGTCTGCTGCAAAACTGTTTTTAACAGGCAAGTATAAGAGGCTGCATTAGTTTAACTGAAATCACTTTGCATGGATTTTTCTGGCATAAACCAGTTCTTAATAGATCCGGAATGTCGGAGAATGATCGAGTACTCAAATAAACTTGCAATGAATTTTAAGGGGAAATAGCTTTCTGTCTCTTTTATGTTGGATTTTTTTTCAGTGATGGCTAGAAGAATGAACATTTTTCTTAAACAACGGTGGTGGTTTTTTTCTTTTTTAAATCACTTCCCTGCTTATTTATTTTGGGGGAGTAGCGTGCAGTGTTGCTGTATACACTTTGCTTTAGAGTGGTGGCATTTGGAAGAACCTGCCTAGAAGAGCTGTTTGGAGGCTCAGGTGTGAGCAGAGAGTCTTCTCCCATCTCTGCCAAGGGGCCGCAAGTAGCAAGTCTTTCCCAAGGAAGTTTTCTCCCAAGTGTCCCTGTTAACAGGAACAAGCCAGGACTTGGGAGCTGTAAGAGCCTGACTGAAACTCCCTTCCCTTATTGATTTCCCCACTCCCCCTTCTGTGCTGTCATGATTCCACTAGTTCTTCAGTCACCCTTGAGTCTGCCAGGGCACAGGAGACCTGAATACCTAATGTACTCAAGCAAGGGTTTTTTGGAAAAAAATAGGAATAACGGGGGGGGTGGGGCGGGATATTTCTCGCCGTCTTAATGTTAACAGAAAAAGAGAAAAAGAAACAGGCTAAAGCTCTTTTCTTCTTCCTTTTTGAAGGTCGTGTTTACAGGAATTTAGCTGTTTTCTGAAAAACAATAGCCTTTAAAGCTGTCCTGCTTTGTATGTCTAGGTTACAGGCAACAAAATACTGATAGACAAGGAGGGAGGACATGTCCTACCTACGCCACAAAACAAGGCTCCTGTGTCTAGCTTCCGTGATTTTTTTGTTGTGAGTGAATGAGTGGGTCCCCTGTTTTACACAGGCTAGTGTCTGATACCAGTGCTGAGTTTGGAGATTTCTTTTATAAAAGAAAGAATAAAAAATATGAGCAGAGGAACTGGTGAAGCTGGGTTTCCTGCGGGTTTTGGTTCATGGTTCAATTCCTAGGTATCTAATAAAGTGCAGCCATTGCTTTTCCTTGACTGGGGTGTCCCCATGGTTGTCTTCCAGGTGACTTCTTTGGTGTCTGAGGGGTGACCAAACGTTGCATTGTTCCCCACAGAGAAATATTTATATGTGGTGGGTATCTCCTCTGCTTCTCCAGCTATTTCATGAAACCCGTGAAACTTATTCTGAGACTGCTGTTCATCTCTCAGTGGTTTTTTGAGAGCTTGAACCACTCTCAAAGCAACAGTCACTTGCTAAAGTTAAGTAGGACACAGGCACGCACACCGGCACTGTAATTGCATACTCTTTTATTTTGTCAGTGGGGACAGAGACTGTGTTCTGCCCTTCTTTCAGCCAAGGCAGAAGGGTAATGCTTCTGCAGAGCGTGCGGCTTGGACAGCAAACCTCATCACCGGGGTGCTAAGCTGTGCACAGGGACTGTGTTACAGCAGGCTCCCATCCCTACGGTGGTACTAAGAGGGGATCAGCCAGGCTCCCACACAGGCTGCTTTTGTGTGGCGGAAGAAAAGCTATTAAATGGGTTGTGGGTCTGTGCATCTGCCCTGAGTTAAATAATTAATCTGCTCTGACCATTTGCCATCGGTGTGCTCTTGCTTTTGGTAATGCGATGATGGCTCACATTGACTAATTGGTCATAATTCTGCAGTTGACCTGTCTTGATTTCTGGTTCTACTTGCTTGTAAAAAACCTGCTTGGATCAGATAGTTGTGAGAGGATTATTCCCCCCACAGATGGTACAGAGCGAGGGTGATGCAAGAGTAAGTACCTTATCAGGATCCCGGTATGTTCTTTATTTGCATACCATAGCTCATCTGCATGGGTGATCTTGGGCTTTCAGGCTTTACAGATGCTGGTGAGACAAGCTGTTATCTTTGTGCAGGAGAAGGTAAAACAGACCCTGAGCAGATTCAGCCTGAGGTGCAGGTCAGGCAGAGCTGGTGGCACTTCTGGATGTGAAACATAAGTGGCTGAAGCACTACAGGAAAATCTTCCCTGTTGTTGTCTCCTCTGGAAGCCTAAGTATCTGTAGAAAGAGGTTAACCTGAGAGTGCCTACCAGCCAAAGGCTGATACAAAAGGTAGAGAGATGCAAGAAGACACTGTCCAAAGATACTGAGGGGCTGAGAAGCCCATCCTGAAGACTCCTGCCTTTCAGCAGTCTTAAAATCATTATCTTTGGCTCTTGCTCCCTTATTTTGCTTTCACAGGAGTCCAGGACATTTAGAAATCCCCTCTTCTTGTAACAGCTGAGAAGAGCTTCTCTCTGCTTCTGCTCAAGAGCCTTCAACTCTGATGTAGCTGGTGGTGTTTCCATTACGCTGTGCTTTCCTCAGCCTGTTGAGCAGACAGCAACCAGCAGAGTATCTGCTGCTGTTCCTGGGCACGCCTCTCTCGGTGTCTCCGGAGTTAAACTCCGCAGCCTAACTCTGCTGAGGGCATTCCCAAGAAGCAGCAGTGCAAGTGAAATGTTTCATGCTGGTCACTTTGCCATTTACCTCCAGCGTAGGGACCAGCAGCTGGGAGGCTGGCAGCTTGCAGAGCCTTTTGCGCTCCGATGCAGTGGTGAAACAAGCACTGACTGGGAGAACTGGAGCTGTCTGGAGACCTGGGGACAGCAGTGTGTCAGCTGTGCTTGGCTCTCAGAGAGGCTTAACCAGTAGGATGGAAGCGCTATAAATAAAATCCTGGATTCTGCTGGAGTCGGTGATATTGATCCTGCACTGGAGACATCACAGAAACTTCCTATTTACTAGTTTATTTCATGACTTGTTTACTGTTTTGAGTGGGTTTTTTAATGCATTAATTTGACACAGTGTGCGCCTTTGGGTTAATGATAGGTGCACCAAAAGCATCTTCTCCTTATTTTAATGTAAGATTTATTTCCTGAACACTTATTTTTAGATGCCTGCTGGCTCCTGCAAAGGATTTGGGGTATCCTGGAAAACTTGGAGCGCAGTGCCCTAGAAGACATACCTGTGTTTTGCAAGACTTAGACCTTTCCCTTCTGACTGTAACCATCAGTGGTGTGCATCTGTGCTGCTGGCTTGAGCTAGCCATCTTCCTATGGGGCTGCTCGCCTTGTGGGGTCACTTGGTCAGCAAAACAAGCAGCCCGTGGCTGTAAAGCTGGAGAAAGTGTCCATCTCTTTCTGAAATGATGCTACCATTCGGCATTTAGCGTGTGTTGTGGAAGACCACCTGGTGGTTTCTCTGTGGCTAACTCTGCTGTCAGGTCATTGAGGTTGCATGGAGCGCTCGCTTCTGAGGAACAGCAAAGCTTCCCCTGAAGAGTCATCGCGCTCCCAAGTAAGAAGGTTCCGAGGGCCATTCCAAAAACATTCGGAATACAATTTGTATGGCAGGAACTAACTGTTAAGTGAATCCTTTCCACCTGTCTGGTTTAGGAGCTGCTACCTTAGAGGTGGTGAACAGAAGGGTTTCTTACTTCATGACATAGAGCCATCATTATTTCCATCAACTGATCGTTGTTCACAGCTTTTTCCACTGTATTGATATGCCCTGTCATCTTCCTCATCTCCTTCAAATATAGCACGATTTGTAGGGAAAAGTGATGTTCCCTTCTGTAGCTGCGTGTGAGGTTGCTGCTCAAGCCTTGCAGACAGTGCCCTTTTGCAGGGAGGGCAACTTGATGGTGGCCATCTGTCTTTGGGGTGATAACCAGAGAGGTTCACGGAAATCTGAGAGAAGGTGCAATGGGAGGAAGGAAGGGCACTGTGTGCTTTGAAATGCCCAGATCAATGAATATAAAAATAAATACATTTATTAAAAGATTTCAATATAAAGGTGCCAGGCACCTGAACTAGAAGAAGCTTGGAGCTTGAAGAGCCTAGAGGAAAGATGACCATAGCAGTGTGCCTAAGAGGCAAAATTGCAGAAGTACGGTGGAAAAAATAAACCTCATCAGGAAAACAGATTTGCAGAAGTGGATGTTACCTGCTTTTATCTATGATACATTGATCAGATGGCAGAAGTCTGTCAACTGTTTGGCTGAATTTGTATTACTTGTCTTAAATTCTGCTATCCAGAGTCTCTAGTCCAGGAGGAGAGCAGGTGGTCCTCGTGGTTGGAGAACTTGGACTCCATCCTGCAAGAGCCAGACCATGCCTTTCATTCATCACAAGAGTGCCAGCTTCAGAATAACAGTTCTGAGTTGCCAAAACCTTGTTGGAGGAAGGTAGCTTGGAACTAAAAGAACCAACATCTTTCATTCCAGCTCCCAGAAATCCCTCCAACTCACGCTGACTTCATGGCTCGGTAGATGGTTGTTGTCTGGTGAAGGTGAATATTTGTATAATATGTTATGAACAAAATCCATGCTTTAAACAGGACTGACAGAGAAAGAAAAGATTTCCACTGTCTTAGTTTGTATGGGGGATTTTTTTGTTCTTAGATGAGAAAAAGGTTTGAAATCTACTTATTAGCCACCCTGTGTCTCTCAGTAATCTGTGTGTGAAGAAGATACAATTCTGGTCTCTTCTTCCCTATCCGTGCATTGGGATGCCAGCATTTTCACTTTGTCATCCCACGGGAACTTGAAGACCCAGACCTGGGCTAAACAGAAATTTGGGCAATAATAGAGAATAAAGCCTAATTCTGTGCTTCCTTTGGTGCTTTGCATGTGAGGGCTGAAATGCTCTGTTCTTGTGTGTTCAGCAGGAAGGTGCGTTTTGGAGGGGTTGGACTCAGATTCTCCATTTGGGAGCCTTTTAAAGTCCTTAGTTTAAGAACTGCTGCTCGGAAAAATTGTCTCCCAAGTGTGTATCATCTTGACCCGGAGGCAAAAATAAATCATTGCTGCTGAGCTTAAGGAGTGACTGACCAGAAGGGGTCGTTGGAAGCTCTGGTCTTGGGCTTTGCAGCTCTAGGGAGAGGTCAGGCCCCCAAAGGCAGATGGGAGAAAGGTGCTTGCAAGGACATTATTGCATAAATGAAGACAAAACAGCTCGCACATGCACGCCTTGACCTCCTGTGTGATCTCTGCCGAGCTCTTGAAGCAGGGGCACTAATCTCTGAAAGCAGCTCATGCACTCTTATCTCCAGTGTTGCTTCTGGTCTTACTTGTATAGTTGAAGTAGAGGAGAATCCTCCTTGAAAATTGATTTTTGAGAAGGGCAACTCACCTGACTATAAAGCACTGCAAACATTATAGTCCAGGGGGAATGTGGCCTGAGATGCGTTTTGATTGTTTTGAAACGATACTACACGACTCTCCCTGTTCAGCTTTTTGTATTGCCTGCCTGCCTAAGTGTGCTAGGTTGAATGAGATAAGGCTTTTAAAAAATTGTAGAAAAGAGGATTTTCTAAGATTCCCATTTCTAGAATTTCTTAACTTCAGCTTCAGAGGTGTAAAACATTAAGTCAGCGTTGCATGCACAGCTTCAGAGGAGCCCAGGCTGCATCAGCTCCTCTGCTCCATGTTTGCTGGGGACTTTTTTGCTTTCCCTGGCTGTCTTACAGGCTCCAGGAGGCTGCGGCTTAGCAGGTTGCCCAGTGCCGGTTTAAGCCACAGCAAATTCCCACGTCCCTGCTCTTAGCTCGCAAGTGCTGTTAAGTAAAACACATCAGCTTAACCCTCGGTGGAAGAGGTGTTTGCTGATGTGTTCTGCTCTCATGTTTGCAGTGGCTTAGGCTTGCCATAAGCTTCAGTAGCTCGCTGGTGGCATTTGGGATCAGCTGGAGAGCTAAACCCTCACAAAGGTGAGATTGTAAAAGAGGGAAGGAGATGGAAAAGGAGGGATTTGTGAGCTGACTCACCTTGGCTTGCTGCTGGAGATTATTGCCTCCCCAGGTGAGCGGTCGGTGTGGTACGTGGTGGGCTGCAGCCCACGGCTGCCCTCCGTGGACGTCTCCCCCAGGCTCTGTTTTGGAGGGGGTTGGTGGGGTGCTCTGCAGTGCAGGGCTGGGCTGGCAGCCCGGCCAGGTGTCACTGAGCAGTAGCTGGGACATGGGGACGTCCCACAGCTAGGGACATGCCAGGCAGAGGCCAGTGTGTGTGTCACTGTCAGCAGAGCTGCCAATACAGAGCCCACCAAGGAGCCGTGTCTTGTCAGGTGCTGGGTAGCAGAGCAGGGACATCCAGGCTGTCATAAAGCACAAGTTTCCCCATTGCAGAGAGGGGAAAACACGTGTCCCTTTAGAGGGCATCTCTGCCCCCACCTTGTGCCTTTTTTCACTTGCAGGCTGGTTTTCACACTCTTCCTTACAGCGAGGATCTGCCTCGCAGAGCAGGATTGCAACATACCTGTGCGTGTGTGAGAGGGGTAAAGGTTTTCCTCCCTGCCGTGGCTGGGAGGTGGAGGCAGACGTGATGCCAGTGCTCTCTGCCCCCGCCACGCACCCGGCTCACCATGCTCTCGGGTACCTCTGTGTCCCCAGTGTCTCTGCCCCTCGGGCCGCCCATCATCAGGGTTTGCTCCACCGATGCTCCAGCTAATTTTTGCTTAATGAACAGATGATGACTCTCGCTGCTGGGTGCTGCCTTGTCCTTTTATCACCCCTTTCTGGTTTGGTTTTTTTTTTTTTTTTCTTTTTCCCTTCTTTTAATGAGGTCATTTGAACTTCTCCATCTAAATTAGCTGTCCTAATAACCAGATGCTCCTGGGGGTGCTTTGGGATGAGGTGGGTGGAGAGAGGAGAAGGAGCTTGTTAGTGGGAGCCTGCCTTCCCCTGCTCCCCAAAGCCGCTTTAGCTGGGGGCAGGGGCATGATGGGACACAACGAAATAGGGGCAGCGGGTGTGAATGTGCTCTCAGCACCCACCTCACTGCATCTGAAGCAGTCAAAGGAAGGGGACCAGCAGTTCTGGAGGAGCATCTGCCACTTGCTGGCAGGAGGAGGCTGAGAGAACTGCTCTGAACAGCACCGTGCTGGTGGGGCTGGAGCCCCAGAGTAAAGCCCAGGGGGAAAAGGGAGGGCGAGTGGAGCTGAAGCATTGCGAGCAGTTGGGAAAGCTGTAGCCCCCCTGGGTCCATCAAGGACAAACTGGAGTTGGGGCTGAGCGCGTCTGTTCCCCTTTCACGCAAGCCCTGCGTGCACAGGAAAGGGGTTGCTGGTGGGGCCACGGGGCGCCTGCTGCCATCCCCGTGGGTTCATGTGGGGCTTGGGAAGCTGCAGGAGAGCATCGCTGCCCCATGTGCCTGGGATGGGCACACTGGCTTGTGACCACACCATCAGGCTGGGGGTCCCACACGGCTTTGGCTGGGAAGCTCCTCTGGGACGGCACACCATGGAGCAGGAGTAGGCTGTGCAATGGGATCCTCCTGTGCAATGGGATCCTCTGCCGCTGCCAGGGGGGAGCATAGTGACAGCCTCAAATGGGCACGCGGGGCAGGCTGCGTGTGTGACTAACGGAGCCCGCAGCAAGCGAGAAGTTCAAGCCCTGAGCTGGAAAGCTGACCTAATTTCCAATTTTTGTGTCTTCCATCTGATTCTCTTTTCCCCTTTCTTCTACAGCAGTTACTTTTGGTTTTTGCTGTGCCCTTTCTCACTGGCTGCTTGAACTCACCCCGTTGCTTTGGGAGATGCATTTCTATCGGCATAATTGTTCCAGCCAGTCGTTAATATACCGACAAGGATACTATTGTAATCGGAGGATTTATTACTACTGCTGTGAAACAACTGTCATGCTATCTTACTTAGCTCTTCGACTCCCCTCTTGCCTTCTGCCAGCAGCTGAATCAGTAACAAACTGCCCTTTTAAAAAGCTGCAAGCATGCAAACTGGGTATTATTTTATTTTATTCTTATATTTTATTTTATTTTATTTTCTAGCTCTTACTACAGAATGCTGCAGTGATACAATTGCAAGTGATTTTAGCGCTTCACTATGCGTTTCTTGATTGTGCAGCAACTCAAAGTGACTACATAGTTCAACTTCTCATTTAAAATAAGGCTTAAATATTTGCATGAGGATTAAAAGTATATTCTGACTGCTTTTCTTTAGACCACAGCACAAGTTCTGCTCATCCCTTCAGGAGCTTGAAGTGAATTCCCTGACTTAATTCGGAAAAGTGTATGACTTCTTTTTTAATTTAGTTAATTAATAGTCTTTTAGCTGCTTTTCATTTAAACCTGTCTTTAACCATCCTTATTTCTTGGTGCAGGTGGGGCTTTACTGAAGGAAGGTAATCCCCAAACCAACCAGATTATTAACACTTGCTATATGTTTTTCCTGTGGAACCAGAAACTTGTTGCTATACGTTGGTAGGCGAGGAAGAAAAGAGGGAAAGGTTTGCACGGAGACCCCACACAGTCACAGCGAAAGTAGGTCTTGGGGTGGTAGGTTTGCCTCCTCAGCTTCTGGTGTCAGGTAGGACCTTGGGCAGTCGGAAACTTATAAGCAGCAACAACAGGAGCAAAGCTTTCCTCTGCCTGCCACAGGCCTTCTAGTCTTAAAAATAAGGCAAGAAAAGGATGCTACCAGTGGCGTGATCTGCTCAGTTTTGTCTACTTGCAAAGGTGATGCTTGAAGGTCTTCATCAGTTTTGTAGCATTAACACAGCGTGTGTTTTCCTCTGTGCTGAAGGCATTAGGTGAGCTTTTGATTGATGAAGAAGAGTGGGGTCTGGTGGTCTGCAGCATGTATGGATCGGCATGTACAGCTAATTGCCAGGCATGAGGGCTTGCGAGGATTACGCTACTAATCTAGGTATCTTTCCTGCCTTATCACCACCCTCTTCCTCCTGCCACATGCGTGCACATGAATTTGGATCCTGTAAAGAATGGAAATCAATAGCAGTGTGGGGGAGGGATACAGGGAGCGTGGCTCCTTGAGAGCTTGCAGGGGCTGGGAGAGGACAGGTCCCTTCCAGCTCTTTCTGTGACAGTGGTGTGGCTCTGGCAGCAGTCCCTCCCTCCTTCCCTGGGATGGCACGGGTGGCTGCAGGTGTGTTAGCAGATCGCGGAGGATAATGACAGAACACTGTATTCCCGTGCCTCGCACTCCCACCCACATTGCCATTCACGGTGCTGTTGGGTGCCTGCCAGCGCTCACCGCTGGACTGGTGGCACTGGCATTGCAGTTCCTCTAGAGCAGCTTGTTTCTGTCTTGCACGCACAACCAGAGGGGTTGGGGAAGGAGGTTCGTGGCACCAAGCTGGGATCCCTGCAGGGCAACAAGATGTCGTGGGGCAGATGGAAACATAAGTCTCACGCTAATTACCTGAAAAATCCGTAGCAGTATTTCTCAGCCAGAAGCAGCTCCCTAGGAGTAGGGAGTACATGTAGTTGTTCTTCCTAGATAGTTCACATTTGACACTTGGCAAGCTTAACTCTGTCCAGGTAGTATGAAGTGGGCATTTGGGCGTACAGGGTAGCACCATAAGGTGCCTCTGAAGCATATCAGTGGGTAAAAGCTGTAACAGAATCCAAGGGAAGAAGAGTTTGGTGGGTTTTACTTGTCCGACAGTGGCCCTGGGATAGTCCCGCTGTGCTGGGTGGCCTGTGTAAGTTGTTTTACTCCTG
This sequence comes from Ibycter americanus, assembly GCA_035590275.1. Taxonomy (NCBI): domain Eukaryota; kingdom Metazoa; phylum Chordata; class Aves; order Falconiformes; family Falconidae; genus Ibycter; species Ibycter americanus. The sequence goes on along the minus strand of JAVJGI010000014.1, from coordinate 114,067,009 downwards.
CAGAGCCTCCAGTGTAAGGCTATCATGGTGCTAAGTGATTTTCACAGCGCTGTTTTACCAGCTTGAGCTAGGGAGCCTCTGGCTCCCAGCCTGATGCTCCTCCTGCATTGCTTAACAAGGAAACGGCATCTCAGGCAGGTTTGCTGCCTTGCCTGGGAGCAGGTGAGATGTTGGTAGCTCTTTGGTTTGTATCCAGCACATAAAAGCTTTGATAGCCTGTCCCTTGGAGATGGTTGGGGTTTTGGATAGCTAAGGACGAACCAGAGCCAGCCTGGGGAAAAGGGAGATGCCTGGGTCATCTTTGTCCACGTGGAGAGAGTTCAGCATGGCACTGGAAGCTGCTGGAGATGGAGCTGGTCCTGAAGCTCAGAGGAAAGCCTGTTGGAGGTGTGTGCCAAGTCCAGACCTGGGAACTCCAGTCTCTGCTCCCCGCTTGTCGTCTTGGAGACCGTAAGCCGGTTCCCTGTCCTAAAGTTAGCCTTAATTAGCTCACCAAGTGCACGTTGCGTGTTACTGAGGTGTGTGCACTTGAAGTGGGTTTGACTGGAACTGTGTGTTTAGGCTTCCTGAGGAGGGATGTTCATGGGCACTGCCCTGGCAAGAGGGGAGCACCTCCTGGCTCCCTGCTCCTCCTCCTCCTCCTCCTCCTCCTCCTAGTCCTGGCAGTGAGCCCTGGGACTCTCCCTAGCTGGGTTCCTGACACCCTCTAGTGGTAATATTTACATTTAATATTTCAGGAGCTTTCAAAACTTGGCGGGGGAATGTGAGCACCCTGTGCTTAGCAGCCCACCCACTGCCAAGTACTTGTCCCAGTGCCCTCTGCAGTAACCTGCGGCTTGGGAACTAATAGGAGATGTTGTATTTCTTGCTGTTTCTTTCAGTGCTGTCAGCTGCGACCAGGCTCAGCAGTCTGGCTCAGGGATGGAGGTAGCACAATAGCCTTGCTCTCAGAAAGTGTTTTTCAGGCGCTCATCTTCCTGGCCAGCTACTTACTGCCAAACCTAACCTTGATGCTGGAGACGGGGGTTTCTGCTAACACCTCCAGGGAGTCATGACAGCTGCAGGGATGGACTTGTGTTGGAGGACAAGGAGGAAGCAAGGCTGGATGCTGGGGGAAGTGCAAGGCAGGCTGCCTGGATGGCATGTTGAAAAGAGGGGAGAGACAGGCAGGAGCTGGGTGAGAAAGAGCGGGCAAGAAGACATGTGCTGCAGCATCCCTCTTGGCTCTGATTCAGGTGTGGCCCTGCTCCCCTTCACACAGTGATGACTCTCATCTAAGCTTACCCTTGGTTTCAGGTGGAGCTCAGCTTGCAGAGTGTCCCAGAAGCCCTGGTGCTTCCCGCAGCAGGTGACTGTGGGATGAGTGCGGGCAGCTCAGCAGCGTGATGGCTGGCAGCGGAGCCAGCGCTCCTGGGTGAGCGCTGTGCAACTCGTGTCCTGATAAGCAAACTGGCTTTGAAGTCTGAGCAGGGTGACCAGCTTGGAAGGAACTTTGCTTCTGATAACACATCTCCCTGCATGCAGTGTTGTGCCCTGGCAGGCACCTTCGCAAAGTTCCCTCCTTGCTTTTCTCTCCATGACTTCCAGGGTGGATCTGCTCCAGCCTGATGGGCAAAGCCATGCCTGTAGCCCTCTTGTCAGCACAGGCCAGGGAGGTCTGTGCCCTGCGGTGATGTGTGAGCCCCAGCGGACCTGCTGTGGGAGTCCCCAGTGCTCCACTGCACTCAAAACGAAATGCTCAGGCTTCTGAAATGAGCTGTGACCTGCTGCCATGTTTGGCTGCCTCTTGAGAACAGCATTTTCCCCTTTCTCCTACCCGCTTCCCCTGCTCCCCAAACATGGTACCCAAGGTGCATCTTGCAGTGCAACTACACAGTTGTTTGTGCATCACTGGCCAAGCGCGAGAGCAGTGGTGCGGAGCGCAGAGCCTTCCTGCTGGCCCGGCGAGGTCAGGGCTCTTGCCTGTCCCTCCCGATGTCTGATCCTGTGGAAACTGGGCTTTTATTTAGTGAGTGGGTCTCTAGTCCTCCTGGTTAGGAAGGTGACACTAACCAAATGTATGTCCATGCCAGGCTGATTTAAGACAGTGGCCTCAAGGCTGCGTGCAGCCCCAGAGGTCTTACTGATTCCTCTAACTGGGAGGATCTTGGTTGGCTTTTTTAACCAAAAGAGCAAAAGGAATGCAGCACAGCGTGTCAGGTGTTACCACAGTTAAATTACAGCCTTTAACAGCACGCCACCACCTCCTGATCTTTCTCCAAGAATGCATTTTGCAATAGCTTGCCCATGTGGTATAAAAGATGCTAACCCTCCAGCCAGATTATGACCTGGAAATGAGAAGTCACGGTTCCAGCAGACGAAACGGTGCCTGTGCCAGCCTCTAACCTGCTTGGGGAGCCGTGTGGCAAGCGCTTGCTTAAGGCCCAGCCTTCGGACAGGCTTCCCGGCATTAGTCCTGGGGAGCGGGCAGCTCCGGCAGGGCTGGCAAGCCAAGTGCCTGTCCCCTCCTGGAGCGTGACCTGGCTTGTCCTGCAGAGCCAGGCGGGCTCCGGGGGTCAGCAGCTCTCGGCTCCTGGGGTCAGCAGCTCTCTGCCTGGTGCTTAGCCAGAGCACGGCCGTGCTGCTGAGCAGGGCTGGGGGACACGCCAGCAACCGGTGGGGTGCACAGGGCTCTCCAACTGGGGGAAGGAGGATGGGTGCACTTTCTTCACTGGCACCCACTTTCACCCCATAAGCTGCTGTATGGAGGCTGGTGTAGCGGTGTAGCAGGGAGCTCTGCCTTCGAAGCACCTCAGCGGGGAAGTAACTCCAGCAAGAGGCTGATCAGGTTTAATTTATTTAAATAATGTAAGAAAAGTTGTAAGAGCCCGTGGCTGGAGGCCACGTGGCAAAGAGAAAGATGCTGCGTGGCTCTGGAAATTATTCAGAAAGGTTTGAAGTGAGAAATTTGAATCTTACCGTGCAGGCAGTGTGAACCGGCAAGGTTAGTTGTTGCTGTCACCACTGGTTTGGGAGTCAGAGGAAAGGGGGAAGGGTGAATCAAGGCGGGATCCTGGCCATGGTCTGCCAGAGGCTATTGCCGGTGAGCAGGGGGTGGGAGCCCCAGCGAGGAGGATGAGAGGAAGGGAGGGAGGAGGAGGGGAGACATGGCTACAGGGACAGAGGCCATGGCCTGCGATGTAAATGGCCTTACCAGGTACTTTCCCTGTCAAGGGCAGTAAATTCCCTGGGTAGTGAACGCGTGGTAGAAGCAAGTGCTCCCATCCAGGCTGGACGTGGGAAGGTTTCCCTCTCGTTTACTCCATCTCATGGCTTTTTTCTTTTCCCTCTTTTGCTTTTGACTTTTCTGCCATAAATAATCCCAGTGGTTGTCTTCACTGCAGCTCATTGCTTTCTGTAGCTGTGCCTGAATGAAACAGATGCAGCTTTTGGCAGCTCAGCTAATTTTGTCAAACCTTCCAGTGCTGTCAATGAAACCGAACTGAGATATGTTAATTATATTCCACCAGTACGCGGTGAAACTGTAGGCATTAACAGGCTTGCTAACGCTGCCTTGTCTGCAGAGCTGGGGAGAGGGTTTGCATTCTTCTTTTCACCTGACATTTCTCAAGACAACAAAGTCTAGAAAGGCTTCTTTTTAAGAAGGTCTTGTCTTCTGGTGGTGGAACCTCCTGCTAAAATTAAGATGCTTGTTAATGTCAAGCAAAATGGGGGGGGCTGCAATTTTTTGGAGCAGCTGTGCTTCCTTTCCTCTAGTTAATCAACTGGAAAAGTAGCCAGCAGTTTTATTACCAAGTGCCTTGACACGGCTGTGTCCCAGGAGCCGGCGCTGGGCAGGCTGCAGTTGCATTGCTGCCCTCAGAGGAGCCTCTTCCCTCTGAATGCAGAAACCCCTTCATTTGGCCTGGAGGGTTCATTAAAACATGAAACGATATAAACAAAGGAGAGGGGGATTGGATCTCCGGACTTTTTAATGATGGAAGATTAAAGGAATTAAATATGTCTAGCTTGGCCCCACCGGTGACTCGAGGGGCAAAGACCGTGCCAGAGCTAAGGGGTGGCTGAAGGATGTGGGCAGGAGGGGGGTCACGAAGCATGCTGCCGGGGCACACGATGAAGGGGAGGCTGTCCGTGACAAAGTGCCTTGATGGGAAGCGGGCGTATTAAGCTGTGCTGCCCTACAGTGTGATGGAAAACCCTGTGCAGTCACTGGGGCCATTGAGCAGGAATTTGAGCACAGCACTGGAGTATGTACTGCAGGTTGCAGTCTTTCCCAGCCAGGGATTTGGGAGGTGATTTTCCTCTTTTGGGGGGGTTAGATGTGACCTAACAGAGTTTGCCAATACTTAATGATTAATGGCAATCGTAAAAAGAAACCTCTCCCCCTGCTCTCCTTTAATGTGTCTAGGCTTTAGGCTCAGCATTTTGGCGTTGCTAACTCTCGGGCTGTGTTTCTGTCCCCCTTTGCTGCAGTGATCCCCGACTCGCTGCGAGTGACAGCGGTCCCACAGACACTGAACAAAGTGGAGCACGACTCCCTGGAGCTGAAGTGTGAGGTGTCCAAGAGCACAACCCAGCACAGCCACGTCTCCATCGCCTGGTACCGGCAGCGAGGCAGCGAGATGCCCATGGAGATCATCTCCCTCAGCCGCGACTTTGTCTTGCGGGCTGGCAGCGCCTATGCCCAGCGGCAAGCCACGGGGGACGTTCGCTTGGACAAAGTTGGGGAGACCACCTCAAAGCTCACCATCTACAACCTCCACCCATCGGATCAGGGCGAGTTTTACTGTGAGGCAGCGGAGTGGATCCAGGACCCGGATAAGTCTTGGTATGCCATGACCCGCAAGCGTTCCCAGGGCGCCATCGTCAATGTGCAAGCCACCGGTCAGTGTCTTCTCTGCCTCTTCTTGCTTGGCTGGGCGGTCGGAGGAGGAGGCTGGGGCTTGGCTCCCTGCTTTGCCGTGTGCCCCACTTGGGAGGCTGCTGCTCGGGTGAAGCACAGCAAGGGAGGGCCCGAGCCCTGCTTGTGGGCAGAGCAAATGTCAGCAAAGAGCAACCAGGGGACACCAGGGCAGCACAGGGGCTTGGGTGGCAGGTCCTGTCCTCTGACGTGGTCAGCGATCTGGGGCTGACACAGGAGCTAAAACATATCTTAAGCACTTGGTGCTAGCACAGGCGGTGAGAATATTGGTAATGGAGGAGGTCAGAGTGACACAGCAGAAGATAAAACTAAAACTTTCAGCAAGCACTGTATTGCACAAGGTCCATTTGCAAATCAAAATCCTTCTCCCAGCCCAAAGCACAGGTTCCTGCTAAGGATCTAAAGACCCAGCTGAGCTCTTTCTTCCTCTCTGATATCCCCCAAGGCCCTGCCTTTTGACCCTGGCTGAGCAGGGTGTGAGTAGGACTGGGCTCCAGGTCTTATCCCGCAGTGCCACTGGATGCTGGTGTCATAGCAGAGCTGCTTCCAGGAGCAAAGGCTGAAGGAAAGCGTTACAACAGAGGCAGCCTTGCAGCTCTTGCATTCTGGGCAGCAAGCTGCCTCTCCTGCAGCACAGCCAAAAACAAAGCCCCTAACAAAAAGCAAAAGCACAGCAAAACCAAGCCCCTAACCCCTTCATCTGCAGATGTGTGTGTCTGAGGGTTGTTGGCCGTGCAGGGCATAGCAAGCTGTAAATACCTCGCACAAGGTGTGCTGAGTCTCCTGCTGGGCTTTGCCATACTGATGTGAGTTGGTCTGTCTCTCCCCAGATAAGGAGTTCAGTGTCCGACTGGAGACAGAGAAGCGGACATATATCGTGGGTGAGCCGGTGGAGTTTCGGTGCATCCTGGAGGCGCAGAATGTCCCTGACCGCTACTTCTCCATCTCCTGGGCCTTCAACAGCTCCCTCATTGCCAGCCTGGGACCCAACGCCGTGCCGGTGCTCAACAACGAGTTTGCCCAGCGTGAGGCCCTGGGCCAGCTCAAGGTAGCCAAAGAAAGCGATAACGTTTTTGTGCTGAAGATTTACCGCCTCCGCCTTGAGGACAGTGGCAAGTACAACTGCAGGGTGACTGAGCGGGAGAAGACCGTGACGGGGGATTTCATCGACAAGGAGAGCAAGCGGCCAAAAAACATCCCCATCACTGTCCTGCCACTCAGTAAGTAGAGACTTGTCCATCCCCTCCTGGGGCCGTTGCTCTACTGGGCAGCTAGCTGGTGAGGCTGTGACGTACCCGGACTTTGGCAGTGGGGAAGAGGGAGGATAGGAGTTTGCATGCTGTGGAGGCTTGAAATCCCAAGTATAAAAATTTTTTTTTTATGGGAAGGGGATGATAGAGAAGGAGGGATATTTGTCAGGTTCATAGGTGGGGGAAACATGCACCCACCTTGGTAATGACACCAAGCTGGCAGTTTTGTCCTTGAGCTGAAGGTGCATGTGGCAGCCTCTGACTTGCTCCTCACACCTCTCTCCTCGCCTTGCTCTGCAGGGAGCTGGGTGCTCTAAAGTACTCAGCAGGCATAATGGGGAGACTGGCTTGGCCTTGGTTTATCCTAAGAGCTGTTAGGTTCCTGCCGTTCAGTGGCTGTTGTTCAGGTGTCTTGCGAGACAGCTGTCTTGGGAGAAACCAGGGTTCATGTGCTCCTCGAGCCCCGGTTTGCTCCTCAGCATGGAGCTCTGTTGTGGTCACTGTGTGTCTGCCAACCCTGGTGGAAACAACCCTGCCGGAGGCTTGCCTGAATGCCTTTCACGTTTGTCAGACAAACATGATAAATACAGAAATAACAGGTTGGGAGGACTCATTCCTTGTTTTGTTCTCTGGAACTCAGGTAGCTGTGGCATGATGAACCATGCACATGTTGCCCAGGCTAGCCTGGCAGTGGGCTTTGACTAAGCAGAAAGTAGCTGCGAGAGGATTTTGTGCAGTGTTTGTCTCCCATCTCTTAGGTTTGTAGGGAAATGCAGCCCTTTCCTCTAGCTTTTTTTCCCCTCCTCATTTCTTCAAAAGAAATTCTGTTTCTTTTCTCTCCTACTAATATTTGGTCTCATTTGTTTGGCTTTGAAAATTACTCTAGCTAAAATTTTTGCACTTGACAAATGTCTAAAATGTAGTACTTCTAGGCACAGCCACCTTTCAGACAGATTTCATTCTTGCCATTTGGTAAATCGCCAGCTGTAGGAACAAATGTGATGATTTTTAAAGGGTGCTAAGTGTCCATAACACTGACGAAAGACAGCAAGAGTAACCAGCACTCATTATATCTGAAAAAACAGCCGTAAAGCGTTACATCTCTGGGAAGCTCAGGATACCATGGTTTTTTTGATGTTACCAAACATTGATAGCTACCTCTAGTGTCATTAGTGATGGGATTTGGGGAGAGCTTCTCCCAAAAGGTGTTGTAGGAATAGACGTGGCAAGATGGTGATCAGGATGACATGAATTGAAAAGCCCAGGCAGCTGGAAGCTTTTTTTTTTGGCAGAGCCGGTTGCATGCGGTTCATGTTGTAGCAACACAAATTCCCTCAAGTTTTGCTGAGATCTCATCCCGGACCTGCGACCAGAAGATGCGGCAATGTCTCGTGAGCCGTAGGCAGAGAGATTTCTCCCAGCTTTGGCCTACACCCGATTTGAGTGTGCAAGTCACCAGGAGCAGCTCGCTGCCCACAAAGCTGTTTTTGGATGTGGTCATGCATGAGGTTAAGACGTGCCTGGACCCAAATGTGTGGGCAGTTTCCTGCACCTGGTAGAAAGCCTCTCTGGCCGGCAGCGTCCTTCTTGCAGACCAAGAAGTGGCAAGTGTGTGTCATCTCCCCTGTGTGTATGCGTTTCTCTCCTTAGAGACCAGCATCTCCTTGGAGATTATCAACAATGCCAGCAATGTCTTGGAGGGAGAGAGCCTGCGCTTTGGCTGCAACGTGCGCTCGGGCTTCGGGCCCCAAAGCCGCCTCTCCATCACCTGGCAGCTGGTGGACAAGCTGAACCGGCGCAGCGAAATTGTGCGTCTGGATCGGGAGGGCACCCTACAGCCGGGCCCCTCGTACGCTGAGCGCAGCAGCTACGGGGGCATCCAGGTGGAGCAGGTCCGGCCCGGCTCCTTCACCCTGGAGATCTTCAACAGCGTCAAGGCGGACGAGGGCCACTACGAGTGCCGGGTGGCCGAGTGGACACGGACTCTGGATGGGGAGTGGCAGATGGTTGGGGAGCGGCACGCGGGCACCCCGGTGTCCATCACTGCTCTAGGTGAGTACTTGAGGTGCAGGGGGCCGCGGGGCCGTGCTCCCTGCATGGCCAGCCCCCCCTTCAGAAGGTCACCTGCGAATAACTGGGGCTGCTCTCGGCACTCTAGCCCTTGATTGCCGGCCAAATGGAGATAACCTGGCAGCCCGCCCGCAGCTCTCGGTAGGTTGGTGCAAAACTCCTGCATGCCCCGTTGTGCATGGGGGCAAAGTCTGAGGGGTGGCTGTGGCAGGAGCAGAGCAGGGGGTGGCTAAAGAGAGGGGCAGTGCTTCCAGCATCCTTCCAAGGAGACAGGCTGCCAGTCCCATGACATGTCCTCCCAGCATTGGAGCTGGGCTGTGGGCAGTGCAGTGGTGGTGCTCCATCAGCAGCCTGTGGGCATTGAAGCCTCCTTGCCTGCCCTGGGTAAACCTTACCTCCACTCGCCAGGCCAGGAGAGCAAAAAGCTGGGCATCTGTTGGCCCAGCCACCAGAAATGGCGAGTATCTCTTGACAGCGACAGAAGCCTGCAGAAGACATGGGTCAGGAACGGTCCTCATGGCCTCTGCAAGGAGGCATTGAGCTCCTGGCCTGGAACCACAATGTTGTCCGTGCCCAAGCCGAACTAGGACCCAGGATCGTTGCAGCTGGTACTGTGCTCTGCCAAAGGGCTCCTCCATTTCAAACACAGTGAAACCACATCAGTTTAGGAGAGGGCAGGTAGGGCATTAGGGATTTTGCACGGATTGTGAAATGCTTTGGTCCTGCTCAAGCCTTGCTGTATTAAGTCCTGAACTAGTTTCCAGAGTGCTCTGCAGGAGACTGAAGAAGGGATGACTGCTCCTGTGAGGCTACTGATCTGCAGAACGCCAGCGCTATAAACAATCTGGGAGCTCTGTTGAAAGGTTGAGATAAGAATTTCAGTTGGTTTTTGGGTTTTTTTGGTTCTGTGCAGTATTAATCTTAAGCTTTGGCAAGATGTGTGAGAGACCAGACTTCAAAGTTATATCGTATTCTGATTAAAATCTTGCTTTTTTCCTCCTTTCCTCCCCTTCACTTTGGACCTTTCAGAGGCTGTTCTGTCTGGAGCTAGAAATCTTTGCTATATAGCTTCCAAAAGCAAGTAGGGACATTAGTTTGTAAAGAACTAAAAGCAGATACTTACCTGGTTTTAATGGCACCTTCCTTCTGAGTTCAGCAGCATTTGGCCTGCTGTAAGTCCATGTATTGGCCCTTCTCTTTATTCTGCCACCTGTAGAAGTGTGGAGATTAAGTGCTGAGATTTCAAAATGTATCACTTCTGCTCTTGTTAAAATTTGTAAGATGCTCAGAATTGCCCAGCAGTTCTAGAAGATGTGATGGAAAGGTAGTTGTCCCTCCTCCTCTGCTCCTTGTCCCAGAGAAATCTCCAGCTGTTGAACATGTTCTGTCAAGTCCTAAGAAATTCCTAGGTCCCCTTCCTATAACTAGCAAAGCTCATGAAAATTTAGGGGAGAAAATGTTCAGTATTTTTTCGGTGCTGCTGAATCTGGTATTTTTTGTTCAGCGCAGTGTTTTTGAAGTGCCCTGAGAAACTCAAATGGAAGGTGCTAAGAAGGAGCAAGAGAGGTTTATGGCTACAGAAATTGCTAGTTAAAAAAAATGCAGTAAATTTAGTGACACTCACATTTCAAGTTAAGGTTTAATCGTTTGCCAGTCTGCCAGGGTAAGAAACTCTTTAGCTGAACCAGCACAAATGATGTTCAAAGCCATAAATCTGTCCACAGGGTGGTTCAGAAGCAATAGCCGGGAGAGCGATGTGACGTTGGATGAGACCAGATGTCCCTGAACTTTTGAGGATCTCGAGTGCCTGGCAGGGACTTCAGTTCTTGGCTGGCTGGGGAAGGAGGGGGCAGGCAGGGTGAGATGGGGGGCTGCTGTGTTCTTGTAAGGAGGTCTGCAGAAAATCTGCCCCCTTTTATGTGTGGCTTCTCTCCTTTTGTACCAAGTCCCGAAGGAAGAAGGATCTTTGTGTGTTAGCCTGAGTGCCGTGACCATGTTGGTTGAGTTGAGGAGGTGAGAAACACACCTGGCTTTTGCACGGCAGTCGAGAAGTCCCTTCATGAAGCTTCCTTGCCCAGGGCAACTGGAGATTCAACTTGAAGAAGTCAGCTGGTCTTGGTGAAATTAAGTTGGCTTTCTAGGGCTGTCGCTGGCTCAGTGATGGTCTGAGCTGGACCCAGTAACATGCTGGCCAGGTCAGGAGGGCTGCTGCTGGGTCTGTAAAGGCTTATGTGGGGATGACATGCAGCAGTCCTGCAGGGGAGACAGCCTGGGTCTCACTCTCTTCTCCTGGGTAATCACTGAACATGTCACGAGAGTCTTTAATCCCAAAGATTGACCTGTTTTCTCAGTAATTACACGTCCTGGAGCTCTGGCACGGTGATGCCATGGGGCTGCAAAGGCACTTGCTGGAAGCAGGCAGATACAGCAGTGTCCATGCTGTGGCCGGTCTGGCCCACGGCAGCAGCTCTGCGGGTTGCAGCGAGTCCCGGCTCATCTCCCAAACTGTAATTTCGAGCCAGTGGCAGGCTGAATCAGCTCCATGCTGATCCAGAAGACATTCCTCTTTCTACTGGGCACTGGCTGGGGTCTTGTCCAGCAGCACCAGCCATGCCAGGTGCTGGGGTGATTCGCACTAGAAGGGGAGGGAGGAGAGCTGCCAGCCACCATGGGACACCCCACGGAGCCTCCTGACAAGGGGGCGCTTCTTGGGGAGGTTGCTGGTAGAAAATGAGGTCCCTGCTAAATCTGCTGGCCACGCTGAAGTGATTGGAAGAGAAGAAAATACTTCTTTCTGCAGCTCAGAGTGTTACCTTCGAATTACTAATAGACTGCTGGTTTTAAACCCCTCTAAACAAACAAAATGCTGGGGTAGACAAGTCAAATTGTGTTGACCGGCTTGCAGAGTGCTGTACATGCAAGGATAACTGCATAAAGCTGTCCTGGAGCTGTGATCTGGAAGAGAACAAAAGCCATGCTGTGTGAAGAACAAGAGCAACCAGTTTCTTTTTCACTTGCCTCCATCCTGGGGTTTTGTAACCACTGCCAGCTCTCCAATGCATGAACAAAGGCTGCTGCTTGTTACTGTCCTCATCTTTCCTTCACCTGCAGCAACCAGCCACAGGCTGGGCATGGGGAATGGGGTGGGCACCCCCTGCCTGAGAGGTGGATGTGAATCGTGGGGTCTGCAAGCTGTGAGGCTGGTGCTGGGTAGCTGCTGTGCCCAGTGCTGCTCCCTTGCTGCTGCGCTGCCACGTTTTCATCCAGGGCTTTGGCAGCCTGCAGAGGCTGGCTGCTCACCCTCTGGGTTTAAAGGGATCTTGCTTGTCTGGGCAGAACTTAAGCATGATCCTGCTGCCACTGCAGCCAGTGCTTGCACGGGCAGTCACCACTGTGCAGGCACTTAAGTGGGTTTTTGCTGCTGCTTTTTGTGCCACTTTGCAATTGCAAATGCGGAGCTGGCACAATGCAAGTGGCTGATTATTCCAGGCCCACGACTGGGTGACCACGCTCTAGTTTTTGTGTGCTAACAGCCTGGACTCACTAGGCAGGTGTCTCTTAAAGCCCTCTTCTCTCTTTCCACAGAGGCTGGCTTTGCTGTTACAGCTATCTCCCGCACCCCTGGGGTGACCTACAACGAGTCCTTTGACCTCCAGTGCATCATCAAGCCCCACTACCCGTCATGGGTACCGGTGTCGGTAACGTGGCGTTTCCAGCCAGCAGGCAGCACTGAGTTTCATGACCTGGTCACCTTCACGCGTGATGGCGGGGTCCAGTGGGGTGACAGGTACACGGGTTTCCGGACCCGCACTGCCATCGAGAAGGCTGAGTCCAGCAACAACGTGCGCCTGAGCATCAGCAGGGCGAGTGACACGGAGGCCGGCAAGTACCAGTGCGTGGCTGAGCTCTGGAGGAAGAACTACAACAGCAGCTGGACGCGGCTGGCAGACAGGACCTCCAACCTGCTGGAAATCAGGGTCCTGCGGCCAGGTGAGTGCCAAGAGCACATGAGAGGGGCTAGGGGGGTGTCGTGGGGATGGGGTATTTACCGGTGCCGCAGTGGTCTCTCCGGAGTGAGGACCCCTCTCATGGCTGCGACTGATGTCTCACACTTGTACATGGCTCAGGTGGAACCGCTCAGCTCTTTGGCCGCAGATGTGTTGGAGCGCCCTTATCCACCTCTGGGGAACTGGGTCCTCTCTTTGTTCCTTGTATGTTGTCCATGGGGCTTTCTTCTGGGAAGTGACGTGACTGAAGCTCGATCCAGTTTCTGGACTGTTCTTGTGAGGGAGAGGCGGCTTTGAGGTTGGTGGCTCCATTCATCAGAGCAGACTAACCTGGGAAAGAGAGGAGAGGGATGGGGCAAACAGGATCAGGGAGGAGAGACATGCTCCCACCAAAGCCTGCATGTGCGTATGTGCCATAGGTGAGGTGCTGCAGCTCTCGTCTAGTAACTGGCTGCATCTCTCGCTCTGCTGGAGGCATCTTCAAAAGCAGCTAGTGATCACAGAGCCTGACTTTCATCCCCACTAGAAATCGAGCCCTTTACAGCTGGAAGTCACCAAGGCCATGGGTGCCCACACAGAGTGTGCAACAGCTAGGTAACAAACACCTGGCTTGGCAGCGAGAGTCAGAAAGCCTACAAGCTGCTGATGCTCCCTGTACAGCCAGTGGGGAGAGTTAGGTCTTATCACTGATATTTTGGTGGTGCCTTCTATTGTCCACAAAGGGTGCAAAGATACGTATGCAGCCAGGGCAGCTTGGGCCATCACTGAGCTGAATGGTTCATTGCTGTCCCTGCCTTAGGGCTGGAGTTGATGTGTGGAGCGAGTCTTTTAGCACGTTCAGGTCTCTTGGCTCAGGTCCATGCGGTATGGTAGTCCTCCCTTCATGTTCCTGTGCAGAGGGACTACTTCCTAGGGTCTTTCTTCTGGCTTGGGCTTTGTGGTTTTCCCCTCAGTGACCCTTTTCATACTCTCCTCCACCTTCCCCAACCCTTAGTATGTGTTTAGAAAGAGGGGATTCTGTGAGCTCCAGGTGACTCATGAGTTCTCCATCATCCTTCTTCCCTCTCTCATTCCTTGCCCTCATCTCCAGGTTAATCTTCTCCATTTGTCTTGATTATCCTGCCTTGTAATACATGTTTTACTGCTCGCAAGGTCAGCTTTGTGATGTTCATCATTTTAGCTTATTTCCCTAGGAAGCAGCGTTGACGGGATATGGTCCCTGGAGTAACATGCTTCTTCATGGCACAGCTCTGTGCATGCATACATGTGCGAGGGGGAGAGAAAGAAATCCTTGATAACAGCTTCCAGAAGAGACCCTCTTTCTCATAGCTCAGGGTGGCAAGGAGGACATTTAAAGGATGTTTAAACCGTGCTCTAGCAGCCAGTTGTTCTTTACTGGAGCAGTAACCGTCAAGTGATGCCTTAACAGAACAAGTCATCTAGGTCTCCATGGTTTTTACCTCTCCCTATCCCCCTGCTGCTTGACAAACTACTGCTACACAAATCTTAGCTGTCAGTCCAATGAGCCTTGCATAATGTTTCTGGTTTTATGGCTCACAAGGGGGGGTGGAAGAGAAGAGAGGGACTTCACAGAGCGTCCCCAGCGCCATGGTTGCACTCTCTCTGTGTTTTGTTTCTGTGTCCCAGGCAGCCTCTGAGAGCAGATGGTTGATGTTCTCCACGAATGTAATGCGAACAGTTGCACTAGTGACTGCCGTGGTTCTCTCTGGTGTTGCAGGCTGCAGAGGGTGGTGTCATGTCATTGCTGGGTCTTTGGCTTGATAATTTCTGGATGATTTCCAGAGAAGATCCAGGATGACGTGGGAGGCACCTTCCTTGGACACCTCTGAATGAACATCCTAGAGCCCTCCCAGTCAGTCCTGTGCTGATGAAGCAGGGGCTGGTTTTCAGATGAGTATCTGGGGCTTCTTCAAAAGGGGTCGTTCAGGACCCCTGAATGGTTGAACACCTGAGAGTGCTGTCAGTCTAATTCTGTGTCTCTATCATCACCTTAATCTGAGATACCTTCAGGCTGCTGTTGGGTATCTTAGTCCCAGCTTTCTCCTTTTCCTTGCCACTAGCTGTGGGTTCCTGCCTTGACCCATATGCCAGTGGGTTTGGGGTGAACTATCTCCACTACCGATCCACTAAGGGACACTAAAGAAGGCTTGTCTGAAGGTCTTTTGGCAAATTGAGCCAGCATGTGTTTCCAGATTGTACGTTAATGCTGGGATTCTAGTTTCTTCTTAAACCCCTGCTCCCTGTTTGTCAGAGCGACCTTTCCATTTGACAGGTTCCAGGTACAGATGTGGCAATCGATGTAAGTCAGCCTTTAAAGTGTGTTCAGGTGAGAAAGGTAAAATAGTGGTTGCCTGATTGCTTCATTAACCTCTTTGCTTTGTGAAATCCCACATCCTCAAGGGACAGGGTGCTGAAGCTTCTCCTGGTGTGCTGGTTTGCTGATTCAGTGCTCAGGCTGGCTCTCCTTGCCGATGTTGCAGTGGGTCGTGTTTGTAGATGTCATCAGTGCTGGGTGGTAACTGCAGAGGTGGCAGCGCTGGTTTTGAATTGCATGTATTAATGTGGCTGCAAAGTAATTTCACCTGCGGCTGCTTCATGACCAACAGGTAATGGTGAGGAAACATCAGCAGCTTGAAACACTCCAGTCCTTTCCTGCTCCCAGGAAGAAATGAGCAGTATTTGAGAAGTGAAACACACAGCTCCTGAAGAAGGGAGCGAATAAGGCAGGCAATGGCCGCGTTAACCCAGCTCTGAATACAGGGTCAGTAAGCAGGATGGCACAAGTGTCCTGCATGGCATCTGGAGCCAGATTTGGCCTTTGGGTGTGACATTCCTGACCCCTCGGGCTTGAGGCCGTTATAAGGACCGGCAGTGTGAGGAAAAGCCCTACAAAGGGTGCTGGCTGTATGAAAGCTGATAGAGAATTTACGTATCACAAGGGCACGGTGTTCATCACTTGCTGATGTGTGAAACCTCACCAGCAGCAGCAGTAGGATCTGAAGCTCCCTTTCATGGCCAGCTCCTTGATGTCACGCAAGCCTCCACACCTTGGGTTGCAAAGCAGAGGGAGAGTTGTGCACAGGTAGGGGCACGCAGCCCCTCTGTGTGCTTTGCAGGGAGGGAGACCTGCACTGCTGTGGGCAAGTGCTGGGTTCTAACTTCTGGAGCCTGGGGCAGAAATCCAGGCTGGTTTGGGGGTCCATCGGGCAGGATTGTGGACCAGCCTGGCTAGATTGTGGCTGTTTCGTGTCCTTACAATGCAGTGTTCTCATTTTTACTTTTGAGCTGCCTGTTGTTTTTTTCTCAGTGAGCTCATGTTGCAGCAGAGGGAGAGGAACAATAAAAGTATGGTTCAGTTCACGCCAGCTGCTTCCCCGAAGCCAAAGCTGGCAGGAGACCACGCACAGGAGCACAGGCTGAGCTTGGAGCGAGCCCCAGCTGCAAGGGTGGAGATTTCTTCCTGCCCGCAGCCGTGTGTTTGGGGCTCTCTTTCTGCAGTATCTGGCCTGCCTCCGAGACCGCGGTTCTTGCATCCCTGAAAGCTGAGGCTCACCCCTGCTTTCCCTCAAGGCTTTCACCATCATGTTCATTTCTAGAGACATTGCCTTGCCCTTTGCGCACTTGCCCTTTTCCAGGTGGAGAAGAGCATCCTCCATGCAACCTTTACTGGGCTGATCTGCAAGAGGTCAGTCAGGACAGATGTCCCCTTGGAGGGGACAGGTGTGGTCACTCCCTGGCACTTGTTGATCTTTCAGGTTTTATGGGAGGTAGAGGTGCAGGTGGTTCCTTTTGAGTCCAGGTGACCCTGGAAGCATTTGGATTTGGGCTGAGCTCTCTGTGTGAGGATGCTGGCTGATCGGTACCCCCTCGCTGTTCTCTGCCCCCTTTCTCACACAGCATGGAGGGGCAATGGAGCCTGGGCTCCGGGTCCTGCCCAAGGGAGGAAGGTGGTAGATAGATGCATGTGGGTCAAGGGGAGACCCAAGTGCTGTTAGGCAGGCTCTGTTCCCAGCTCCTCCTTGGATCTCGCTTCTCCCTGCCAGGTTTTCAGCGACAGAGCGGCTGAGGTGGGAAGTGCTGTCTGGGAGCAGCATGCGTCTGTGCAGTCTGCGGGACTCAGACAAGGGCAGCAGACAGTCTCTGGCGGCACAGTGATGATGGGGACTGCGCTGCAAACTGAGCAGGTTAGGACATTTGGATAGGACTCTTGCGGCAAGGAGGCCTGAGCAGATTTGTGCTGGTGCATTAAGTTGCCATTGTCCTTGTGTGCATTACCACACTTATCTTTCCCCTGCAGCACAAGTGAGTGATTCAGCAGAGCTTTGAGAGGGCCTGAGGTCTGAGGGCTGGGAGGTCTCTCTGGCAACAGCAGAATAAAAAAGTAGGGCTTTCACACAAGCAGGAGGTTGTGGCAACCCCCTGCTGAGCATACCCCCAACCTTTCATGCTCAGGCACAGATCTCTCCATCCTGACCTGCAGGGTACCCACCTCCCTGTGCCCCTGCACTCTTCCCACCCCTCCATCCTTGCGTCGTCCCTCGGCCAGTTCCTTCGTGACTAATGCTGGAGCAGGCGCATGGGGAGAAGCTGCAATCGCCTCTATAAATCTGCCCTCTTGCTGCCGGGTTTTTGACAGTAATGAACGTGGGAGGAGGGATGAGGAGGGGCAGCGGGGGATGGTAACTGAGCAGACACCAGGGGTGCTGGGCTCCTTGCTGCTTTTTTGCAAGCTGGGCTACAGCAGATTGATTGACCTGGAAGCTGTCGAGCAAACAAGGCAGTCAGGCTCTTCATTAGAGCATTAATTAGCTTCCAGGGGCTCTCCAGGGGCTGCTTGGTAAAGTTTGGTTTATTAGGCTGTCAAATTGAAACTGTTGTGGAGGGGGAGGGTGGAGAAGCTGGCCTTGGAGAAGCTGGGGGAGGCTCATGCCTGAACCTTACCTTGAGAGTGGGGTGAGCCAGAGCTGTGCTTGCCCTGAAACGCTGCGCCCGAGTGGATGCAGAGCGCTCTGCTGTTCTCCTGCTGCCCGTGAGAAACCACCACTGACAGCAGCCTGGCTGTGCTGGGCGAGCAGTGGCCAGAGAAACCTAAGGAGTGGAGAGCAAAGGACCTTTACCTCTTTGTCGAAGACCATCCCTGGCAGCTGCAGAGAGATTGCTCAGTATCCCCCTCATCCTCGTGGATGGATGTGAAAGATGCCTTTTCTACAATAGGTGGCCACTGGGGTACTGACCAGACTCTTGAATGGAGGCTCAAACAAGTGTTTTCAAGGGCCACAAAGTGTCAATTTTAAAACCTGACACTTTTTGCTGCCGCCAGCATCCAGCAATGAAGTTAAACAAGGGGAGTTAATGAGCTGGAAACTTCCTTACAGAACTGAAGTCTGGCAACTGAAGTTTGCTGCTTACTTGATCCCAGAGTGGTTTTGCTCCATAGAATAGCACTGCTTCCCTGCTTTACAGCTGCCTGCTCCATCTGGCAAATAGTTGTACTCTTGCTTGAGTGATGGAGGAGTCCAGGATGTGCGCGGAGAGCCAGGAGGCTGTTCATCAGCAGTTGTGACTGTGGCGCAGAGCAGTCTCCTCTGCCCTGGCTGCTCGAGGACTTGCTCCTTTCCCTTCACCTCCAGTGGGTTAAGACCTGCCGTTCTGCCTCAGACCTGCTGCTCTTTCCTGTCAGCTTCCAGCACACTGAACAGACAAAATGAAGGGGTTCAGTGTTGCAGGACCCAGGGCTGTCCTCTTGCATAGACCTGCATTAGTGACCCAGCTGGAATCCTTTTTCTTTTCCAGGTAGCACAGGTGGGTTTGCTTCTTCCACTTTGTAACCCTGGTAGTCTCCTACCCCTGCACATTTGCCTTGGGGAGCTCTGTCCCCATGCTTGCCAGGTCCTTTGGAACAGCTTCCCCACTTAGACTTGCTGCCACCTCCTTGGCACATTTATTTATCCCAGGCTGGCACCCCAGGTTGCTTTTTCTCCACACTTAGCCATCACACCCTGTTCCCAGCATCCCTGTGCCCCATCTTCTCCATGTACCATCACTGTCACACACACCTGAGAACCTCCTCTTGTCACTGCCACTGTGGTGCATGACATACCCTCTAGTATTCAGGCACTGATTTGTAAATACAGATTTGAGGTGGGATGTTGCCTGTGGGCACACATCCACGTGAGGATGCTCTCCCTGCCCTGCTCCCAGTGTGGTGCTTCCTGGCTGGCCTTGTCAAGCCAGCTATGGTCTTGCATTCACTGGTATCGGAGAGGTGCTCGGCCACGTCGCTCAGCCAGGTAGATCTGGCCCAATGCAGGTCACACGTCGGCATGAGGTTACATTGGTGTCAGCAGAGCCGAAGCACCCAGAGCAAATGCCATCTTGATTCCACAAAAAGATTGCCATGTTGAAATGAGCCCGTCAGTGTGAGAGGGGAAGGAGCTCATGCTGGATGCACTGCAGCGTTCCCGACCCCATGCTGGGGATGCTGACACTGGACTTGCAGGGTCAGAGCTGCGATTCGCCTCCCCCTGCCTTTGGTTTCCCATCTGGGAGCAGTGATACTTGGCTCCTCTGCGGGTTTGCACATGGAATGTTTCTGCTGGAGCTGAACGTGTTGAGCTGATTGCAGTCAGTTATGTTCAGGGCTTCCCCTGGGGCTTCAGCCTGGAAATTGCACCCAAGGGTGTAAGGTGAGAAGTTGGACTTTAAATGTATGAAGCATCTTGGATGCATTTCACGAGGGTGAAGGGCGTGGGAACACATCCTTGCACCTAGAGGGACCTAACCCAGCTCAGCCTGCTCTGTGTGCCCATTGATCTCACTGCGGGCAGTCTTGCTTTTCAGCCCCCTAACAAGACTGACAACACTAGGAGACCTGGGTTGTGTTCAGAATATGCTGCTCTGTTCAAATTAACTCTTTTCACAGTTACTTTTTTAGGAGCAATTTTTTCACTTCGATTTCAAAGCACTCTTTGCTTCTCTCTTTGGTATCTCCTGAACGGTTTTCCACTCCTGTTTGCAGCATGCCTGTACAAAACCACGGTGTCAGCCTGTTTGCAGTCTGTGCACACGCAGTTTCTTTGATGTTGTCTTGAGCGTCTTCTCTCCACACACTTTAGCTTCTCATCGATTACCTGTTTGCTCTCCTTGGACTAAAATACTCTGCAGTGAACAGTACTTAGACGTTGTGCAGCTCTAAAGCTTTGTACATCCCTCATGTCCTTGAAGACTTCAAAAGCGGAGTCAGCAGGGGCAGCCCTTGAGGGAGAGGGAGCACTGGTGATGAGTGGGTTTCCAGCCAGGCGTTGACCACCACTCCCCTTCCTTGGTCCATGCATGGAGTGCCAGCCCTTTGGCTGCCCCACTGGTCTCCAAAAGGCGAGTGGCCTCGGGCCCAGCAGGCTCAGTGCTGCAGTGGCACGATTTTTTTCTTGCTGCATTCTCAGCTCTCCAGTCAGAGTGGTACCCGGCCTGGGTGTCCCTCCTAGCATCCCCAAGCAGCAGCTTTCGCTGTCCATCCTTGTGCCTGGGACCTGTACCATTTTTCTAGCTTCTGTATCTCGTGGGATGCTTCTCCTGGGATGACAAACTACATATGCCCCATCGGTCTTTTGCACTGCCAGGCTGTGTCCTTTTTTGAGAAGAGCAATGGTAAACAGCCAGGCAGAGAGATGGCCCAGACCATTACTGAAAATCCCCTGCCTCTTGCCTTCCTGAGCACTGGTTCGACTAGTGGTCAGGGGGTGTCTTCTGCTGGTGGGACACAGTTGGCTGGACACAGTGGCTTTGCTCTTCAACATGACAGTGACCTGCATAGCCAGGTGGTGCAGCAATGCCCACATAAAGGAAGCAACTTCAGTAAAATAAACCCAGCCATTTCCTCCCATGGTGATTTTACCTTCTGAGATTAATATCTCTGTGTCAGCAGAACAAACAAGGACAATTTTTATCTGAATGCTTTTCCAGAACTTCAGTTCATAAGAGACTGATTATTTTGGTGTTTCTACCTGTTCTGACACTGGTCGAAGAGTAAATTGCTGGGGTCACTGAACCTGCAATCTGCTTCCTTACAGCAAAGTGGCAGGCTCTGGACACGCTGAACCTACGGCTCAGGGTCTTTTATTTTAACGTGTAAACATAAAAGTTGGCTCCCAGGGACATCTTACTTGCTTAAATAGGAATTTGAGGCTGTTAAAATTCCTACAGTGTTCCCCGTCCCATATAATAGAGAAGCAGGGAGTGCAGATAATGATGGATCTATAGCCCATCCTGCGGTAATACTTCATTGGTCCTTAAGAAGTTCAAGACAACAGTTTCTTAAGAAATGACAGGTGGTTCGTTTCACTTGGTTCTTCTTCCACACAGTAGTCAAATTTGCCGGTTAATTTATGGAGGCAGCATCATCATGAACATTTAGAGTGCAGGTGGAGCTGATCTAGCACTTGGTTGCACAGAAGGAGGTGATCCTCATCCCTGACATGCTGCTGGCTGCATGGTCTTGTCCCATTCCTTGTGCCAGCATCAATCCCACTGCGCGCCAGCTCAGTTTACTAAACCTGCAGAAAATTAACCCAGTGGAAAGGAGTAGTTGAAGATGAGTGGAGTGAGCTAGCTCTTGGATGGATTCAGTTTGGTCCTTCTCAAGTGACTTTTATCTGCACAGAGGACAGCACTGACAACCTGGGGCTGGCAGGGCTGGCACAGGTGGTGTCCAGAAGACCTCGTGATCCTGCCGGAGGTCTGTCTGGAGAGCTTGCTCTCTGGATGACAAGAAAATGGCATTTCATACCATTGGCATGTATCTACACAAACTTACCAAGTATTTTTCTGACCCCCTGTTAAGAAATTTGGCTATTCATGTCCAGCCTCCAGAACAGCATGGGAGTTTGTGTATGGTGTTGCTGTATGTGTTAGAACTTGCTCTTCAGCTACCTTTAATTACTTTTTTTTCCTAACAGACCAAGTGCTCCTTTGTTTGAAATCTTTCTGATGAGGAGTTGATTAAATATCTCAGTATGTTATTTTTTTCTTTCTTTATCCTCGGTGGCTGTAGCTTGGTACTGAATTTATCTTCCAGTGATCCTATCTCCATATTTTAATTTACAAGTGATCAGTGAGCCGTATATTGTTTTCTGACAGCAGACACCACTCATGCTGGGAATCTTTTATTCCTCCCTCCCCTCCTCTTTCTCCTGCAGAACTTTTACATTCATTTCAGGGTTTGGCAGGAAGGCTTCTGGTTTTAGGTTTGTGGGGCATTTTGCTTTGGGGTGTATTTGTTTCTTGCTGTCCTTCAGAGACTTGTGGTTTCTCGTTCTTGGGGAAGGTCTGGCTTTTCCCAAGCCAGTGGCATGTTCCAGCCAATGGTCTCTGGCTTAACATGGCGGGACCTTGGAGGCTGTGGGCTTCCCAGCTTTCTCCATCACTGCGGCTATACGCACAGCCTTTTCCATATATGCTCACAGATGTATGGCTTCTGGGCTTTAAAGAGACTTTCTGGGTCACATATGCATGCTTCCCCGAGGCCCTGCTTGGTGCCCTGCTAGTTTGTTAGCTGCTCTGCTGACGCCGGTGTGGCATGGCTGGTAGTGCCAGGCTGTCCCGTAGCTCAGCAGATGTCCTTGTCACTGCCTGCAGTCTTCACGCCACAGCACGAGCTGTGCGGCAATGGACTTGACCCGCTGCCTATGTGTTCTGTAGGTCAGCAGTCTGACTGCGCTGCTTTTGGGGAGCGTGGGGGCACCCAGCCGCTTGTGCACGGGTTTGGCTGATGCGAGTGCTCTCACCTTCTGTGGGGCTGAAGCTGGCGGCGGTACAGCAGAGCAGGCAGGTCCACTGCAGGGTCTGAGGAGGGATGCCTGTCCTGCTTTGCCACAGCACCCTGTGGTTGCGTTTTGGGTGCACCAGGCTGCGCTTCCCCAGGTTGCAGTAGGGCAGTGTGCTTCAGGGCGCATGGCTGTCCTTGGGGCTGAGCTTTGGGCTGGGCCGTTGGGATGGGTGGTGGTCAGCCTGGGTATGCACAGCTATTTAAGTACCCCGCTCGTCTTGCTGCAGCAGCAGGCTGAGGCTGGGGAATGTCTGTGTCTGCTGGGCTGTGGACTTCGCGGCAACTTGCTGAACATACTGGAACGCGAGTGACTTGGTGGTTTATTTCAGGCCTCATTCTGTCCCTGAGAGGAGGTGGGTCACAGCCAGCTCCTAGGCTGGCTCCTGGGGCTGGAAGCACCCACCAGGCTGTGCTGCAGGGAGCACCATTTGCAGCATTCGTACAAGGAACAGTAAATTCTGGGAGAGAGGTGTCATGTAGCTGATTTTTAGCAAACATGAGCAGTACTTGCGGGCAGGCTCAAGCCTCTCAGACCCCAGGGGAGTGGGAGTAGCATTTGGGTGGCACCTGGGGTGATGTGAAAAGGGCATGGCCTGGGTGGGTGAAGGGTATGCCTCTCCTCCCCGCTCTGTCCAGGGGCTCTAGGAAGGGCCATCACAGCATCTCTCCAGGGGAGTCGGGCAGGGGAGAACAAAGTCGGATTAACAGCCTGATTGCAAGCAGACGGTACTGACCCTGCAAGGGGGGAGGGGGGAAAAAAAGGTGACCCACATCCATCAAGACTGGCAGTCATTCAGTTTGGTGGCTTGTCCAGGCACCTATCTTCTCTATACCAGAAAGGAGGCACATGCAAAAGTGAGGATTTAGCTTTACAAAATTAGTAGGCTAGAGGTTGCAAGAAGACCTGCGGAGATGGGAGAGCTCCAGCTGTGGATCTTTATTGCTGCTGCAGACAGATGTATATTCTGCATTTGTTTGCATGTCAAACCCAGAGCAGCCCACCTGCAACCAGGACCTGAGCAGTTTGGGGACCACAGAAACTTTTGGCACTGCTCTGAAACCAGCACTGCTGAAGGTCAAGGTGGCAGGTTGGTATTCAAAGTTGAAGCCTCAGCTATTTTGTCTGCCCGCTTGGGAGAGGGCAGCAGCTGAGCCTTCCTTAGGAAAGGGTTAACATTGTCTCTGCTTCCCATGGAGCTGCTCTCCCAGTAATTCAATCATGTCAGCCTGTTTGCAGGCAATAATTCATTGTTATAGGAACACTACAGTAAAGTGACAAGTTAATAATGGCAGTAATAATGACAGGCAAAGTCTAATGCTATTTCCCTTTCTTCTGCTCCTGTTGCACCAGCAGCCTCCCATGTTGGCTAATGCAATTTGCAACCTCGCTAATCCAGTTTCAGGAGGAATTGTGTTCTGTTAAAAGAGAATAGCAGGAGCTGGGAGCTGTGCTGCCATTTTCCTGCTATCTCTGGGGTGGCTGGCCCAGCACTGGAAGTCTTTGTCTTTACTGTGCTGTGATTTCTGTGCCACAGTTAAGCCTAATGAGCAAGGTCTTCCTAGCAGCATCTCATTTTCTTCTCTTCTGCAAATGGCTTTCCTCTGATGCCTTTTCTCTGGAAGGGCTCGCTCATCTTTCCCTTTTGAATATTGGGTTATTTTCAGTTAACCTGGTAAACATGAGTCACCCACCCCTTGCCTTGCTGAGTCCAAAGGCCGGCATGTACTTGCCTGACTCTGGTTGCCCCAGTTCCCCACAGTCATTAATGCAGGTGTCCTTGCAACGTGTGTGGAGGTGGAGGAGGCTCTTCAGCCCTGCTTTTTGGAAGGGAGAAAGGCTGGCAGAGAGCTGAGTGTTAGTGCATGTCTAAGCCTGTGGCAGGGCAGTGAACCTGCGCATGGGTCTCTTCAATCCCAGGCGAACATCCTCTGGGAGGAATTTGGGCACTGACTGGGTTTTGGGCCCCAGTGAGGGAAATAACGTGGCACCTCTGGGTGGTGACTGCAGGCTGAGAGGTCGGCTGAGTTTGTGCCAAAAGCCTGGCCGGTGCCCTTCAGGATTGTACGCTGAGGGTGCTGGAGAGAGGTGGGTTCCTTGCAGGAAGAATTGGCCTGGGGCCGTGCTCCTGGAAGTGAGTCTTTCCTGACCAGCCTTGCTAAACTCAGTGTCTGGTGTTAAACTGGGACTGGGTTCAGGCTGGGTTGGCCTCTTTCTGCTCACCCCCACCTCCACCTCAGCACAGTGAAATCCGGACGGAGGCTTTTAAAAGTAGGACATTCCCCAGGAAAACTTTTTGCAACACTTCATCAGTTCTCTCCAGGCGAAAGCGTCTTCTGGAGGAGCTCTCCCCAGAGGGCACCAGCCTGCAAAGTGGGACACCGCCTCCCTGCTATGGCGACAGGACTCCCTGGGGACTCTGTGGGCTGCTGGTGGCCGGCCACAGCCGTGGGCTCCTGCAGAGCCGGCTCCTTCCCCAGCCAGCAGCCCTCTCCTCCTGCCCTGCAGGGCAGCTTGCTGGGGTTTTGTATGGGGCTTTTTTTTGGGGGGGGGTGGGGGGAGAGGAGGTTATCTTCAACTGCAATTAAACATCACCATTCCCAGGACTTGGTAATAGTGGCTCCCAGGTGGGCAGTAGACTCCTGCTGTTGTATTTTCTTGTTGCCTACATGGGAAGATGATGTAAGGAATCTGAGACAGAGCATCTTCCTATCACAGCATTTTTAGATACAGATTGCGAAGTGCTTGTAACTTCTGCCTGATGATTAGGAAACAGAAGGGAGGGAGCCGAGTGGCTTCACCATGGCAGCGAGTCAGCAGAAAAGCTGTGAATCACGTCACTGCCTCGGTCCTGCTCTGATGACTGCTTTCCCTTCCCCCAAATATTTGTATAAACGTGCTTACCACATGCCCAGCTTGAGGAGACTGATTGCCTGCTTGATGGTGTGTAGAAAACTCCTGCCATATATATCAGCCTGTAGAGCTCCTAGCCATGTCGTAGCCTGCTGTGGCTGTAAGGTGTGTCTGACCTGGCCGCCCCCCCAGCCCAGAGGAGCAAGCTTTGAGGACCAGAGACTGCCGCAGGTATCCTGAGACAATGCATGTCCCTGCAAAGGAATGGGGACATTTTCCTCAGCCTGGGAATTAGTGCAAAGGGACAAAAGGACCTTGATACTGGAGGACAGTCTGTGAAGTGAGGTGTCCAGTATGTGTATGGGCTTGCTGTGGACACCTACCATCTTTGCCAGCCTCTCCACCCTAACAGGCACCTAAAGTCACCCATGCCCTGGCCAGGCTCCAGCGTGAGTCATCACCCATTTAACATCCCAGAGCTCCTCCACCAGATGCATCAGGATGCCCTCAGTGGTGCAGGAGAGCATGTCTGTGCCATCGGAGAGTTGACATCTTCTGTCCTAGCACTGCCTGCCCGAGCACCACTGCAGGGTTCAATGTCTACACGTGTTCTTCACACAGGCTGCATGGCTTCACGGGCGCTGGGGGACCAGGCTGGCTTAAAAGAAGTGTGAGGGTTGTAACCATGACTTGTTGCCAGTGTAAATTGAAAGCCTTAATTGCATATATAGGGCCAATTACAGTACATCAAGGTATGATACCCTCTTTACTGGCACCCTCCAGGGAGCCAGGAGACACTGTGGCAACAGGATTATGGTTTGCAGATGATATGCACGATAACTTCACCTACACATATGCACCTGTTTCCCTCACTAAGCAGATGTTCATGAGGCTGTTAAGAGAACATCACCCTCTTGACAGCGCAGCAGAAAATGCCATGTAACTCTGCCTGTTCACATCACTGCATCCACCACCTCTGCTGCTTGACAGCCCTGCCCTGGCACACTGAAACCCCAGCCCCTGGGGCAGACTGGATCAACTCAGCATTGGAAGGCTGAGCCCTTTCCTGGCTCTCTGCCCAGGCAAATCCCCAAGCCAGGAAAGGGAGTTTCCTCTGTGTCAGGAGGGTGAGGTTTGGCTGGCTCAGTGCCTGGGGCGTCAGTCTTCTTGCAATCTCACTCATGCACCGGCAGCATTTCCATGTCATGGCAGGCATCTTTAAACATGACCTGGCAAGCTGCGTGGAGCATAGAGAGACCCACTTTGCACTGGAGTAGGCTCACCACCAGGATGGAAAGAGATGGACTCCCGGATGTTGTATTGGACTGTTACCATCACCCTGGACCACTGACTTCAGGATATATTTTTTCCCCCCCTTTTAAAATCAGTTTTCCCAAATGTAAAATGAGCCTTTTGGATTAGTTTGCATATCTGTGAATGGTGGCTGATGGTCATCCCAGTGGGAGAGCAGAGGTGCAAGCTGCCCCACAAAGCTTCCCATGCCTTAACCAGACTGTGGGCAGAGGATCTCTCCTCTGCATGAGTAAGCAAACCCCCCTGCAGCCCGAAGGTGAAGCTGCCCCAAGGTAACCTGTGTGCCACAGTGTTTCCAACTCAGTAGTTTTCAGCCTGTGGTCTGCAAAAGCCGTGAATTATTTCCATAGGATCTGCAAAAGGTAATGAAGAGGTAGGTGTGCATTTGCTATGTACGAGCCAGCGCCTGGATGGGGAAGCATTTGGTGTTCAGAGATGGGAAAAGACTGAGAATGTCCTCTCTAATTCTGTGGGAGGGAAACAAAACCTGCACT
The DNA here is from genome assembly GCA_035590275.1 of Ibycter americanus. Taxonomy (NCBI): domain Eukaryota; kingdom Metazoa; phylum Chordata; class Aves; order Falconiformes; family Falconidae; genus Ibycter; species Ibycter americanus. The sequence continues at coordinate 114,040,258 of JAVJGI010000014.1, read as the reverse complement.
TGCATCTTCCGTGGTGCGCCTCTGTTAGGAAAATAAGTCATGTTAGTTGAGAAGTGCATTGGCAGGGGTGTCATTACCTATCACTGATACCTCTAATCTAGAGGAAACTTAGCGCACGTTGTTACAAATCTGTGCAAGTGCAAGTCTAGAAAAGGGAAGACCTGTAATTCCCTGCCAGGGCCTGCTGCTCCGGCTGGCAGCAGCGGTAGGAGTGATCATCTCATCAAGATTTGGGGGACTGTCATGCACGGGCAAATTCCTGAACCGCTGGCTGCAGTGGCTGCCCGGGAGGGCTTGGAGGGCTGGGGTGCATGCGTGGGATTTAAGATCTCATTTTTGCCAGTTAATAAGATTTCTTCCTCATCACCCTCACAAAAGAAGATGTCTTCCTGAGTGTCGACCAGAAGCAGGGAGAGCTGCACAGAGGCCATCCAAGAGCCCTGGATGACCTCAGGGATCCATGCTCTTTGTACACAGTGAGCATTGCCATGATTATGGTCTGGGAACAAGCCCTGGCTGCTTCAGTGAAATACACCTGTCATGTACGAGGTGCAGGTCTGTTGTTTCAAACACCAGGCTTAAAATTACTCCGTGCCTGTCCTTTTCGTCTTCTGGAGGTGCCACGATGTGGGAAGAGCGCTGGGAGGAATGCTTGCATCTCAGCAGCTCTGGTCTGTGCGTACCCTGGCTTTGTCTCTATGTGTGTGTTGATACTGAGCAACCCCACCACACGCAGCATGTGTATATACTGCATTTTAATAGATATAGGGCTACTGACTTAACATACACAGTTGCTATAGTAACAGAGGTTTCCTTAGTAACGGTTGCAGAAAATAATCTAGTACCAATTAAAAATAAACTGTTTGGAAAGGGGGCTGGGGGAGAAAGGAAACTGCTGAGAATCACCTTCCCCTTTATTGGTTCATCTCCCAGGGACTTGGAAGATTGATTAATGCTTGAAATAACCTTTCTTAACCAAGGGTGAGCCAAAAAGGTGGGATGAGTGTGAGTGTGGTGGCTAAGGCTGCCACCCTGGAGCGAAACAAAGGGGAAGGAGTGTCTTTGGGCTATGGCAGAAATACAACAGGGTGATGCTAAACCTCTCTGTTAGGTTGAAGTCCCCAGGGAGATAAAACAAGGGACTGTTTCCCTCTTTCCCTCCCTCCACTGTCTTCCTGCGATACCTGTAACACAGCCATTGAGTCTTTATTAGCATACTGATTAAAACCACGGGCAATCCAGGCTCCAGGGGAATGTGTAATGGTTACCAGGATGCCTATCTCAGATGCTGTGTTAGAGCAGAAAGCGTTACTGTGGTGGGAGTCCCTCCCTCCCTCCCATTTGAAGTTGTTTGCCTGTGCCCGTCCTCTCCCTTGGTGCCGTCGCTCATTGCTTGTGCTTGTGCCGACAGGCATCCGAGACCCCGGAGCCCAAGGGAAGCTGGAAGCAAAGCGTGATGCGAAGCGAGGAGCCCGTGCCTCTGCGAGAGAGAGAGGAGACAATGTTGCTTCCTCGCAAACACAGGATGCGTGGGATGGGTTTCCAGGGTGCGGATGGGCACAGCTCCCCTGGCAGCCTTCAGTTGTTCACGCCTGCGGTGTCACACTTCTGTTGTGCCACTTGTACGCAGGGCGCTCGCTAGGTTTTCTTTGGAGATTTAGCAGCTGTCAGCAGCATCCCTTCACCTGGCAGCAAGACAGCATGTCCCCTTTCAGAGGGGAGCTGCCGTGGGAGGAGAGGCGATGGAGGGGAGCTGGTGGCAGAGCTGCTGGGAGGAGTGGTGTGTCCAGCCAGGAGCTGCTCCTCTCCTCCGGTCTGTAGCCGTCAGGGCTCCAGAGCATGCCGGGCACAAGTGTCACAGGAGGGCGCTTCGTGTCCTCCCCTGCAGACAGGAATGCCCTGGGTCATGGCTTGGGTGACAGGCACAGCCTGAGCACATGCAGCAGAGGCTTTGTCTCCTGCACCTGCAGGGAGAGAGGAATCAGAAACCTCTCTGTGCAGTGACAAGAGCTAATGACACCGCTGTGTCATCCCCGCCGCTGTGTGACCGCTTAGCTACCTGCGTGGGAACTGCAGCTGTGCCTGGGAAGCCGAGGGAGGTGATGTGCCCGTGGCTTGTCCCAGGCTGTGCCATCCATGGTGGACCTGGAGTCAAATCTCCTGGCTGCTGGAACAGAGCTTGCTCCCTACTGATCCCTTCCAGTGTGGTGCTTTCTTCTTTTCCAGCTGTGCCATTTGCTCACATAGCTATTGTGTCTGTGGGTTACGTGTCACTGAGACTGCTGGCATGTGACAGCAGTAGAATCTCGTTTAATTCAGTCTTCCTGGAAATGGTTTTCTCTGGAACTGGTCAACAGCTCATTGCCCTGAGGTGCAAGCAGTATGATTTCACCGTGAAAAAACCCACTGAGTTTGGGTGTAGTCTTCTTGCTAGTTTTGGTGCCTTAGACCACAGTGAATTAAGAAAGAGTACTTTTAAAGGGCAAAGTCTGAAAAAGCAGCCTCTTGCTGAGGGACACAGTGGGAGGATCCAGGAGTAGAGCGGGCAGTGAAAGGAGGGTGAATATTTGGTAGAACTTCTAAATGCCTTTATCCTAAAGGTCAGTGCAAGTGAGACCCAGGCAAGAGCAGCGATGCCTGCAGTTGGGGGAGGACTCTCTGGTCCTCCCCAAAACCAGATGAGTTTGTTTTCTGTATTAATGACCCACCTCTCCTCATCCTTCTTGGTTCCTCCATTGCAGTGACCAAGCTGCAGGTGAGCAAGTCGAAGCGGAGCATCACTCTGGTGGAGAACCGGCCCATTCCCCTCAACTGCTCAGTGAAATCCCAGACCAGCCCCGACTCGCACTTTGCTGTGCTGTGGTACGTCCACAAGCCCTCTGACGCCGATGGCAAGCTCATCCTGAAGACCACCCACAGCTCAGCCTTTGAGTACGGCACCTACGCAGAGGAGGAGGGGCTGCGGGGCAGGCTGCAGTTTGAGCGCTCTGCGTCCGGGGGGCTCTTCAGCCTGACGGTCCAGCGGGCAGAGGTCCGAGACAGCGGCAGCTACTACTGCCACGTGGAGGAGTGGCTGCTCAGCCCCAACCATGCCTGGTACAAGCTGGCGGAGGAGGTGTCGGGGCGGACGGAGGTCACCGTCAAGCAGCCAGGTACCACGTGCCGCGCCAGTGAGGTCCTCTTGGCATTGGCTCCCGCACACGGCTCACCGAGCTTTTCTGGGGCAACAGGGAGCCTCTGCTCTTCTTTCCGCTACAGATTTGTCACCCCCTTCCTGCATCCTTATTCCTGCACGTCCCTGCACAGAGGGACCTTTTCCCCCTTTGATGTGACCCTCCTGCATTTAGGCTGCACTGGCGTGCCTTTCAGTGTTCCCACAGGAAGGTTGTCCATCCCCCACGATCTGGAGGGCCGCTGTATCCAGCCAGATTTCTTTATCCTCAAGAGCATCATGTAGCAAGAGTGTCGACTAGCGACCTACTGAGAGAGAACGAGCATGTGCCTGCCTGGGAAAGCATTTGTATGTTTTGCACACAGTTTTAATTTTACTCTGTGCCTGTATTCTGGCAGGCGTGGGGAGCCTTGTCTCTTTTCCCTCTGCGCTGTGCACATGAGATGCGAGTAACGAGTTTAATGAGATGGGGAGCTGGCTGCCAGGAAAGGAGAAATGTGCTCTGCTGGTGGTTTCCGTGGCAGCAGACACCACTGGTAAAGGTGGGCTGATGGAGGAGCTAAAGGTGGCCCCCACAAGCTGGGGACGGAGCCCTCATTTTGTATGCAGTGGGGAAGCAGGGAGGCAAGCACAGTCTCTGAGAGCAGCCTGGACCCCACGTGTGCTGCTGAGGCAGAGCATCAGTACTTTACAAGGAAGCCTGCTGTGTCCCCGCTTGCTCCAGGTGCTTGTTTCTAGAGGATAAAATCCTTCAGGCAGGAGGGATGCCCCTGGATAGCAGGGCTGGACTAGGATGCCTAATGCATTGTCTCTGTCTGGATTTGGCTGGCTAGACACAAACTCTGTGGATGGGGGTACCAGATGGATACTGAGTATGGTCCCCAGCACAGCATTGCAAGGTTGGGCAGGAAGCGCAGCAGGCCACAGCGTGCCACTCGCTGCTGGTCCCAGCTCCTTGTTTTAGTCTGCGAAGTCCCAAGATGGCTGTGGGGCAGTCAGGGAGTGGGGAGCTGTGATCTGGCCCCTTCTTTGCATCACCCACCGTGCTCTGGGAAGTACGGTGCCTATCGCTTGCTTGCTGCAGCGACCTTGCCAGGGAAGTCCAGACTGTGCCCCTGAAAAGAAGTCATGAAGGAATTAGGAGTGCACGACACGTCATTTCACATAAAAGAGCTGATTGCAGTCACCCCCCCTGTGTATCAATGAAATTGTGGAGCAAAAACCAGGGACATTCCCAAGGCAGCAAAATACTGAGTGTGACTTTGCCCTCATGCCACTTCTCGTTTTGCAGTGGTGGTTCCCTGTATTCAGCTGTCCGTTCTCCACCTTGCTTTTTCCCCTTTTCCCGCAACAGGAGGGCTTGCTGGCCAGGGGGTGTGTGACTGGGCTACTGCCCTGTCCCAGGAAGAAGCTGAAGAAAGGCTGAGGTGTCACCTGCCTTCACAAGGTGTCTGTGCACTTAGGACCCCCCCAGATCCTACTGGGAGATAGTGGGTCTCCAGTTCCCTGTGCTGAACAGGGCATTGTTGGTGGCTAGCCTGAGATTTTCAGAAGACCCTAAAAAACACAAGTCCTATTTTTCTTTACTCCTCTCTCCCCGGATCCCTCAGGTTTTTTCCTCCTCTTCCTCATTTCTTTCATCACACCCCAGGATTGCGGCCATGCAGGTGGGGTTTGTGGAGAGACAAAGGACCCTTGCAACCCCCCATCACCTTGCATTTCTAATGGCCTTTTCCCATAGATAACCGCCTGCAGGTGAACCAGACCCACAAGAACATCACAGTGCTGGAGAACCAGTGGGTGACCTTGGAGTGCCTGGTCAGCAGCCGGACCAGCCCCTCGTCCCAGCTGTCAGTGGAGTGGTACGTCTGGCGGCCAGGTCACCCAGAGAAGGAGGTGGTGGCCCGGCTGAGCCGGCAGAGCACCCTGCGCTACGGGGACCTGGTGGCACTGGGCGACCTGCGGAGCCGGCTGCACCTGGAGAGCCCATCCCCAGGTCTCTACCTCCTCTCCATCCAAAACGCCACCGTGAGGGACAGCGGGGCCTACAACTGCCGCGTGGAGGAGTGGCTCCTTGACCCCAGCGACCGCTGGTACAAGCGGGCAGAGGACCTTTCCGGACTCATCACCCTCACCGTCAAGCAGCCAGGTGAGGAGGGTCTCGTGCCAACAGCTTTGAGCAGCACTCTGCCCTCTTGGACT
>JAVJGI010000014.1:114008032-114024513 GCA_035590275.1 Ibycter americanus | reverse complement strand
GGCTCTTCTTCATCCAGTCTCCTCTCTCTTCACCCAGTGCTCCTTCTCTTCCAGCCTCCTCAGTGCTATTTAGCTACTTAGCAGGAACAAGCCCCAGCTGTACATTATCTACGTCAGCCAACCCACCGCCCCTGAAGCAAGCCCACAACTGTATATTATCAATGTTAATTAACCCTCTACAGATAAGCTGCAAGGACAATTTACCTTGGAAAATATGAATTCCCTAGTTTTTGAGGTATATGACTCAAGATTAAATGCCTGTCTTAAAAGGTGTAAGTCAAATAACAGTTATGGACCTTATTTGCTGGGTATTTTGCAGCATGTAAAGCAGCCACTCTGCAAGCCCTGCTGTGGTGCTTTATGTGTGCCCGTTCCAGCAAGGTGTCAGCCTCATAACTCTGCAACGGAGCTGGCAAATGGGTAAGAGTCTGGAAAGGTTTTAGGCATCATTCCTGGCACAGGAGATTTGTACTGCAAAGGTGGAGCTCTCTCAGGGGACAGCACAGCCCTTTTCCGCCAGGTCCTTGCTTGGGAAACTTTGCTGGCCAAGATGGCTTGAGCAGAGACACCCCCCAGGCAATCCCTGTTCCCTGCGTGCCTGCACGGTTGGAAGTGCAGCTCTTCATCCAGGCTGAGAGTTGCCAGCCCTGATGGAGGGGGGAATGGATAGCAGGGAAATCCTTAAGGCTCATTTTGAATTGCAGAGGGATGTGGAGTGGGAAGAAGAGAGTGCACTAATTCAAGATAATTTTTTTTCTAAAAGTGCTTTTTTGTTTGTTTTTCTTTTATAACAGCCAGTACTCAACAAAATGACTAAACATGCTTGTGACTCATGTCTCATTAGTGAGGATCTCCTCTCATGTTTCGGGACTATAATCATGAGCAAAGCGGGGGGGAAAGAACCCTCTCAGCACCTTCAGACAACAGTTCTCCTCTTTCTGCTTGACCTGCTGAAGCGGGGAAGGCTTTGTGTTGGTTTTGACAAGCCGTTTCCTTCCCTTCCTCTTTTTTACTTCAGTAGTCCCGGAAATATCAGGATTTACCTCGTTCCTGTTTCTGCTGAGTCTTCCCAGGAAAGACGTGAACTGAAAACACTCATCTTGCCTACGGCCTGAAGAGCTCTGGCTTTAACAGAGATATTCCTTATGGGACCATTTAAAAAGTGTCGGGCAGGTGCTGTAATGAGCAGCCCTGCGGCTGACGAGAGCTGGGGGACAGCAGCCCCATCCAGCAGCACCACCCCAGGGTCTGGGCAAGGGAGGGCTTGCCCAGCTATCTTGACTGGAGGAGAAGGCATCTCTCCTTGGTGAGCTGTCGGCTTACCCCTCCTGCTCAGCTCCCGTGTCGGAAAGGGCTTTTTAATCTTTAAATGAAAGCTTAGATCTGGACTGATTGCGATCCCTGGAGTATGTGTTCCCTGGCAAGATGACTAAACCAAATGTTAATTGCTCTTGAAGTCAGCCTTTAATCAACTCATCTTGAGTTCTGGCCGCTGTATCTCAGTTAGATAAAAACATCTCTTTAGCCTTGCAGCAAGCACTAGAGAAAAAAAACATGAGAGAGGGAGACTTCTGGAAGCATCCTTGCCGTGTCTGTGCTGAGGACATCTCCATGGAGGAACCTCTTACCTAAACAGCTTCCTAAATTGCTGGAAAAAATCCTCTCCTCTTCTGTCAAACTGATTTTCAAGTCCTTTGAGCACTCTCAAAAAATCATGGAGTGCAATGCTCTTTGCACCAGTAGCTGGAGAATAGTACTACATTGCTCCTCAGCACACACACCAGACCTCAGTATTTCCTGACGTGTTCTTGTAGCATGTCTGGATGAGCTGCAGCAGCTTTCTCCTCTTGCACACACACCCGTTAGTTGATGCAAAGGTCTGCGTGGGCAGGGTGGTACAGCACGGCGCTCGCAGGCAGCTCCCGTTTGACCCTGTGCCAGGCGCTGTGCGGTGAGGTGAGGTGAGGATGCTGCACTTGCGGGGTTGACCACAGAGGTGCCTGTGGGACTCAGCAGGCTGCATCAAGCCTTTGGGTTTTGCTTGGATTGCACCCAGCACTGGAGTCATGACAGTTTGCGCCAGGGCAGGGTGGCTTTGACGATAGCATTTTGCTCAATGCTTACCTCTCCCCTGTTGTTATCTCAGATCCCACCTTGCAGGTGGACACAGCCACTGCCAACCTCACGGTGCAGGAGAAGGAGTCCTTCCCACTGGACTGCAGCATCTTGTCCCGCTCCAGCCCGGAGTCCCACTTTGCGGTGACATGGTACAACCTGCGGGCCAAAGAGGCAGGCGGCCACGTGGAGGAGGACGAGGAGGAGGAGGAGGAGGAGAGGGAAGCGGTGCTGAGTGTGGGACCTGATGCCATCTTCAGCCCTGAGGCCGGTCGCTGGGAGGGTCGTCTGCGCTTCCAGAGACTCTCGGCAGTGCTGTTTCGGCTGACAGTGCTGCAGGCCGGCGGTGCCGACACGGGCAACTACTCATGCCGTGTGGAGGAGTGGCTGGCAGACCCCAACGGTGTGTGGTACCGGCTGGCAGAGGAGGAGTCGGGGACAGTTGCCGTTCACGTGCAGGATGCAGGTGAGAAGAGGCAACGACCCCCTTGCGGGCATGACCCTGGCATCCCCCACATCTTTGGTTCAACCAAGATAAAAAGGCCAAGGAGTGAATGGGACTGGGTCTTGCCTGCACCCGGGCAAGTCTTGGTGCCGGTGCTTTTCCAGTCAGCTCAATGGCTCATAGTCCAGCTCTTGCTTGGGCTTAAGCATCCACACTGCACTTAGCTCTGTGCTGGGGCTGCCTGCCCCACAGCACTTACCACCTGGTGTGTCTCAAGTCAGTGGGGGCAGATGTTGCCCCCCACTGGGGTTTAACCCTTCCCTTTGGGAAACACCCTGGAAGTTGGCATAGCTCTGCACAAGGGTGCAGGCGGTGCCACAAGGGTCTCGTCCAAGCAGCTCTTGAAGCCATTGGGTGGTTTAGAGGCTCCAGAGATAACTGGGGTCATGAGAGTTTTGGTGGTTTAGAGGCTCCAGAGATAACTGGGGTCATGAGAGTTTTGTGGGTCCTTAAGGGAGATACCCTGGGGTGCTGCCTCTGTGTACCACTGCTGAGGGAATCAATTCTTTGTGAGGCTCTCTGCTTCGTAAGATAGCATAAAATCTGCATCAGGGAGGACTCTTTCTAGCACGTGGGAAACTCTTGGGGGGATGAAGCCAAAACGTGTCCTGTGATAACTTTCTGCTGCTGCTCTATTTTCCAATATTGGTATTTTTCTCAGAGCCCCACCTCCTGCATTGACACAGAGTAATAAGCATCTGGTTTTTCTGCGTTTCTGAAGAAGTTTGTAGGACCTGTGTTGCAGAGAAGCCATGAAATGTGACCATCCTGTGTCTCTTTCCAGGCTCCACCCTGCAGTCTGTCATCTGCTCCAACGACGCCCTCTTCTACTTTGTGTTCTTCTACCCCTTCCCCATATTCGGCATCTTGATCATCACCATCCTCCTAGTGCGGTTCAAGAGCCGAAACTCCAGCAAGAACTCGGAGGGCAAGAACGGGGTCCCCTTGCTGTGGATCAAAGAGCCCCACCTTAACTACTCTCCCACTTGCCTAGAGCCACCGGTCCTCAGCATCCACCCGGGAACCATAGACTAAAGAGGCAGAGGCACCCGGGGGGGATGCGCAGCAAGAGAGAGAGAAGCAGAGACACACCGGGAACCCTAAGGAACAGAGTGGGTTTTGTTGTTCTTGTTTCATTTGTTTCAGTGTCTGTGCTCCGACATGGCGGCTGAGCTCTGTGGAGCATCCAGCCAGTGGGGACGGGGAGGTCCGAGGCTTCTTCCAGCACCTGTGGGAATGTACCCCCTCGCCCCGACAGACAGAGGGTCCCTGCGCTTGCTGTACATAGCAGATGTTCCTCTCGGATTAATTTTGCTCCCATCAGTTGCTGTCTTTTGGGCCATTACTTTTTTGTTGTTTCTTTTTTGGTCGCTCAAGGAACTGTAAGCTTCCCCTGCCCTCCATACAGTGAGGAGTGCCCAGGGGCATTTGGTCCTGGGGTGATCTCTTTGGAAGTAAATGTATGTGTTTTCCAAAACAGACTGGTTTTCCTCCTCAGACTCGGTGCCACAGTGAAGGTCTTTTCCCAAGGTGTGCTGAGCTAGCTCCTCCCTCTTCCAAAACAAAGCCAGGTCCACCTCTGGAGGGGTTAGCTGGGCTATCGGGAGGTCCATCTTAAAGACTGGCTGTAGCCTCAGCATCTTCTTGCCTCCATCTTACTGTTCTCTCAGGAGGGAGCAGTTCACCTTTTGGGAGCGTTCCTGCATCTTGGAGAGACTGAATATTCAGCACGCTTGCGGTCAGGACAAAAGCAATTTAGTTTGTCTCCAGGAACTGAAGAGGGGGATGGAGGGAGGACACCTGAAAGCCCTGACTTTGTTGGTAGCAAAGAGGGTCCTCGTACGGTCCAGCTTACCGGAGTCGTGCTCCTCCCTGGTGTCCATGCCACCACCTCTGATGAGGCAGGTCCCCTCTGTGCCCCAGTTGCCTGGGGACAGGTGGCTGGATCCAGTCTCTGAAGACTTCAACATGACCAAAGTAATGACTCTAGGAAGGGGGAAAGGGGAAGCTCCACAGGCTGGGGTTCACAGCGCCTGGGTGGTTCAGCCAAGGACCCCAGCTGCAGCCATGCCACGCAGTGGGGATGTGCAATTAACCACCACGTGTCATGAGTGTGCCTGCGGCAAGGCAAGGAGCCTCCACCACATCGGCACCCTCAGGGCTTCCCTGCCCCTTAGGGCCGAGAGAAATTTTTCCCCGCGTGTGCGTGCATCTGCTGTTTTTCATTTCTGGGGCTTTAGGAGGAGAAACCGTTTCTCCATCAGCTCCCCCTCCTGGCAAAGTCACCTGCTCTTGTCGTAGGCAGTCGCTGTGGCAGGAAATGCTGTTCTTTCTGTGAAAGATATGGCTCTCGCGAACCAAACCAGGGCTCTCGCCGCGTGGGGCACCTGAGCTCCCGTACCCCGTAATGCCAAGTACCCCTGCCCTGTCCTGTGGAGGAAACCGCCTCCTCCCCCATACGCCCTAAGCGTTATGTCTGGCGGAAGAAAATGTTTGCCAAAAATGGCCTTTTGTTGTCTTCCTTGATGTCTTCCTGGCACATCCAGCCATTTATTTTTTGCAGCATGGCTGAGGCCAACCAGGGCAGATGGGCGCAGCCACAAGAACCATCCCTGCCTCACGGGTGAGAGGTGCCATACCCACAGCCGTTGCCCTGTTCAGGAGGGCCGGACTGCTCTTTGTGAAGAGAAGGGGACCTCAGCAGATGCTCTGTAGCACTAGTTGGTTAGACCCTGATGCCTTGATGCTTCAGAGGTGGTGAAGCCTCGGGTGTGAGATCTGCACCGCGCATCCTCTTTCCTGGCTGGGAGAGGACCCGTGTGGCCATGGACCACCCTGTGCTGGGCTGTTCGAAGTCAGACACCTCTGCTCCTCCACCAGAACAGCATTGGGTTCTTCTTCCACTGGGAAGCCCAAATTTCACTTGTCCCTCTGCAAAGTCTGCCTCCTTGAGACGTAACTGCTTACTGGCCCCAGCATATGCATAATATCACACTCCTATATATATATATATAGAAGTATCACACACCCGCACACTTGTCTTCCCTTTCTGGATAAGGCGTCTGCAAAGAGAGGAGTGGGATTATAAGTGAATGGAAATGAAGAACCGAGGCACAAACAGCAGCAGCTGCAGCCAGTGGGTGATGTTTCATAAATGTAGTATCTCCTGTATATACTGCTCCCGGGCAGGAACTGCAATTCATTTCAGCTTTAAAGGAAGAAGAAAAAATGAAGTCAGCAGGAGCTGTTCTTCCCTGAGAGCACTGCGCTGCACCTGAGCCATGCTCCTCCTCGCCAGCCTGTCTGCCCCGGAGCAGGGCTCTCCTGGAGGGCTGTCCTGTGGCCCCATCCCCCTGGCCAGAACGGGTCCCTTCCCAGCCCTGCGGTTCCTGCACTGAGCCCAGGTTTTCCCGGGAAGCAGCTCCCGTGGTGGTCCCTGAATGTACCTTGCCGGTGACATTTCTCCATTGCTCTGGCAGTGTGTTGCCCAGTCTCAAACTTCTCTGTTTTTATAAGGCAGACTCTTCCTGTAACGAGTTTTAACACGAAGCTTTTCAAACCACTCTCTCTGCTGTAACTTTCTGTAATGAACCTGAGAAGAAAGAGAGATACCCTATCCATGCATGATGTGGAAAAATGTTCGGGATTTTTTTTAAAAAAAAAAAAAAAACAAAAACTTTGTACTATGTTGCACTAAAACATGTTTTATACAACACACCTGAGAGCTGTAGTAAACTGTGTTGAAATTGTGAATCCTATTACTGTTTTTTGTCAGATCTGGGCTTTCGTTATGCCTTTATGTGCACTCCCTCCATAAAGGCATGCAGAACTCCCCCTTTTAGGCAGCCTCTCCCTCTCCCACCACCCCTATTCCCTGATGCATTAACTCTCCTCCCACTCCAGTAGCACATCTCCTCTTGCAGGCTGGAGCTTGCAGACATCTTGCATCCTCTGGCTCTTCATATTTCTCCCTCTCATCCCTTAATTCATCCCACAGTAGAGGCATGCCAGGTCTATTTATTGAATGGGATACACTTTTTTAAATTGCTTTGAAAATAGTTAGTACTTTGCTGTGTCATAGTCTGGATTTGAAGAAAACACTTTTTTTTAAATAGAGTTATCCATAGCAAATACTAAGCAAATCATCTTTAGTAACCTTGATGTAAGCAGAATATAGTTCACTACAGAAGTTGCTTAAGTTGATGTAAAAATGCAACCTGTTACTTCTCATTACCCACTTTTACCTTGAATAAGGGTTTGGCCAGTAGCCTTGAACTCCAATATGAACTGAAATAGGGAAGTAGCGTGGTACATTCTTACCTGTATAGCAAAACTGCTGTGAACTTGTGCGAAATGCACTGCTAACACACCTGTAAGGTTGGGTTTGGGGTTCTTTTTCCACATTCATTTAAAACAAAAAATACCCTCTGCTAAAATAATTGCATGAGAAAACGCTGCTGTCCCTGGACACAACTGGCTGTTTGTGCCACCCCTTCCCTGTAGGTTTGTCTAGGGCTGCATCTGCTACAGTCCCTGTGTTGAGGAGCAGAGGTTTTAGCTCTATGGATGCTCAGTGCTAGATGGCAAGCAGTGTCCCCAGCACTCCCCATTGACAGGGGACAGTACCAGGCAGCAAGCTTGGGCTAGCTGTCACGGGTTTGCCAGGAGGCATCTCTGCCAGCCCATGTACGCTCTGTGCCGTCAGTCGTGCATCCCTGACCCCCTCTGGCATGCTTGTGTGGGCAGGACCCTGCTCTGGGGCAGCTTGAGCGGGTTTTGCTGCCTGCCCTGCTGCTGGAGCATGGCTGGCAATGCTGCCGCAGGTGGTCCTGCTCCCCTTGAGGACCAACCTATGTGCAGCCGAGGAGGGATGTCTCAGGGCTTGGCTGTTCGAGGGACTGTTGTGTGCTCCCATCAAACCACCTTGTAACAGCTTCCCCCGCTCACCGCCTACAAGCCACAAACTGCTAGCTCCAAAATGGCCTCCCCACTGCAGTCAGCACACACAAACAGAAAAACGAGGCCTGGCTCTGGCTACACTTATGTGCTTTAATCCAGCAGGTTTGCAAAACAAATTTGCAAAACCTTGAGGAAGTGAGGGGCAGCAGGTGGGGTAAGCACGCCCCAGGGAGGGCCCTGCCACCCCCTGCCTAGGCAATGTGGTACAAGTCCTTGGCCACCTGCTCCAGGCGGTCCCTGTATTCCAGGTGGGCGTAGAGGGAGGTGTGGACCCCCTGGAAGCCATGCATGGCCCCCCACCAGCAGGCCGCAATGGCAGCAGTGGAGTCACTGTCTCCCCCATGGAAGAAAGCCCGGTGAGCCAGCTCTGCCCAGGAGTCCCCTGCACCCAGCAGCGCGTCGTAAGCGATCATGGGGGCATCATGCCCGCTGCTGCCCCCCCAGCCATCGTAGCTGAGGGAAGTGTAGAATGAGTCTCTCTCTTCCACACCATACTTGGGAGGGAAGGTGGGTGGCGAGACCCCATCCGATATGCCTCGCTCTGCCAGGTATTTTTTCCATTGCTCTTCAAAGTAATGCCTGCAAAACAGGAGACGGGATGGAGGGGCTGTAAGACATCCTACAGCAGAAGCATGTACCTGAGCTCCCCACAGGCGCACCAGGCACCAGCTGAAAACTAGCCATGTCAAGAGCCCGAGTGATGGCTCAGCAAATGGTAGGCGTCCCCCATTTGTCAAACTAGGGAGATGATTAACGGTAAGAAGCACAAGGACATGTTTCAGTGAGTTAAGATTTCCCCTCCCTCCAGCCACATGGGAGAAGGCAGCCCAGCACCTGCTGCTGTCGTGCTGCACAGGATTCAAAGGCTCAGAGCGAGAACTGAGTCATCCCCCCAAGTTCCGAGTACCTCTGCCCCTATCTGTCTGTGCCCCTGTGCACGGAGCCACACCGAATCTGCAGGCAGATTTGGTTATAACTTTCAAACTGAGCTCAGCCCAAAGCCTGGTGCTGCTCCCCAGCCCTGCTTTCCAGCTTTCATCAGCTCACGGCTGCTTGAGATGACAAGTCTAGCCAAAAAAATGTCACAGCTACATGACCCAAAGACAATCTGCCTTTTTTTTCTTTTTTTTTTTAGTAAGTTAGAGGTATTCTGAATAGATTTGATCCCATGGCAGGCATGTGCTGCTCTAGGAATTTACCATAATGCGATTACTGAAGCTTAAGTATAAACAGAACTCGCCTCTCGTATGTGAGGTTCATTTTCATTTTAACAAAACCCGGTGCTGAGAGCGCAGCTCACCATTGCCCCATGTTCTCCTCCACGAAGAAGCCGGTGTCCCTCACATAGGCTTTCGCCCGTGGCAGCACCTCCAGCAGCCCCTTCCCCCAGGCCGGGGTGGGCACACCATTCACTGCAAAAGCCGTGAAGAGGGCCGATGCCAGGGACCCCAGGTAGCCAGTGGGATGGTGGTGAGTCATTCGGCCGCTTTCGATGCTGACTTGCACCAGGGTGTCCAGCTCAGCAGGGTGGCAGAAACGCAGCCCAATGCACATGGAGCGCATGGCAGCCCCGCAGCCTCCCTCCCGGGGGCTGAACGGGATCCTCCAGCCATCCACCCGCCCTGGATCCAGCTTCAGCGCGTTTTCCATACATGTGGCACCTGGACAGGAGTGGCAGAGCCCAAGGAAGAAATGAAAGAAACAGAAACATGCATCAGTAGGAGACAGAGTCACATAGCTTGGGAACCGAGGGAAGACAGGCAAGGTAGTGGAGAAGGAAGCATTAGTCTGTATAAGGGATTCGAGCTTCCCTTTAAAAACATCAGTTGTCTGCTCACATATGTATCCTGCCTTAAATTGCTGGTGCATCCTGCATACTCCCAAGCAGACCTGATAATTCCTGTGTGTGAAAATAATTTTAAAAGTCTAGGGAGGTAAGAAAGTCCACTGACAATTTATTTGCATTGTTTGTATTTCCATTTTGTGTTATTTAATAACTTCTCTATAAAATATACATACTATATACATTAGGTATATTACATACACATATATCCATATATCTAGATCAATATATATAAATAGAAACAAAGGAGGTTTGGAGGATCCCTGACTCAAGGCAAAGCTAAGTACCTCTGCTTTTTTAGTTTAGCCTCTTTACAGGGCCTTTTAAAGGCAACCCCACAAGCTCCCCAGGAATCTTTCCCATTGCCTCACTGATAGGAAATGTTTCCCAGAGCACCCTTGCTACAGTTCAGGTTTGTCAGAAAGCCATGAATCTAGTAACTCCCTCACTGCAACATGGGTCTGCATAACTGGCTTTACTGTACTCTTCTTCAGCAAGCTGAAGAACAACTGTACTAGGTGAGACCAAAGGTTTGTCCAGCCCACTAGCTCGTCTTCAAACACACCCACTGTCACAGATAGCTACAGAAAGACTATAAAAAATGAGCCAAGTACAATGGTTCCCCAAGAAGACAAGCCTGGCTTCCAGCAGAGAAGCACAGCCTGCTTGAGTCAGAAGATGGATCCCAAGTGGCGTGTTCAATAACCCCCAGTGGACCTAGCCACCATGAACTGGTCTCCTTCACTTGAACCCATGCATGCCTTCAGACTCCTTTAACACCCCATGGTAACAAAAGCCACGATTTTGTGATGCAAAGCGTTTCCTTTTGTTTTAAACTGCCATGTGACAATTTCCTTAAACTCCCCTCTAATTCTGGTATTGCAAGAAATAACAACTTGCCAAGCTCCATACTACTTAAGACTGTATATACTTTGTCCCTCTTCCTCAGTTTTCTCTTGCTGAGCTGACACCCTAGCCCAGCTTCACCTCTCTTCTGGTGGGAAGCCACACCGTAACTCCTCCTTCCCCACCTCCATCTCTTTCATAGTTCTATTTACTTTTAAAGAAATTCATCTGCTCTTCCAGCTCTGTTGCTTCAGAAACTCACTTGTTAGTCCAGCACATTAACAGGCAAAGCCATCTGCACAAGCACATCCAAATTTCAGAGCCTAGCCAGCTTCCCCAGCCGAGACCGTGAAACATGATTTGAGAGCCAAGCCCAAACGTTTGTTTGCAAGGAAGGGGAAACAGGTTTGAAACGTTAAACTACCTTTCATTCTCTTCTTCCTTTTCTCCTAGTCTTCTGGCCAAATCTGAAATACTCCTTTCCCAGCAGAAAGGTAAATCAAGGGCAGGTTTCAAGCTACTTCACTTAAATTTTAATGTGTTGGACAACGGCAGACGTGGACTCAAAAGACTAGTCTTCTCCTAAGCACAGCGTGCCCAGTCCTCTCTCAGACACATAGGGTAACAGCAGCAGCTGACGTGCTCACACCCCTAAAATTAGACCGCTGCTCCTACACTTTGCTGCCTAACTGGGACAGGTAGCTAATAAAACTTGCAGGTGCTCTGTTACTTCGAAAGTTAAACTAAACAGAATAGAGTAGCAAGGAGGAAGCCTGGTCAAGAAACTTAATCTAACTCTACAATTCAATTACCTTTGCTGCAATTCAATCACCACGACCTGGGACCCAGCTAACTGCAGCTAGGTACTGCACTAAGTACTCTGCAGAGCATTTCTGCACTTCTGTTTATACACTTGACAGTAGGATTTGGTATATGGCAGTCTATTTTTCCTGCGCATGGCACTTACAGCACCCTTGTAACTAAAATACCTCCATATCCAAGCATACCTTTAAGACTGGCTTCTGGACATGCTAAAAATAAATAATGGCTGGCAGTTGTCAGGAATAAGGTCATGTGCTGGTCTAAACGTCTTTAGCATCTGTCTTTTCCAATAGTGTTGTTGCATTACAGGCTTATTAGATAAGCGCAGGATACAGCCCTCTGTGTGGTGTGAACGGGCAGACCAGCTCCCCATGAATGGTTGTCTGAAACTGAAAAAGCAGCTCGGTCCTGTCGCTGTCAGACTATTTGCCCGGCAAGCCTGTCAACCAAAATCAACTTTGGGAACGGGAACACAGCCTATGCAAGTCTCCCCCATCAGAAAAAAAACAGGTTGCCGATCAGCACAGCCCACGTCAGGCCACTTCAGCTCTCATGAATTCCCCACAGCCCGACGCAGGCATGAACCAGACCTGCCATTTCACCAGCCTCATCCATGCCTGCTGTGCCACCACACCAGCCTCTCACGTCATGCCACCATCACACTCCTCCCAGTAGATGAGATCTGCTGGTTTTGTGGTGCCATATGGCCAGCCAACCCCTGGATCAGTTCAGATGTTTCTCACACACCCTTCTTCCTGGTGATTTATGGAGTGAAAATTGCAGGGCTGTGTTTCTCAGCTGGAAGAAGCAGTAGGCAGAGCATGTGGTGTGGGTAGCACTGGGCTCTGCCAGGACTGATCACCACCAACCTCTGAGCTGCCTGGGAGTTTGTTTTTGTGATGTCTCAAAGTGGGAATGTGTTCAGGCTTCTAAACCTGCTTTTCATGTAGTTTATTAATTCATAGCTGGCTGCTATGTATCAAAGTCATTAAGGGGGATTCAGTATAATTTCCAGCTTTTTAACAGAAAATTGGAGCATTTTTCCAAAATCTAACTATACTAAGCACTGCACTTACGACTTACAACCTATGACATCACGTTTAAAAGAACCTGTCAAACAAAGCCACATTTTTAAAAAGCTGTGCCAAGTACCCTATTCATATGTTACTGGTAAAACAAACCTTCTGCCAGGAAGACAAAGGGAAATGGAGAGAGCAAAAGGACGAGGTAGCTTAAAATCAAAACCTGCCTAACAAAAGCAAAATGAACTCTGTAATCTTGCTGGAACTGTGAGAAAGACATTTCTTCAGGACATGTTTGGGCAGATTGAGACCAGACAACTCTGTCCTTGATAAAAAGTGAGATTGTTCTGGCATTAACTGTAGTCAAAAGAAAATGAGGAAGATGACAAGGCTTAAACTGTAAAGAAAGACTGGTTATTTTGCAATACAGTTTGCTTGCAGCTTTAAGCCTGTGCATATTATTCTAAGAGATGACTACTGATAACCTGCAAATGGAAAAAATTGTATAAAACAAACCAGTATACAACAACTAAGACTCTTGTGATTTATGAAGTATTACAAGTATTATCCTCATGCTTTTAAACAGTTAAAATATTAAAACATTTGAAAGCTGATTTAGGAAGCCTAAGCTGAAATCACGTCAGGTCTTTTTTTAAGAACAGGTTTAAAAAAAAACTGCTGTAGGAGTTTTTGAATCAGGAAATCCTGTTTTGGAAATCCACCAAATCCTTGTTAGGAATCCTTTGTACTAATAATAAGAAACTAAAAGCAAACTGAGGGTATTGGTCGAAGGAAAGAAGAAATACAAGCAAAAAGTAGCATGTGAATAAAGTTTTGTGAAAAAAGACCTGAACAAGTTTCCAGTACAACTGGATGCTATTTCTGAAACAGACTTCCATTCCACTTATTTAGACTTTTCATGAGCACAGACAGTAACAGTTCTTTGCGATCAATCAAAAAAGGTGAGTTAAAACAACCACACAGTGGTAAATAATTCCACAGGGAAAGGACTTGGACCAAAAGACAAGAGTTTTGAGGCAGAAGGTCTCCTGGAGAGCTGTGGAGGCAGATGTAGGTGTACCATAAAAAAAAGTATATCCGTGCTTGCGGCGTTTAATTCATTGGCTTTGTTATTTGCGAAGAACAATGAATTTGGGGCTGCGGCCCATCACAAATAGCACTAACAGATGTAGGGAATTAATGTGCCATTGAATTAAGACAGTGAGTTCTCTCCTGGGGCAGCATACTTGAGGTACCCTTCTGTGGCCTTCTGATGATTCATAACGTTGTGGGAATCCCTTTGTTACTGAGGGTTTTGGTTTTTTTTGGTCTGGACTCCCTTGTGTGGGCGAGCAATGTGACTTTCCCCCACTGGTCTGGGGCAATCTCTTCTCTGTTGGGTGAAAGTTGCAGCAGCAACTTTCCGTTCTCAGCCTGAAGGACTGCAATTCCCCAGTGAGTACTTACTTTGCCCAGAACAGCATCACCTTGGGTTATGTTTTGAGTTTAGGTCCATTTACTCAGAACTGCCAAAAGAAGTTATCGACATGCAACTTCTGTCATTAGGATTTATCAACATGGCACGGAGACTCCAGACTGCAGACAGCTTTTCAGGATATGCATTAGGTATTCCCTTTGGCAGTGTATCAGTGGACATCAAACTATTACGTATCAAGATTTAAGCTCTCAGAGTAGAGTGCCTTTCTTCTGGCTGCAGCAGGAGCACTCCAGAATGTTGTTGCAAGAACATTCCCAACAGACTTCCACTTTTTTCCAGGTTACTTTCCCTACTTCCCCCAAAATTTTACAAGGTTAAGTGTCCATTGACCCACTAAAGAAGTTGCATTTCTCTGTTTAGCTAGATAACCTGACCTTTCCTTGTCACTTTGATTAGTATCCACAGCAAATTTACTTTTAAAATCCTTCACTTCCAAATGGGAACTGCTTTTTGGCACATGGTAGCTCAGTTACTCACAGCAGGACTGCAGCAGGTGTGCTATTAACCTTAGCTATTAATTACTAACATTTAAATTTTAGGTTCTTCTCTTAATCTCAGGTTTTAGTCACGAAGATAATGGAGGCAAAAATAGCTTCCAGATGCTGTCTCACTGCCAGCTGTGGTGGGTCCACCTTGGCAGACTCCATCAGCTGGGGGAACTACAAGATGTTTTGCCAAAACAGCAGTGAATCTCTCGGAAGTTTAACCTGCCGATTCCTGCTATCCTAGCAAGCATTGTTACCCCTTCCTAAATATTTTATTAACTAGGCTACTCCAACAACTGAGACCATCTGTGTTGAAGAATACTAATAGTTCCGGTCTTCACGTAAGGGTAGGAGGTCACTGTGGAAAAGATAAGCAGAATAAATTCCTGCTCAAGTTTCCAACCTGGTTTACCTTGGAAATGCACAGCCCTATCACACCGTGCTCAGTGGCCCTAAGAAAGCAATGCAGGATTTGGCCTTTCCCATGTTAAATGTCAAGCCAGAACATTCCTGATCTATTCTGACCACTCCAAATAGGCATGTTTAGGCAATTTGTTTTCAATGGATAAACTTTGCATGGGATAGCTGAATTTGAGCGTTTCCTGGATACTTCACACTGCCTGCCCTAGTCCAATCAGAGGCCCAGCATCAGTAGCTCCAATTTAAGTTTAATTCAAGGCCAGGCCATAAACACAGAGACAGGTGCTCAGGGAGGCGCTGGGTCAGCAGCCCTGGGTGAACTAGGAACTACAGGAATATGTTGTATACAGCTTGGCTCCTGCAGTCTGTCAAGGCACCCTTCCTGAATAATGCCACACACTGCCAGTCCCCACTGCCTGTTGCCTGCGACCCAAACTCAGCACCACTGTGTCTATGCAGAGAAAAGAGAGATGATGGAAGTACACCGTTCAGAAAAGACAATTGTGGCTCAGTCATCCTGTCACAGAAAGCAGACATGCAGAGCTATCTCAAAGCAGACTTTGGGTTTAATAAACTTCATTATTCCAAGCAAGGATCTTTTTGCCTTTAAATATATTTTATGTGTAATAATACATAAATAAAATAAAAAAAACCCAGCAGCATCTCAGGCTGTGCATTCTACATCGCTGAATTTGCGTTTTTCAACCACTGAGTGTAGGAAAAGACACATCCCCAGCGCAAAAGCCAGCATCCTTTCCCTGAGTCCAAGGCCAGGCCTCAAACAAGCCTATCAGAATGTTTTGTAAATGTGGGCAAAACAGTATCTTTTTCATCCAGTTCAGAGAAGCCCAAACCACTTCAGCTTGCCTTACTCTGTTCTCTTTAGCTCATGCTGAAACAGGTAATGAGTGCTGAAAACTTTTGACTTTACATGAAATACAGTTAATGCTATCAACAGTCAAAAGCAAAGCCAGGGCCAGCCTCAGCTCCAAGTTGCTGGAAAGAGAAAGACGTTAGCAAGAGGACACCCCTGCCCAGACACTATTATGGAGGGGTTACCTGGAGCTCTGCCTTTCATGTCATTCATGCATTCCTTGTAGTTCTTGGCAATCAGGGAACAGAGATGTGCTAAACTTGGGTTTTTCCCAGCAGCTACCAGGGCTTCGGCCGTGGCCAAGTGCATCACTGTATCATCACTGACTTTCCAACCTTGGATGCTGAAGTTACCGAGTCCCCCCATCTCCGCCAGCTCCTTGTGGATGGCTGGGCCACTCTGCAGGAATTCCCACCGTCCATTGTAATAGCCCAGCGTGTCACCAACTGCACTCAGCACCATCGACGCCACATAGTTTTCCATTGCCTTAGGACACAATTTTTGTCCCAGGATTGCTTCAATGCAGAAAACACTAGGGGGAGAAAAAAGGGGAGATTGAAAATAAAATCTTTCCCAGTTCAGGCCTCTACTTCTAAGCTTCAGCAGGCTGGACACCTGGCCCAGCACTTCCATCTCCCTCAGAGGATGCATTTCTTCAAAGTACATGCTTCCCCACAGACCTCTGGCTGCCTGTCCCCTCCAGTGGGTATGTTGTGGCCCCCCCGGGCAGCCCAGCCCTGGGCCAGGGGAAGCCGGCCACGTCCCCACGTCCTCCCAGGGCACTGGCAGCAGCCCAGGGCAACACCACATGTCCTAGCCAGGTCAAAGACCAAAAAGCAAGGGCAGGACTGCAGAAACGTGCGCAGGTTATGTCACCGTACCTGTGTTCACCACTGTTTTCAGTGCAGCCCACAGCATGGGGCGAGGAGGTTAGCTCTGCTGCCGGCAGCTCCCACACCCTGCGTGGGGATGAGGGGCCTGGCAGAGAGAATAAGCGCAGAGGCCCCGGGCCCGGCTGCAGGGGCTGTACGGGCCTGGCTGGGGGGGGGCCCCGGGCCTGGCTGGGGTGGCAGCTGTACGGGCCTGGCTGGG
>JAVJGI010000014.1:113956645-114007515 GCA_035590275.1 Ibycter americanus | reverse complement strand
TGCCTCTTTCTCGGCGCTTAAAAGCACCACAGTCAACCCGGGAAACGAAGCTGCCGCATGGAAATGAAGTCACCGCATGGAAACGAACTCGTTTATTTAATAAAAATAAAAATGAAAGGCGCTCTCAGCCTTTCCTCTAAAACTGCTCGCTGGTCGGGCCAGCAACCCCCGGCCCAGCCCCAGCCCTGGGCCCGGCTCAGCCTCCGCGCTGGCGGCTGGCGGCAGACCCCGGGGGCCTTTCCCCAGCTTTGCCTTTTCTTCCCCCGCCTTTTCTCACCATGCGTTCACTGCAGCCTGAGCGGAGCCCCCAGCCTTTGCTGGGGGTCGTGTCCTATGTACCTGCCTCGCCCTTGGGTGTCCTGGGGGCAGCGTCACCCCCGCAGCCCCCAGCGTGGCCCGGCTCAGCTCCCTGGTGACCCCAACCTCACCCAAACCAGGCCCTGTCCTTGCTACCTCCCATACTGCTGCCTTACGGTGCCTCCTGAGGCGCCTGGTGACCCTGTTGCTTTGCTTTATCCTTGATTTTTAATGGTGGTGGTTAGGCGGCTGAGGGCATCAGCGAGCGGGCGAGGAAGGGACAGCAGCGGGAAGCAGGAGCCAGAAACAGGATTGAGCACGGCCAGGGTTGCATTTTGCAGAGGACCAAACTTTTTACCCACCGGTGGTCACACCAGCTCTCTCCAGAGCCCCAGTTCACGCCAGGAGGTACCAAAACCTCCTATATGCAGGGAAGAAAAAAAAAAATCCCCCTCCCCATGCCTATGAGAGAAAGCGGTGGTAGTTTCTGAGCTGCAGCCCTGGGGGATTTCAGGGCAATCGCAAATGTAGCGCTGGGTCATAGCAGAGTCCCTGGGGAATTTGGGGGCAAGCAAGAGTGGGGGGCTAGAGGGGGGCCCTGGGGGATTTCAGGTAGCTGAGGGCGCAGGGCTGGGCAGGAGTGCTCTCCCCGGCAGCTGCGGGTGTTCCATACGCCGTGCCCGTGCGGAGAGCTGCTGCTCCTCTGCACCCGGCTGCAAATGTGGAGTTTGAGAAGCATCTGGTAGAGAAAATAATAACAGAAAAGGAAGTGGGGAAAGAAGCTGCCGGTGCCTCAACACTGCCAGTGGTGCCTGCTGACCTTTTCTGCTTCTCTGCTTCTTCTTGTTTTATATAGAACGGCTCTGAATTTAATCAGGTTGGAGCAGTGCTTAAAAGCAAAGCAGGGTTTTTCTCTCTTAAGGTTCAGGCCCGCTTTTGGCTGGCTGGCTGTGAGGAACAGCTTCTGTGGTGGCCTGAAGGGCAGAGGAGTGGAGAGAAAAGTTGCAGTCTTCCCCCAATGGGCAGGAAGATGGGCGAATGCCTCTGCATCAGCACAAAATACTGCGGCACTGAGGTCTTTGGTTCTTGTCATTGTTTCCTGCTTCCTGAGCTCTTTCAACTTCCTAAAAACCAAAACCAGGATGCACAACGCAGTTAAGTGACATCTGAGATATGTCACAGAAAAATTTCAAGGGCTCCTCACTGACAGACAGAAGACGATGACCCATCAGCAGGAGCCTGCAAATTTGGGGTGGGGAGAGCAGCAGTCTTCAGGCTTGAATGCATGCATTGATCCCAGAGGGATCTATCTCCTTGTGCGAGTCCCGTGGGATGCCCACGAGGTGGGTGATGAGAGCACTCTCCATCAGCGAGCACCTCCAAGTCCAAGATGGTACAGGGCAGCATTGCTCTGACTAACCTCACGGCATGGAGAGGTGGGCACAATCACTCCCCCTTTGCAAGGATGGCCTTCTGGTGCTGAGCCATGCAAAGAGTTAAAGACTCACCATGTTGCACCTTTCTGGGGTTTTTGTTGTATTTTTTCTTTAATGAAAATTTAGGCTGTGGTGGACCAATGGCCAGGATATGCCTTCTGGAAAGTACCACCTTGGAGCAGCTCACTGACATGCCCCTGCCATGTGTTGGACACTGTGGTTAGCACTTGCTTAGACTCAGAATTTTCCTTCATATTCATCTGGAAAAAAAGGGTAATTCTTTCTGACTAAAAAAAATGTGCCTTTCTAGATGAACCCAGGGTTGAGGGCTCCTATTTGGAGGGGCTGTGAAGGGTTGCATTGCAGCGCTGTAGCTATGTACTGGTGTAGACCGTGTGGGATGTTTCCTCAGAACTACATGAGGCCTTCGGGCCAAAAGCTGGAAGAAGGTGAACATTAACCTGGCATGGTGCACCTCCTTAAACATGGCACTGCCCCTGTTCTACATCCTACAGCTGTCCCCAAAATGGGACTGCAAGGGAACATCTGGGATTCTCATTTTTCACCCATCCTATTCATCTTCTCTTTGCTCCCCCGGGTTCAAAGGTGACATTCCACAGGATCTTCTGGGGCCCTCAACCATGTTCATTTTGGACCAGTGCCAACATTTAACAGTCTCTCATTCTTTTAATAGCCCTTTTTTCTCTGTAATGACAGCAGGCATGTGTTTTGAGTGGGGAATATTTCTGGGCTTACCCTAATTCTCAGTCCCCAGGTGCGTGTCAGTCTTTGTCACTGGCCAGTAAATAATAATACGCTATAACAGGGGCATTCAAAACAGGGGCTGCAAATGCCACGTGAGGTCTGCTCGGGACCTGACCAGCTCACTGCGGCGAGCCCGGGCCACAATTGCTGGTGAGGCAGCGATGCATGACCCCACATGCACCCACGAGGGAAACGCTCGCCGTTGCAGGATGCTCAGGGCTGCTGTGCTTGTTCTGGCTGGATGTTTGCAGCAGGGGATGGGCACCCAGCAGCAGGTTCAGGCTCTGCATTTCCTTCGCCCTGGGCACAGCAGGACCTTGCCTCCTCCAGCTAACCCTGGTGGAGCGGTCACCCTCACTTGTTGCCTGACTTCCCATGGTAATGACAAGGGGGTTCTTCGCCTCCATCCGTCCTGTCCAGGGAAGCAGAGCTGAAAAAGGTGGTAAGAGCTGTGGCTGCAAACACAGCCTGTGCCTGGGGCAAAGCCAGTCGCAGGGATGCTTTTGCCTAGACATGGGATTATGTGGGGAACAGCGAGAGTGGTTTTGAAGGGCTTGGCTGAAGCAAGTTTTCAATATGGCAGCAGAAGAGCTGCCTCTGAGCAACCAGCTTGGTTTCAGAGAATACTGGGCTTTGGCCTCTTATTCAAGAAACCAGACTTCAATGCAGAAATATCTGCCTCTTTCTTGCCAGACTTGCCTCCTTCCACAAACTGTCCGAGAGCAGGTCTGGCTCACTGGCCAGGGCAAAAGGGAAATGGTGGAAAATTACTGTGACCTGTTCATTGCGGCACCTACCACTCTCCTCAAGATGCTTCCAAAATCCCTCTTTAACACAGATTTGAAAAGAAAAATTTAAAAAATAAACCACACACACACATACCTCCCACCCCACCCCCGAGTCTAACTGTTTCAAATAACCATAATTCCGCAGGGCAGAACGTAAGCAAAGTAATTGCTTTACGACAGAGAGAAGCACTGCAATGCCAGCTTGGGACAATCAGCAAGGTCAGTGACACAGGGAACATCTCCTGGGTGAGCTGGGGCCTGTGATCACCACTCCCATGTCCATATCTAGCAAAAAGAACTGCGAACTGACCTTCACTGGCCCTGCATTAGGTTTATAGCTGGCGTGTTGGTAAATGGGAGTGTGTGGGGGCAGGGACCTCCCCAGCAGGCTGCAAGTCCTGCTTTCAAGCCTGGGGATGCCAGTGAAGCAATCCCAGCCAGCTCCTGTGGGCCTGGGGTTTGGCTCGAGCAGTGGACCTGAGGCTCCTTGATGTAAATCAAGTGACATTTTCATTTTCAGTTGTGTGCCAGTGCTGGCACTGTGCTCCCCACCTGCGGGGTGATGGCATCTGTGGCCCTGTGTCACTGTCCCTTCTGCCGCTTTCTTTCCGCGAGCTGCTGGCAGTTGCAGCTCTGTCGCTTCTGAGTGTATCGGGGCAGGGGGACCAGGGGAGCCCATCAGAGGGGTGTCGTGCCTGCAAGCAGAGAAGCCCATCAAACCCGCCTTACAACCACTCTCAACTCACCTTACAGCTGCTGGCAGGAATGTGGAGGTTCTTGGAACTTGCCGATGAAGATAAGCCCCAGCAAGATGTGGTGGTTTAAATGTGGACAGCTGCCTGGCAATGGGAAGGGACGAGATTTCATCATGCTGTATGTTTTGAAACTGTGATGCTATTCCTGCATTGCAGAAGTAGCAATGTTTAAAGTGTTAAATGTGCTTTCCGCTTTGAGAGCAGGTTTCTCATTTCTGTGTGAAAAGGTACAGTCTGGGGAACATAACGGCAGTCTACACTGTAGAAAGATGTGTCAGGTGCGAGGAATATGAAGAACAGCTACAGGAGAGGGGGTTCAGCCTTCTGGGATAGAAAGCATGGCATGTCTCACCATCTTGGCTGTAGCTCTGCTGAGGCTCCTGGTGTTGGAACAGCAGCAGACGTGGCTAAGAACATGTGGTTCACACAGGGAACGTGTGCTTCCACACTGCAGCAAAGGCAAATTAACTACCAGCCTCCTCAAAAAACTACTGCACCTCCTGTTTCCCTCCAGCTTTACGTCGTCCCAGCTGCATGCATCTACCTCCTGCTGTAAGGGTCATCCACCTGCAGCGTAAAGCCCATTTGGCCCTCAATCCTGCCAAAACACAGTTAGGTGAAGGTTGGAAGGAGTGTAAAAATAAGGGTGGGAAAGGAACTAGGCTGGGGAGTAGGGTCTCCTCTTTCTTCTGCCAGCAAGTTGCAAGTGTGTTCAAGCAGTCTAAGGAAATCTCAGGCTGCGTGCAGGTATGAGAGCTAAACTTGAAGGAGGAAGAGCTGGAGGCACTAGCTGAGGTCTGGGGAAGCAGGCGGATGGGAATGGTGCATAGAAATTCCCGTTAGCTTATCGGAGAGCACTTACAGCACCAGGACCTGCCAAGCTGAAGGATGACTTTCCTCAGCTTGAATGACTTAAACTGAGACTAGGCAAAATCCTAGGTATGATAGCTTAGGAAAAGCCCTCTGGTGGCTTTGACTTATTTGGTTGGGTGGTTATTTTCCACCACAGGGATTTCTCTGATGCCAGGTTGTGACCTGAGCCTTCTCTCCTGCCTTTCTCTCCTGGCTATTTCTTCACCAGCTCCCTCCAAAACACTGCCGTTCCTGGGAATGACACCTACTTTTAGCCATACACCAAAAGAACAAAGGGGCATGAGAATTAGTGGAAAAGAGCTTAGGGACAGCAAAACATGACATTTGAAAGGTCACTTCTGCATTTGAATCTTCATGAATTGGATTTCAGAGAATTGGGAAGTGTTGATGTGTGACAGAAGAGGAACATACGAACAAGATCACCAAATGTTCTGTTTTGTCCATTGGTCTGACGAGGCTTAAAAATATCTGCCTGCTTCCTTTCTGTACTTATGCACTTTGCGTGATGCAATTAGATGGTGACGTTGCCTTGATGCATGGAGAAGGCCTTCTGGAAGGAGGAGCGGGGATGTGTTGCAAGGACATTGACTCCTGGCCTCCCCTCTTCCGACTTCACCCTCACTCCATGCATATACCCAAACTTGCATGGGAATGAAGCCTTCTGAGGCCACCAAAGACACCGTTGTGCTGTGGCTAGCCCTCTGGTGTGTTCCTGCAATGGCCTGCTCTGGCAGAAGGGACGGGCCTGATCTTGACAGCAATTGCTAGGCAAAGGAAGCTGCCAACTGTGAAACCTCTTGCTCTTAAAACTGATATAGCATTTGATATCTGGGAGGAGATGGTCTGTCACTGATCTGCCAGGTATGTGGCTGCACAAAGCTGCAAAACAGTGTGAGAGGATCTGGTTTGGTGAAAAAACCCAAACATACTTGATTGGTGATATATGTCAGACCAGTGTTGTTGTAAGTCAGTTGAAAGTTAAGAAAATCACAACTCCAGGAGACAGAGGGAGGCATGGGAGTAAAGATGCTGCCCCTTTTGTATGGCTGGTATTGCTGCAGTCCATACCCTGCAACGACAGTGGCTCTGTACCGCCTCCAAGCAGCCACTTTGCTGGGAGCAGAGGAGAAAATAACACTTGCACTTTCATTCTGTATCGAAGACCCCTTCCCTGTGCTCTACCCTAAACCCTCAGCAGCAGGAGCGCAGGACATCTTCATGTTTGACATGGATGTGACAAGAGCATGAGCTCAGGGGTCAGGCTTCGTGTCAGACCAGGCATTTGCTGGATTTGGGAAATGTGTTGGTCTCCGGTCTGTCAGAGCTGCCATCGTGCTGGAGTAGCTGAGGAGCTGTAAGAGGCAGAGAAGTGTGAGATCTTTTTGCATGCTGTTCAGTCATCTGCTTGCACTGGGACTGGTGCTTGCGATGTGAAATGTTGCTTATCCCATCCTCGGTCTCCAGAGCCTTCTCATTTTTTCCACTGAATATCCCTGACATGCCAGCTGCTTTGATGTAACCTAGCCATGCATGGCTTGAGTTGTCTTGGCTGCAATAATGAAACCTGTGAGACCATGCTTGGACTAACACAAATGTGTCCAGCCATAAAGGAGGCTGGCTTGAGGAACCCGTAGGCGCCTTGTGCCGTGGCCAGGAGGAAGGAAACCAGAAGAGCTGATAGCACTTCTTGCTGGAAAGGGGGCGGTTGTACGTATGGGTGATGGTAGGGGGAAACGAGGGGCAATGTATTCCCCAAGTTCAGGAACTGGCATGTGAAAACACAGTTCGGTGGTAAGAATTTCTACCAGCAGAGAAGAGCATAGCAAAGGTCATTGCTGTCATTAAGAAACCAAGGCTGGAGCGGTATGTGAGCTGGGACCTCCAAGCAGCCGACTAGCCTGAGCTCAGTAAATGGGAAATGAGATAAAGTACAAAATGAGTTTACCAAGGCTATCTCATGCCAGGCTATTGTAGTAGGTTCATTTTGATAAAATAATTGACTATGTAGACAGACGACTTCAGAAAGGCAGTCCTTACAGCGCTACAGGCAAAGCCATTAAGCTGGAGAAACAGGGGATTAATGTGAGCGTTGTAAGGATTTACCTAAAGAAAGGACGTTAGGAGGTTGTGCCTGAAGGGAAGTGAGCAGGGTGGAAAGGAGTTATTAACGATGCTCCTCAAAGGGGTGATCTTGTTTGTCCAGCAGGAAAACAAGCTCTAATCAGATCCGGTCAGATTTGAAGGGCTAGTCACTGCAGAGATTGCTCAGGCTACAGCACAAGAAGAGCTGATGGCAGCGAGGGCTGGAATAGGGGAAATAGGATGAAAGTCAGCAGCACAGAGTGCGAGCTTGTGCATGCAAAGAGTAACTAAGTTGGCTCCCAGCTTATTCCCTGCCATTCAGAAATTACAAAGGAAGGGGTGTTTTATTGATTGATGATGAGTTCTCACCATAGTGTAGCAAAGAAAGAGAAGAAGGTGACCATAGAGGAGATCTCCCCAGCCAGTTTAAAGGCACTTTTGGGTGGCTATGGAGGCGCAGGGCCCCTGCAGTGGGCGTGCAGGGTGGCTGGGCAGCCCTGCCAGGCTGACAGAGGACAGGGCAGAGAGGGCCAGGCGGGGGGGAAAGCCCTCTGTGTGGGGAGAGATAAAACCAGCATGGCCAGTGCACAGAGGTGTGCAAGCGCATGGCTGCTGGGTGGGAATGACAGCAGGGTGCCGATGCTGGAAAATGCACAGTGCCAGTGTCTCACCAGGGCATGGGGGCAGTGAGTCCAAACCTGCACCTCTCCACAAGCCCACTGCAAAGCCACACTCACCCAACAGGGCTGGCAATGCCAGGTGTCCATTCCTCAGTGTGCCACCTTACCCTGGGGTACATCTTTCCCATGGTAGCAGCGACAGGTCTGAGTGCTTGGGAGAGCTCTTCCAGATGTGTTTGCTTCAGATTTATTTCCAGTGGTGATCCTAGGGTTGCTGTTGGCGCTTGCAAGCTTCTGAAGGCCCTCACCATGGTGCAGCCTTCTTTCGAAGGTTGAAAACTTCTGAAAACCAGGGCTCAGATT
This sequence comes from Ibycter americanus, assembly GCA_035590275.1. Lineage (NCBI taxonomy): Eukaryota > Metazoa > Chordata > Aves > Falconiformes > Falconidae > Ibycter > Ibycter americanus. The sequence goes on along the minus strand of JAVJGI010000014.1, from coordinate 113,999,536 downwards.
TGGGATGCCAGAGAGGGAACCCGTGTGTACATGGGCACGAGCAGCACACCTGCCGAACAGGCCAAACACAGCATCTGTGCTATGGGATTGCTTTGTCTCTTCTCGTGGCTTTTCATGAGCATGTTTAGACCTTGGGTCTCCCCTCAGTCTTCACCCTCTCCCAGTGCCCTAAGTGGAAGATGAGATCTGTTGATGGAGGAGCTGAATTCAACGGACAGCCTCACCTGAGCCTCACAGCGAGTGGATGGTGCCTCTGAAGGAAGGCACAACCAAGTAAAAGGCACCCATGCCCCAGAAGTCCAAGGATTTCCATCAAAAAAGTGTGATACCCATGTAAAGGGGGAAGTCCCATGGCTCACTTACAGAAAATCAGTCTTCTTTAAGTTCAAAGGGAAAAGGAAAAAACCAAAGTTGGACACCACCACATTTAAGTTTGAGGTTCGAATGTTTTCAGGTTTGGTTCTTGTTTTAGGCTTTGAGGGCTTTTGCTTTTGTTTGTTTTCTCCTGAACTCCCCCTCCCACCTTCAAATGTCAACCTGGCAGGTTTCTGGAATTGAGTCCTTTTGAGCTCTTCCTGAAAGCCCTGAATTTGCACTTCCCGTGTTGCCGTCCGATTTGTGTGTACCCTAGCGTGAGCTATGTCTGTGGATGCATCAGCAAGGACAGATACATAGCTGTCTCTAAATAATCAAATATGCCAAAAAAATGTTGTGTTTGGCAAGAAAACTACTCCAATGTGAGGAGTGGTCGATCTGCAGGTTGCCAGCACAACCTTGCTGCAGATGGAGGTTGAGTTTCTTGTTCCAACGCAGAAATGAGCCAGAGTCTGGTAAGAATATACAGGCACAACCTCAGCACAAGGGAAAAAAGCTTCTTATGTTCTTACAGTTAGTCTTAGAAATAGATGTTTCTTTGGTTTTTTTTTTTTTGGTGGATTTTTTTAATAGCTCAGTCTAAACCGTATCTGGTATATAACGTTTCATCCCAGCAGAGATAATGTCTTTAAAATGAAGTCTAACCACAATGAAAACAGAGGACAACAATGCCACGCAGCACTGATTACAGGTAGTGCTTTCAGCTCTGCTTTTAATAGAGGGTATAATTCTGCTCTTTGGGTGTGACTCCCATTGAAATCAGTGTTGCGTTACATATACAAATCTGTGTCAGAATGATATTCACACTTACAGACACTGTGCTCATCCGTATGGGGAAATTGCAGGTAGGAAGCTGAGCTGCAAGATACAGCATGCTCATTAATTCTAATTAACTCCTCATTTACATGCTGTTAGTGGGCACCGGGTATGATTTGCCTTACACCACTCTCAAAGAGAGGAGAGGTCCAAACACAATGTTTTGGGTGGGATTATACATGACAGTCAGAGCTGATTTAATGCCTGGCTTTTGCCATCAAGGACCTGTCCCTCCTCTCTGCCCTTGGTCCACCAGATCCCACTGCTGACTCTGGTTCTTAGGGTCATCTGATATTCCAGCAAATTGATGCAATTCACAACGATGGCCAAGAAAAACAAGTTTGTTTTATTTTTTGTTTGCTGAGTTAGCATGTTGAACCAGATTCCAAGGGGGCACTGAGGGACAAATGTTCCAGGGTGAGATTTGTCCCTCTCTCTAATCAACCATATGGAAGTAATTCTTGGGATTTTTGCAAGCCTGCATCTTAGGAACCAAGCACCATGTGAATCAACAGTGGATTACTAAAATCAAAACAACATTCTGACACACAAAAGCCACTTACAGATTGTCAGCCTTTAGTCTTATTGACAGATTCCTCAAGCTAGCAGAACAAATGCCCAGCAGACTTCATATAAGAAGACAGATTTAAAGAGCTACTTCTCAAACATGCTACTTCATACCTTGATTCATTCCTTTTACACATGCATTTTCAGATCCACACGTCATTGTATTTCTCATTGTCACTGTGGTTTTATGATTAGGACAGCTTGAACTTCTGTGGACCTCTGCAAAACCTCTAGGATCAAAGTCCTCAGACCTCATCTCCACATGATCCACTCTGAAGCTGACTCAGAGCCTTACACTTTTCCCTCTAGTGAATGCAATGGCAGGCTCTGTTCCCCAGGTAACACGGAGCAATACTGTCCTGTCTGGATAAGAACCAGATAGAAAATCATCTTCCCCATGATGCAGTCACTTGTGCCAAATAGTAAAATGCCTGATTAGGCAGACTTTCCAGGGACCCGCTGTCCTCAGCTGCACTCCAGCACTGCTGATGCCCGGAGAGGGAGCGCAGATGCCCTGCCTGCGGGGAGAGACAGGGCTCCAGCAGTCCTCTGGGGCAGGAGAGCAGGGCAGGGAGCGTGCTGTAAACGTGCACCCTGATGTACCATGCAGCAGGCCTCTGAGGTCAGGCAGGTCCCTTTTCAATGCTTGCTTATCGCTGCATTTAAATCTCTTCTGTGTAACAGCACACCAAAAGGAAAATACAGCCCAACATGTACTACCAGGTGCTGTACTTCAGCAGTGTCTACCTGATTGCTTGCCTGGTGTGGCAGCCAGTGCTGCTGCACATGGTGCCGTGTTGTCCCCTCTGTCCCAGGGCCACAGTGAGGGTAGTCAGGATGAGGCCATCTCAGCCACAGTCATCCTCCCGCAGAGCTGCCGTGCCCTGCCAGCCTAAGCTGCTTGTGAAAACAGGAACAAGTCCCTTATGAGTGAGCAGAAGCCTACAACACAACCAACACAAATAGTAACTTACAGCCACAACAAAGTTTGAGCCACTTGTGCTGAAATAGCTGGTGCAACTGTTAAAAAAAAGAAAAAAATCAGCCCATGCCTTCTTCACAGCCTGCTACTACCAAGGGCTGTGACTCCCTGGCAGGGAGAGCTGGCACTGCCGCTGCAGGCAGCACAGCCTGCTTTACTCAGGAGAGCCAGCGTATCTGCTGCTTTGTCTTCACACGCTGGGGTAGAAACCGTGCAAGATCAGGTTCTCCTTTAGGAGCAGATGAACCACCCCTGCTGCAAGGGAAGAGCTTGCAGGAACCAGCTTTAGGGGAGGGTGTGTGGATGAGGGTAACTGTGAGTGCCAGCTTGTGTGCCGTGGGGCAGAGACCCGCACACTCTTTCCTGCGTGGACCCTGTGAGCATGCTGGGCTCTTCTGCATGGTGGTTGCACTCACAGTGATGCCTCACAACAGCAAAGTACAGCAATGGAGTGGGTCCCATACAGCAGTTGGCTGTGAGGGTAATTCAAGAAGGTTAATCTGAGATTATTAAGGCAACTTTGGTTTTGGCAAAAAGCCCTGGTGCTTTCAGCAGTAAAAATTCAAATATCCACGCAGTAATCTGATCAAAGTTATACTTGCCAAACAATGTGGGCGCATTTTGCATTTACCTTACTTGAATTAATTTCCCACATTTCCCCCCTCTCTGAATTCTGACTTCAGAAGATTTTTTTTTGACTGCGTTGGTCACTCCTGACTTCCCATGGCAGAGCAGACATATTGCCTGTGCTTTCTAATGCACCACGTCACCAAAGCACGTTATCTGTCTGTGCCTGGCCAGTCCAGTGCCAAGCAGCACTGCCTGCCCTGGGCGTTGCTGGACTCTGGTCCCAGCACTGTGCTTGCGATACTTGTCCAGCGGACTCTGATAGCAGTGACTGCCTTGGTCTCATCAAGCACCCTTTGGAGTACTGAGGTAAGGAATCTGTGGACTTGACTAGCTGAGTGCTAACGGGAAACAGAGTCTCTCTGCTAGCTTGGGTGTGATCTGAGTGCAAAGCTGTCAGCCCTCTGAAAGGCCTGCCACAGCATACAAACCACCCTGGAAGGCCAGAGGACCGCTGATCTCTGGAGCGTACATCACACCAGACAGGCTGCAGAACGATGGCGCACCAAGCCCAGAGCACTGTACAGGGGCAAACACTGGCTCTGAGCCCATCTCCCAGCTTTAAAATGACTTTCACAGGTTCAGAGAGGACTTCTGTAGGCCCAGGGTGGGACAAGTTTTTAGGGCACTTGCACAACCATTTTTTGGTGATGTACTTCTCTGGAAGCACATCTTGGATACTTCCCGTTCAACATGGACATTCTTGTGTTAAAATCATGGGGATGCGCTTTTAGTTCAGATTAACACAGATGGGAATGTCCATTCACATTAAAGACAACAAAAGGGATGCCAGTTCTGTAGGAGGGAATGTGGTTATGAATCTTCACCAGAGAGTAGGTGCTGTGTTTTGGTTTTCAGTATTTACCCAGTTCTGCCCTTTCTGATATTTCTCTGAGATGTCAACTGAGAAACAGGGGGAGGTTGGTTTTTTTGTTGTTGTTTTTACCAATCACTAGATGTTGAAAATAATGATGTTTGAGTGTGCTGGAAGCATGTTTCTGCAGCGGTTGCTATGCCATTCGGAAAAAGTTGGTGATGTCAGTGGGTCTACAGGAGAAATCTAGTAGCAGTATATTTGAACAGCCTTCCCTTTGAGTGCAGAGGATTTCTACCGCAAGTGCTGATTAGTGAAGTTAATTTCCTCTACGTAGCACATATGCTGCAAAATTTCACTTGTCTTTTCTGTTTCTTTCCTAACGGTTTTGTGTGAAAGCAGAGGAAAAATGTGGTGTGTGTGATACTCTCACATCTTCCCCTTTTCCACAGTAATTGTTTTTAGCAGAATTTAAAGGCCCATTCTTATTAAATCCAAGCTTCCCTTTTCAGGCTGCAGTGCTGCTTCTACCCATTTAAACCTGTTTCTGGAGCACATATAGCTGAATTGCTGAAGGCCTATTAAAGCGCACAAGAAAGATTATTCCTATGGTGATTTTGCTGTGAATTAGTGGGCTTATATTTCCCACTACAGTGCTCATCGAAAGGAGTCTTTTCTGAACTGGACTTCAATATGTATGAGTCCTTCAACTTTGTTAGCATCCTAAGGATGCATAATACCTCCTCCCTTGAAGAGATGGCTTCTAAGAATCAGGGCTATGGGCTTAGGGAAGCTTTAAGTGATGGAAAAATTATGACTTTTGCCTCTGATGAAAGCAGAATGAAGCACCTGACCACTACATTCTCTCTGTTAATGTAGTCAGGGAGCTTTTCATAGAAGATACCAAGAGCCATGATACCTAGAAAAAGAGATGGAGCTCTGACTGAGAATAGCATCTGTGAGTTCAGCTGCCTATTTAAAATCTAGGCAGCTTTAACAAAGCAATTAGCTGCTCTTCCTCTGTGGGTAAGAAGGGGTTATGATGCCTCCTTGCTCCAGACTGGCAGCTGATGAGCTCGATCGCTTTCCCTGGGACTGCTCGTCTAAGGAGCAGGGTTGAACCCTGAGGAAGAAATGCAGATGAGGATGTCATAGGCTGGAGTTTCATTCTAGTTGTAATATGCTAATGGAAGAAATAATAATAATAAAAAAAAAAGCGCTTGAATTTAAAATGAAAGTGAGATGATAAACTGTACAGCTATAACAGGGTTGCCAGTAACTATAATGATGCAGGATACATGATTAGATTAGGAGTAGAAAGTGCATGGGCCCATCTGACTTACAGAGAGGCAGTCCCTAGGGCTGAGAAAACAATGTATGAAAGACTATATTAATGATATTTTTTTCTTCTCTGAGTACCATGGAAACACTTGCATGTAAACACATGGTCCTAGTGTCATCTGCATTTGCAAACAGTGCCCATGGTCCTGTTAGAAAATGCACAGGTAGAGTACAAGCGTATAGGATTTAAATCAGAGCCCGAATCACAAAACATGTGCTCTGGAAACCTCGCAATGGAGAGACACAGAGCCCCAGTGTGATTCAGCAGCAACCTCCTCTCTGCCATTTCATACAGAATGATTTTATTCTCTACAGAAAAGTTGTAACCTCTTCTTGTTCTGGTGTTTGATTTCTCTATAGTATACCACCCGGTTAATTATAACAAAATAAAACTCTGATTTATATTATGATCCAATAAGCCTAATTCACTTCTGCATCGGTCCATCTAATCTATCTAATTCAAGGAAGCTATACTGAAGAAAAACTGGAGCAACATAGCGGCAAATCATTTCTGATAAAAAGGAGGCATTTGCTTTAAATCGAAGTAATTTAAATCAGCAAGCCAGAAATCTGCATGGAAATAAATGATTTTAATCTTGGTTTGCATTTGCACTTTTTTTTTTTTTTCCTTGAGGAAAATCAGGTTTTCATTGGTATGTAACCCTCTCACTGTGATTATTACAGCTAAATATAACCCCTTACACTGCACCAGCGTTCGTTTTATTTTTGCAGGAGGGTGTGCAGTATCTGTACAAATCTACATCACTTAGCATGTATTTACTCCCTCAGGCTCTTAGTAAATAAGTGGTTTGGTTTTGTACTTAGGATTTGCTTCAGACTGGTTTTGTTTGGCAGCTCAGGTTTGTGAGGGCTCTGCCCTTCTAGGCTTTAGAGCAAGGATGGCCTGTGCCCCTCCCCTGCCCTGTCCGCAGCCAGGGCGAGCTGGGGAGCAGGGGGAAGGGGCTGGCGGTGGGTGTTGTGGGTGAGCCATGGGTGCCACAGGTGAGCCATGGATGCTGTGGGTGAGTGGTGGGTGCTGTGGGTGAGGCATGGGTGCGGTGGGAGAGTAGTGGGTGCCATGGGTGAGCTGTGGGTGCCATGAATGGGTGTCGTGGGCAAGTGGTGTGTGCCATGAGTGAGCAGTGGGTGCCACGGGTAGCCATGGGTGCTGTGGGTGAGTGGTGGGTGCCATGGGTTCTGTGGGTGAGTGGTGGGTACCATGGGTGAGCCATAGGTGCCATGGGCGAGCCGTGTGTGCCATGGGCGAGCGATGGGTGCCATGGGTGAGCGGTGGGTGCCATGGGTGAGCAATGGGTGCCATGGGTGAGTGCTGGGTGCTATGGGGAGCCATGGGTGCTGTGGGCAAGCAGTGGGTGCCATGGGTGAGTGGTGGGTGCTGTGGGCGAGCGATGGGTGCCATGGGCAAGCAGTGGGTGCCTGCTGGAGGAGGGGGCTCGGTGCTGGGAAAGCAGGTGCTCCCCCTGCCTGTCCTGCCAGGGCTGGTGGGTACTCTCTGGAGCCCATTTGGTCCCAGCGGCTACTCCCCGTGTGGGTGCTCAGCCACGATGGCCAACATGTGCAGCTCGGGCTATCTGTTTTAAATTTTTTTTACATAGCTGAACTTGATCGATTACATCCAGCTGGGCCTGAAATTATTTTGCAATGCTATTTTAATTTTATTATTTTAATTTCCTTTTCATTCATAATTTTCATGATTTTCATTTCAAATACAATCTTACAGGATTATTCCCAAAGTAGTGTCAGGTGTTTCACTTGGTTGCATTTTAAACTCCAACCTGAGACACCCCAGCAGTGCCGGACACTGAGGTTCATCCCTGCTGGTTGTGGGCAGGGCCCTGTCCTGTCCCCTCAGCCCAACACCCGCCCGTCCCCTCAGCCCGACACCCTCCTGTCCCCTCAGCCCGACACCTTCCTGTCCCCTCAGCCCGACACCCTCCCATTGCCTCACAACAGACATGTCCCAGCAGGCACCGAGGGGCGAGGGCGGCACGGTGCCCGTCCCAGGGCAGCGGGGGCGGTGGGCACGCAGCCTTACGTACGCCCCGTGAGGAAGCCGTGGGCGGGCGTGAGGTGACTTATGCCGAGCGCCTGCCCGCTGCCTGGCCTTCCCCCGCAGGCAGCAAACGTCTCGTCTCGGTGGCCCTGCGGCAGGAGCCGGGCGCCCATGGGCAGACGCTGAGCCCCCTGCCTCCTCCCTGCCTCAGGGGGTGGCCTCAGGGCTGCTGGCCCAGGTACCCCGGGGCACCGAGGAGGGAAGCAGGGCAGGCGGGGATTGCGCTTGTGGTTTTTTGAGGCGGCAGCAGGCAGGAAGGAGAGGGGAGCGGCGGCGGGTGCTGTGGCTCCTCAGGCACCATTTCCCTAACTGTGTCCCCCTCTCCTCCCGGCCCAGGAGCCAAAGGAAGATGGCGTGCCTGCCCGCTGCCCCGCTGGCGTGGAGGAGGTGGCTGGGGCTTGGGCTCTTCGTGCTGCTCTGTCTCAGTTCAGGTAAGCAGGGGCAGCCGGTGTGGGAGCGCAGGACGGGGCATGCTGGGCCCGGGTGGGCAGCAACACCCGTGTGCCAGCCAGCAGGAATGGCAGCCCCCAGGGCACTCCTTCTGGTGTCTTCTGCCGGGGCTGAGGCTGGGCCGGGGTTTGAGGTGGCTGGCTTTGCCAACCATGGCAGCAAGCACTGAGGGACCCATGGCCAGGTGTGCCAAGCTGCCAGCCCCCAGAGGGGCAATGTGTTCACCCATCCCAGCTGGGGTGAGGGGAAGGCAGGTGTTTTCGGGGTGGCTGACCTCTGCAGGGAGCACGTGGCTCCCTGGGCTTCAGCTTTGGTGATGGGGCCGTTTCTACAGTTTTGTGGAGGGCTAAAAGTGAGTACATGGTGGGGAAGACAGGGCAGGGTGGTGGGTTGGAGGGCCCTCCGCCGCATGGGCAGTACAGCACACAGTGAGTGCTTTCTCCAGTGACACAAGTCCCCGCCGGAGGACTGCAAGGGCTGTCCCCCATCCTCTGAGGACCTGCTGCAAAGCTCGCTAAAGTCCACGGGTCCCTCCTGACCTCAAGAGGCTTGGGATGAGTCTTCTCAGCTGTGTGAAATGTTAACCTTGAAACCACACAAAACTCACTTCTGAGCCAGGGTTCATTGTGAATGCAAAATAGGTTGTGCTTATTGGCAATTTTAGTGTTTCATTGCAGCTAATGATACTCTAGAGCAAACCCGGGCTGAACTGAGGCTTTGATTAAAAATCAAGTGATGTAAAATTAGTAGTTTTTCATGCTGATGTTGTGAAACTGGAAGATATTTGATGTTGAGTTTCATTTTGAGTTTCAGTCTCAGAATCTTAAAACAAAACTCAGAGAATTTAACAGAGATTGAATCACAAAGCTCACTTGTAAAGAAAGCAACCACCTCAAACACCGCTCGTGAGATCTCTGCTCTCCTGTTTTCCCCCACATTCCTTCCCCTACCTCTGTGTTTGCGAAATACATGTCAAGCATGGATATATTTTGCCCATACTGCAATGGGCAAACAACCTATCACGTGCAGAACTGTTTTTCTCTCCATACTTTCAGAGCTGGTGGTATGTTATTAATGTAATTACGAGCACGCGGTAATTCACCAGTCATGTTATTTCTTTGAAAAGGATGCCGATTCCAAGGCCAAAGGTGGGCAATACTTAGATATACAGTCTAATACATGCTAATATCCAGTACTAGAAATAGGAATTTGATAATATAAAACTAGGTGTTCCAATGGATGTACTTTTTTCTGTATGGTTTACTAAGGGAATGATAGTTGATCATGCTTTCCATTTCTCCATCTGTGTCTTAGGTCTCTGCTCATAACTTTCAAATCCCCTGCCCAGTTTCAACCAAATTTGGCAGGAGGGCAGAGCTGGCAGAGATGTGGTGTCCTTGCCCGCTATGTGGAAGTCACTGGCTAGCCATGAGCAGCACCCAAACAACCAGAGCCCACACTGCCCTTCCTCATGCCCAGCCGACAGAAAGGGCAGGAGGCAGCTGCGAGAGGCCTGTAAGGAGCACGGTGGCTCCAAGGGCTTGGGAATGGGTTGGGAGGTGTGGGGAGAGGTGCCTGGGGTGGGAAACACAAGGCATAAATCCATAGGCCAGCAGGATTTGGTCATCCTGTTGCTGAGAAGACTTACTTCTCCAAATCTGATCAATTACAAAATTCTGGGGTTTGATTCTGCCAGAGGTGGAGTGGGAAAAAATATACTATTTTGAAAGTGTTGTATCAGCTTTTGGGGCATAATTGTTAGATGTTTCCCATGCAATGAGTCTGTGGAAGTCCTGGTGCCTCAGGAGCAGGTTGCTTGGCAGACTGATAAGAACAGCACGGCTGATGCACTTCCTTTCTCTCTCTGTATGCACGCATCCACACCCTGCCAACTTTCTCTCCAAAAAGAGGTATTCCTGTGTTAGTGACCCATGAAAATACATGGTACAGGACCCACAAAGGAGTGGTTTTAAAAGCTTTACTGGGACTTGTGGGTGATGTCTTCCCTAGGTCGCCCACAGGGACCACAAGGACCAACTTCTGACCTTGTCGTAACAAAATAGTGAAGCCTTAGGAGTCTGCCATTGCCCTGCCAGTGACTTCCCACGCCTTGTTAAGCAAGTCACCAAGGCCAGCATTTACAGAACTGACACCACTCTGCTCATGAGGGTGCTCATGACCCCATCAAGGCATTGGCAAGGCCGGCACCCAGAGCCTGTGGCTACATCTTGCAGCCTTGGGTTTAGCCCAGATGTCCTGGTGCTTGCACACCTCGGTGCCGTAGTGCTCCAAAAGGTCATGTAGCATGTTAGAATGAAAGCAGGTGCTCTCTGCATACCCTGTGTAAGTAAAATAGTAATACAGAGAACGTCAGGCTGAATTTTTACATCATAGCAGTAGAAGGCATTAACAGGAGGCTTAATTAAAAAGGATGATTTGAAGGTTGTGTTTCATAGGAAATGGTGTATGCCCAAGCTAGGTAGATACATTTCTTTCCCCTTGAATTGAATTTTGCTACTCTGGGGTTCACCTGAGGTGACCCACTGAAATGCCAGTGTAATTTAGAGCTGCTTCTGAGATGTTATCTGCTGCTAGAGACGCTGATGTGTGTGAACACCCTGCTGCCTTAGCACAGCGGAAAAGTGGCAGAACAGCCTTGATTACAGGACAAACTTATTTATTTACAGTCTGAACGTATTGTCGGTATCCCCATAGGCTTTTTTTTTCTCCTGCCATTGCACCTTCACACCTGCCTACAAATCGTAGGATGTTCTCAGTCCCAGTTTGTTATACTAGGAAAATGTGGCTGGAAGTCTCTCAGTATGCCCTTTCTCTACCCTGTGTGCAAACACGGCATAGGCACTGATTGCAGGAACCCAGTGAGCCTGGCTTTGTGTCCATGGAGTATTCCTTTTAAGCTTCCCTGGAGTAATTTCTTCTGACTGGGGACCACCTAGTTCTTGGTTTCTTTCCAGTGGTGAAATTTTTTGGGAAGTTTTGAGGAAAATCCCTGCAGCTTTTCTGAGTTATTGGAGAGTGGAGGGAGGGGGGAATATCCACTTCTCTCCACATTGCGAGTGAACACTGGCTCACAAGTAACTCACTCTGGGAATCCCCTCTTGCATGTTGCTGCCAATAAAGAGCTCGGAGTGGAGCTGGGTTTCAGAAAGGTTGAGAACGAGAAAGATTCCTTGTTTCGTGGCCACTCCCAAATATTGAAGTGTCTAGCAATGAGCTTTAGGTGCATGGCATCTAGTTTCTATGCCAGCTCTGGTATGTGTTGTGCCTAGGGCAGATTTCATGGTGGAGATGGCAGAAATTTTTCTTTACATACCGGATTTGCCCACTTGATCACTGGATGCAAATTGAGTTTCTGTCTTATTGCTCTTGCTGCCTTCAGCTGGTTTTTTAATTTCTTTTTTTGGATAAGTTTCTGTCTCCTCCTGTTCCAGACATGCAGAAAAGAAGTATCTTTCATTCAAAAACAAGAGCAGTGGAACTAAGGAACGCCTTTGTCTGTCTGTCTATCCAGAGTGAAACCTGCTGTAACAGCGTGTCTGGAGAAACAGAAAGCCAACTAAAGGCTCCTGCTTTTGTGTATAGACTCTGTTTTACTTCTTCTGTAGTGTTTTTTTTAAATGAAACTTTAGAAAAAACACAGAAAATTAAGCACAGACAAACTACATTCTTACATGGTCAAAATACAATTATACACCTGCATATTGAATTTGTGAAGCTACCAGTCGAACATTCCTTTCACCCACGTTGTTTCCTTTCTCCAGTTAGATCAGAATGAACCCAGATAACTCCAGTGAGCTCACATTACTCTGAGGGCAACAGCTTTTTTGCATTTCTTGGATCGCTGAGACATTTGTATCATTTTTGCAATGTGAATGTCAGACATTCCTGTATTTAAGCATGCAAAGTTTGGGGCTGAAGTTTTTACACACTGCGGTAGGTTACCAGCAGAAGTTGGCACCCTGTACGCCCTCACACCTTTCCTGCTCATTGCTGCCTCCATTCTGACTTACAAGCATGGTTTAATAGGTGTAATTAATCTGACACAGATGAAGCCTGCCACTGATGGAGTTATCCCCCTGCCTCGCTTGTGATGAGTTAGTTTTCTGCAGAGGTCAGCCTGCTCTGTTCGGTGCCAGTTTGCTTTTACACCTGACGCTGTGTACCTCAGAGGGGGATGCAGACAGACTGCACAGCTGAGGGATCCAGATAGGTCATTGCCACCAGAAGGTGCAATTCTGCTACTTTCTCCTCTCCTTTGCACTAGTTCTGGTACATGTCTGATCCTTGGATGATCTAATTTGCCTTCCAGCTTAGTTTCTTTTTTTTCCTTTGTTTTACACCAACGTGGCATATTGAACCAGCCTCTGGAGAACCCTGCAAGGAAAGTAGTGGGAGTACATGGGGTTGAAAGGGAAAGGGGAGCCCGACCCCCTCTGCTTGTGGGGAGAAGACATGAGATCAGTGGCAGTTTGTTGTTTGGCTGCACCCTGAGATTGCGCCAGGCTGGAGGAGAATTTCCATGTTCAGAGAAACTCTCCCTCCTTTTAAACGTTTCCTACTATAAGCACTGCGCACATGTAGATGTGGTGTTTTTCATGAGGTGGAAAGCCAAGTGTGCTGAACACAGTGAAGTCTGTGCTTGGCAAAAGGATGTAGGTTTTGTTTCCAAATAGATGAACTTTATGTTTCATTGTAGCTGTTCTGTCCCCTTGGAGGGACTTCACCATTGGGAGTCTCAGGAGGTCATTTGAGAAAATGTAAATCTTTCCCAATGCGGAAATGCCACAGGCTTTGCTTCTGCTTTTTCACTATTATGCTTTTAAAATATCATTGGTCCCAGGGGACTCCCTGGCTGAAAATAAAAGTGCTGACTGCTGGCTAACGGTGGCATCTCTAGTGATACTGTGCTCAAAAGACATTCACCTTTTGGCGAGTGCAGAATGCTACTGTATCATATAAAAAGTTGTTAGAAAAGACCACTGAGGCAAGTCTGTGCACGGCTGCTCTCGCCATAGCAGGTACCCTCTGGTGTAGTCTTAAATGCCTGGCAGACAAGGATTTTATCCCTGTGCCAGGGAAAGTGCTTCAGTCTGAACAGACCTTGCTGTCAGACACTGCTTCCCACCCTGTCCTGAGATTCTCGCAGTCAGTGCCTCCAGTGGTCCCTGCCCAAGACCCTCATTTCACTCCCTCTGCGGCTTTTGTATTTCAGACACCTCTAGACTGCTTTGGTCTCATTTCCTTAGTCACCCTTCAGTTAATTACCATTTGCCACGTTGCACTCATATAGGGCTATTCAACCTCGCCTCCAGCCAGTCCTGCAGCTGTGGGATTGTTGGCAAGGTTATCATCTGCACAGCATTAGTGAGTTAGTGCCTGAGCAGGGACCAGGTTTTTATAATAAGATAATGGCTGGCAGGCCTGTAGCACTGTGAGCTGCACTGGTGATTATTGCTATGGCTGTGGGCAAGTACTTTAGAAGCAAAAAAAAAAAAAAAATTCTAATTTTGAGTGGGCTTATGTGAGAGGTATCATACTTCATTTTCCTGGTTACTGGGCACTTTCACCTTCTGTTAGTTTCAAGAGAGGGCTGGCTACTTGGGGAGCACATGAGGCAGTGAGGTTTAGCAAGCACTGAAGAAAAACTGTGGCCTTAAGCAGTGGGAAGGACCTCAACTTCAAAAGCTGTGCTGCGAGGACAGTAGTATGCATGGCAGTGGTACTGGAGGAATTAGGAAAATTATCTGAAAACATCTTCAGCTGGGAGATAAATATAGAGGAAGTACAAAGTGATCCAGTCAGCGAGAGACAGAGTCTGCAGGGGAAAAGATTAACAAATTTATTTTTGTCTTTGTGTGCGACAAATCTCCCCCAAAGGCCTGTCTTACACAACCGCCACATCTAGTTTCTGCCCCCAAACTGGGAAATCCTAGGAGTGCTGAGCCAGTTGCAGGAATCTGATCTTGAAAAGAACTAAAATATGCAAATCCTCTGAGGATATCCAGATTTAGCGTCCCCCCTGCCCTTTTTTATTGTAGCGGGGTCAGCCACTCTGCATGCTGGGAACGGAGAAAGGGGGAAGGTTCAGAAGGACTCTTCCCTTCGCTCCTTTCCCCAATGCAAAGACATCCTTCTGTCCCCATTGCCGGTGTCCCTGCCAGTATGAAGCATGGGAGATAAGCAAGCCCTCTTTCCTCTCCTCCCCTCGAGTAACACCCATGTGGAAGTCTGTACAGCAAAGGGGAAGATCTTAAGACACATTATCGTCCCCTTCCCAGCCCCAGTTACTTGGGCGTCTCATTTCCAGCTCCTTGCTTGCATCTGACCTCCTAGCTAGTGCCGAGATTAGAAATTTGCCAACTGACTTGTGAAGAGTTACAATCTTACTCAAGTTATGAACAAAGTAGACTGGACATACCCAGGCAGTGGGTGGGCTTGTCCCAGCCAGGGCAGTGGTGACTCAGAAAGCAGTAGATCTTCTATCTCAAGAAGTACTGAAACATGAGCTGGAGCAAGAGGGAGCAGTACCAGCTGTCTGGAGCTGCCCCAGTGCTGTAGCAAGCCCCTTTACCAAAGTATTTCAGATTCCCTTTTGTCTTCTCAGTTGCTAATTGCAGATCATGGAACTTTTTCGTGATTAATGGAGTTCCCTTCCCTTTGAAGCCAGGTTTTTGACAGAGTTGTGACTCAGTAACAGCACTTCTTTTCATTACCTGTCTGGCTGAGTTGCCTTGCTGGACTTTGTGGCAAAAGACAATCAGTGTGGTGTGAAATCTGCATTCTGGTGAGCAGCAATTAAGACTGGAGAAAGCAGAGCGTTCGGTCTGCAACATGCAGAGGAGACTGCAGTCGGATGGAGGGCTTCAGCAGGAGCACTGCATGTCTAAGAAACTGGGCCCACATCAGACATCAGCATGTGTTGAGAGCGCCATGTGAACCACTCTAAAATGAGTGTTACCTACAGTACATTACTGCTTATCAAAGTATGCTTAGGGAGACAAAAGCGATTGATCATTTCATTTGTTGTCAATAGGGCCTCGAGTTAGCATGCTGCTGGAAAAAAAATGGGATTAGTGCACACCTCCAAAGATGGATTGTCTTTCTGCCTATAGATGCAGGAAGGTGTCCTTTGGTTTTCACAGCTGCTTCACAACTTCAAGGATTTCTTCACTACAGGCTTTGTACACGAAACAAAGCAGCATTAAAATGGAATGAAGGCTGCTGAAGGAGTCAGGCACCAAAACACCATGGCAGTATTATAATCACTGCCAAATCAAGCAGTATAGAGCTGGGCAAAGCAAGGTTACTGTTCTTTTTGAGAGGAGTGTGGGAATGTGAAGATGGGCAGTACATAAAGCCACATAAGGGGTGCCGTGCTCTTGCTATACTGCTCCAGCAGGGTGCCCTGAGGTTACAGTGCAGAAGCAAGCAGAGATGAACTTTTAGAAAAACCTCTCCAAACCATTTCCCTACCTCAGGCCTGCCATGACATCATCGTAAACTAGGATTAATCCAGTCACTTAAATATGCTGCAGGCACACACTTGACTAGCATGAGCGGGTCATGTCTGCGAGACTGAGCAGAACTGCTGCCAAATGAAGAGCGTCGCTACTTTTCTTCAGGCTGCCTTCTCTTCTGCTCCTCTCTCTCACTGCATTTGGGATGAGTAAGGGAACATGGACTTTGCAAGAGATCAATGGGGCATCAGCAAAGTGATGTGGGTTTGCAGCTGCTTTGCTTTGCCAGAGAAGCCTAGAGCAGCAGCAGACCTGTGGTTTGTGACCACAAGGTTGGGCTTGAGGTTGTGCAAAGGGGAAAGGCTGCTCCTTCTTTCTCTGCATGCTGAGACCTCCCTTTGCATGCTTCTACTTGCTGGAGTGGAGTCTGGGTAGAAGAAGCCTAGGAGGTTTGCCAGGCACTCATGCCCAGGTTAATACACAGTCATGGACTCCTTAAAGAGGACAGCCAACAGGGCCTACCAGCACCTGCTTTTCTCTGTTTTCATCCCATCTTCCTCATTATTGCACAGGGTTCTTACAGTGACGCACAGAGTAAAGCAGTGTTTTTATGCAGTGTTGAAACAATGTCTCCCCATAGAAGTTATCTGGGCATCTAATGGGGTCTTTCTGTGATCAGTGTATTCACAGGAGTCTGTCACAACACTGATTTAAATACAAAGCATTTCTTCACATATTCCAGCGTAGCACAGGATGTTTGCTGAATTTTAACTCCATGGAAAGCTTTGGGAGAGCCTGATTCCTCACTGGTAAAATCACCTGGGATAAAGAAAAGACCAGGGGCAGTGTCTGGTCCTTTGAGGACTCAGCTTTTCAAAATTTCTCAATTTTTCAGCTGATGACCTGTCTTGCTTGGAAATCCCTGTAAAATACCGTGTTGTCCTCAAAAGATAAATCCTTTAAGTTTGGGGCGTATGTGCTATTCACAGAAAATAACGGTCATGAGTTGCAGAATTACTTGGGTGTCGCAGCACTATCAAACTATCAAGCTGCAACAAGGCTTTTACTGTCCCATACCAGCCCTCTCATGCCTCAGCACCACCATCAGTCTTATACAAGGTCTCAATGGTTCATCTGCTGTCCGTGCTGTTTCTTCATTCTCTTCAGGCCACTCCACCCTGCTTCCTGCCTCTCTCCTACATCCAGGGCTCCTCTTCATCTGCTGCCTCTCTTCAGGCAGTGCTCCTCTTCCACCAGTGCTCCTTCTCTTCCAGGCTCCTCAGTGCTCTTTAGCTACTTAGCAGGAACAAGCCACAGCTGTACATTATCCACGTCAGCCAACCCACCGCCCCAGCAGCAAGCCCACAACTGTATATTATCAATGTTAATTAATGTTAATCAATGTTAATTAACCCTCTACACCTGGGGACTGTTAGGTATGACTCCCACATTGACCCCAGGGGATGGCTGCCAGAAGAAAACCACAGCTCCACAAGATGTGTTTCCTCAGTTGGCCCAGCCCCTGTTATGAGAAGTGCCCTTGACTCACTACAACATGATGTGCACCTCTTCCCAGAGCTGGCCCAAGTCCCTTATTCCAACCCATGCATGAGTGGAGGGCAAGAAAGATGTCAGCGCCCCAGCAGAGTGGGAGTCCCAGGTGCATGGTCCTAGGCAAAGTCAGTGATGCCAATAATTTAAGAGTAGAGAGACCAGCTGCCGTTGCAAAGAGAAATAGGGAATACTATGGGAAAAAAGCAACGCAAGGCTGTTTTGACCCTCCTGGTTTGGGAGGACCACCAACAATTTGCCTCAGAGCTTTTTGCAGGATTGCTGGTTGAAAAACTGTGCAGGTGCACTGTCCTACCTGCTGCTTACACAGGGGCAAAGGACTCCAGGCCCACCAAGAAGGACCTTTCCCTTCATGTGCATTGCTTTCTGGGTTGTGTGCAAAGTGAGGTGACACAAGGTAAGACCCAAGAAAGGCAAAGCAGTTCAGAAGGGCAGAGAAAAGGGGAAAAGAGGGAAAAGAGAATGGTGTTGGAGTTTCTGTTCACCAGGAATTAGCTGAAGGTTTCCAACGGTTCAGCGCTTCTTCTCTACAGCACTGCATGGTCTTTTACTGCCTTTTACAGTCAAACATCTCTGCAGGACTTCTGTCCCAGAAGCAATTTGCTCTCCTATACTGCCCGACTGTATGTGTGGTCAGGATAACCAAGCTCTCTGTAGCTGGGGAATTTCTGAAACATGAGCTTGGGCAAGGAGTGAAAGAAATAGGGATAGAGGCTCAACAGCTTTCCTGCTTGCTGACTTTTGGAACAAAGAAAGGATGGTTTTCCTCTGCACTCACCTTTCTGTTCTAATTAGCCCTGCCCTATGGGGCATCTGCAGCACAGGTGTAGTTTGTATGAAATGTTTTTCTGCCCTGGGAACAGAAAGTCAGCCCTTTCATCGGTTCAACATTGCCATACACTGCGAGCTTCCAGTGACAGAGTGATGTGATGCACAGCAAGGGAGCGGTTGGGCTTCAGGGGGTGGGAAGAGGAGGGATCTTTTTTTCTAGAAAAGTAATTAAAAATTATTTCCATGGTGGATACCTCCCCCACAGCCTGGTTACAGAGAGCATTCAGCACAGAAATGGGACAGAACTGAATTTTCATTTTTGCTTTGCAGTTCACCTTTAAAGTGAAAGGGGACTTTTGTGGGCCTGAATGACTCTTCGTGGACTTTGGTTCCTTCAGGCTTGCAGCATACAGGTTGCAGTTTCAAAAGTGCAGAGCCTTTTAAGGGTAGATGTGACATCAGTAGGAGTTTCCAGCCCCTGCACATGTACTGCCGAGAAGGTTTTTGTTCTCCTTTTGGTTGCAAAGGAGACTCTTAGGGGCAAGGCGTGGAGAACCTCATGCAACTCATGATGCGATGTCACCCTGACATTTACTGTACGCCCACTCTTCCCCTATTGCTGCAAAAGAAAATAGAAAATTGTCTTTATGAGGCTCCACAATCCCAAAGTTTGACTGGCTCCTTTTGTGAGTGTCTCCAGCAATAGTAAGAGCTGAACTGTGAGAACAAGTGGCGATGTGGTCAAGGGGAAAAAAAACACGTACACACACAAATGCATGCAGACACGCAGGAGGAGGAACTTCAAGAATCACAGCCTAAAGTGGGCTCCTTTAAGGGGAACAGAAGGAAATGTTTTTTCACACAGCATGTAATCAAACTGTGCAACTCATCATCACAGGATGTTGTGGAAGCCAAAAATATATGTGCAATCCTGAAGGGACAAGAACTCTTCCTGAAGGGTAGGTCTAGCAGTAGTGATTAAACTGCCGATGCCAAGAAATCCCAAAATTCCTGGCTGCCAAAGGTTGGCAGGGCATGGTAGTTCTTATCCCATGTGGTGTGGAAGAACTAATTTTTCTGCCATTTTGCTACCAGTTGCTGGCTGACACAAGTCAGCAGGCTGAGTGGGCTCCTGGTCTGCCCCAGTTTGGTTGCTCAGAGTCTGCAGTGCATTATAAGGGGAAGTACAGGTGGCGGGGGGAAAAAACTGAGTTTGAATCTTTCCCTTTGGAAGGCCAATGAAGTGACTGAGTGGAGGGAACCAGTTAAATGAGAAGTTACTAATTTAATTACGTATTCTATTTTATTTAATTAATATTAGAACATTCCATAGTGTTGCCAGGACCTCCCCAGTATTTTTCAATGTGTTTCCTACAGATCTAACGTAAAGCGTGCAAGTGGGACAGGGTAGGTGAGCCACGGGAAAAGGGGGTAAAAGCTTATTTTGTGTTCTATCCCAGGCTCTCTGTCTGGGCTTAACTTCAGCAAGCTTCTCTCAGTGCTGCCCCAAGATCCCTCTGCGCCAGGGCACTGGCTGATCATCTGCTTGTCTCCCTCCAGCACCAGCAGCTGGAGGATTGCGGAGCACGTCATCAAGGTGTGCCGCTGGGCACAGGTCAGCATGCCACAGGGGTCTCTCTGTCAGCTGTGTAACGGTGTCCCAGCGGTCTGGGAGTCACTGCTAAGCAAATGAGCCCTGGCTGGCAGCAAGCTTGTGGCTGTTTTGGACATTTCAGCTGAATCTGTATATCACAGCACCCCAGACACACCCTGAGCGATGCACTCTGTGCCTGTGGACAGCATGGCTGTGGTTAGGCATTAGCTGTGACAACAATGTGTGAGCCAGCATCAGCCAGACTTTTCTGGGGTGGGTGTCAGTTCCTAGACTCAGTTTTGTTAAGCCGTCAGGCAGAGGCTTTGCACATGGGGTCTTACCTCCACTGATGGGTGATGCTGCACTGTCCCCACCAGTGACACACTGCCTGGTCAGGACTTCCCTGCTTTCTCTCTCAGACACGTTTACTGAGATCTGTTCTTCAGGGAAGGCAGAAGGAATTTAAATTTCCTCTGTCCTGAGGCTGGCTATTTCCTTGTTTTGCTGCTCTCAGTCAATGGAGTGCAATAGATTGGTATCTCCCTTCCACTACCGAAGATGGGTGCTAAGGTAGTGAGGCTGAGGCAAGCAGGGCAAACACAGAGCAGCCCGACTTTCTGGACTAACAAAGCACCGTGTGTAGGGATAAGTATCATCCTGAAGGTTGCACAAACCCAGCCAAAAGCCTAACCATCTGCCTTGGCCTTCGTGCAGCACAGGACCGCATGTCAGTACTGGGCCACTCTTCCAGCAACAGCAGGAGCTCCTGGCTAGGCTGCTCCCTCGTGTGTCAGGTCCTGGCCCCTGCAAGCACCTACCCACTGGAAAGAGGAAGGGGAGTGGGAAAGCAGGGCTGATCACGGGAGTGGAGTGCATAGAAGTCATAGTGCGAAGGATGGGGATTACAGCTGACACGGTCAAAGCTGTACCTGATTTCCCCCTGCAAGGATTTCAGCTTGTTATTGTAAGCACATGCCTGCATACTAGGTATGGCACTGACACGGTCGCTGGGCAGGATTTGAGGAATGCCTGTGCTGGTTTGCAAGGCAGGCGCAAGGGGCTTGACAAATATAAATTTTTTAGCTAGACTAGGCAAAATTGTTCATGTGCTGATAATAGAAGGCTGATGACAATGTAGCTGTAACCTTTGTTTTATCATTGTAGGGCTGCTTCTAGCTTCTGGGATCTTGAAAGTTTTGGGTTTTTTTCTTTTACAAAAGAAAACCTTCCAAAGAACCCCCCAAACCCCCAAACTAACAGTCCACTGTGGCCCTGTTTGGCATGCAGGGAACCCACCGGAGGGTGACACAGACTTTCCAAACATTGAGCTTTGAAAAGGGAAAGCAGAGGAGATAGCAGTTTGGGCACATGTGGTTTTATCCCTTTACATGAATAATGGCAATTTTTTCATCTCAGGTGTGTCTTTTTTAAGGGAGCAGCAAAATTTCTGTTCAGGCAGGTAGCTCTACTGTCTTTGCCTTCGGCAGGTAGCTCTACTGTCTTTGCCTTCAGTAATCCGTGCAGAAATCATTGCATGCCTGCTAGCTCAGGATCCTACGTAGGACTGGAGCATCATGTAAAAGGCAATGCCAAGGAAGGCCTCCCCTCAGTGCAGACCTGAAGTAGCAAACAGCTCGGTGGGTGATGAAATACATTAGTGGGTGCAGACAGAGCTGAAAGAGGTGAGCTCTGTGCAGCAGACTCTGGCACAAGGCTATATCACTGTCTCACTGACTTTTGTTTGCCCCCCCACCTACAGGCTATGCACTGGAGAAGAAAGTAGTCAAAAGCAAAGTGGGAGAAAAAGTCGGCCTGCCTTGTTGTCATGAAATTCCCAGCTCGGAAAGCCTACATAATTACCGGGTCTACTGGCAGAAGAATACTACAGAGGTAGTGCTTGCTTACGCAGAGGGGAAGAAGATCTCCGAGCATCACCGGTATGAGAACCGGACAGAGTTGGACACCAGGAACCTCACCCTGTGGATCTCCCACTCGGAAATCCCAGACAATGGCTCTTACCAGTGTGTAGTTCAACAGCGCAGACTTTTGCAGAACACAGTTGTTGTGTGTGATGAGCGTGTCACCCTCATTGTTACAGGTAGGTGGATTTCCTCCCGACACCTGAAGCTTTCCGGTGTCAGCCTCTGGGGGTAAAGGACACTGCTCCTAGCTTTAGTCATAGTGTAGCAGATAGACTTTAATCAGGAAGCCTAGAAGAGTGCTGGAAGGTGCATTAAGTATTTCCATTCTAGCAGCCTCCCTCCTTACCTTTCCAAAGCTACCCCAGGTACAGAAAATTTGTCTTTCCCACCATCCTCCCCTTGATGCCCCCTCTTGGGAAAGGGCCCCTCCCAGGACAGCTCCCCAGGTACCACTGCTGGTGGGTGCCCTAGGACACCTCTGTCCCTTGCTATCTTTTGGGCAAAGCAGAAACTAAGTCCTTGGTGCACTGGAAGTGTCCAAGCCAAAAGAAGAATAGGGTGGCATTGCTCCTCTGTGGCCACGGCAGCATGCCAGCCCAGGCTCCCCAGCAGGCTGGCCAGCTCGCCAGCTGCACTGCAGCTCCACAACCAAAGGCTGAACTCAGCTGCAGATTTGAGGCTTTTTACCTTCAAGAAACAACCTGAGTTCCTTTGCTCAAAACGAACCTGAATCTTTTCTTGGGGGTTACAAAAAGTTCCATTGACATTATTTTCCATTTCCACCACTGTTATTTTGGCAGTTGGTTTCCACCAAAGACAGAGATACTGGTAACATATATAAATATATACATACATTTGAATACCTTTACCAGCAGAGAGTTCCAGGAATCTTTCAGACAAGACAGTGAATGAGCGTTCCCCATCTTGAATGAGTTTCATCAGCAAAAAACAACAGTGTCCTGAGGTCTGGCCATTGTCTGCTTTTTTGAGGGCATGGTAGTCATATGTGCAAGGAGACAAATTTAGTGATCTTTCTGGAACCTGATATGAAAAAAGGGAAGTGCACTGCCAGCACCCTCTCTAGCTGTGAGGGCTTTGGAATTAACTGCATGAAAAATGTGAAATTATGATGCCTTTTCCTCCTTGCAAATACTCCAGTTTCTTTCCTTCTAGAAATCTCCTTGCTGTCTTAACAGACCGGTTGTAATAATTGTGGACTTCTGCTCCCTTTGGTCAAGTGGGATCAGTTATTGCGGGGATCGGGAAAGGGAAAGCTCCCCTCAGCCCTGCTGGAATCAGGCTAACCACAGAGAGGCAGAAAGGTGTTACTCCCTGGTGACTGATCAGGGAGCCTCGGTGAAGCTGTCTGGGATGTTTGAAGGGACTTTCCAGACTGGATGTCAATGCCATATTAATCAAGAGACAGTGGGCCTGGAATGAAATCTGGGCCTCTCTTTGTCTGCCACTGGTTGGCCATGCAATGTTGAGCAAGTTTCTTTCACTAGTTACTAGTTCCTCAGTAGCCAAAACCATGGGTTTGTGGCCAGCAGAAGCTGTGGAAGACACGCTACGACTGCAGGGCCATCTGCCTTGTGCAGATCCCAGCAGTCATGTGGTCAAATGGCGAGGCAGGCAGGGAGCAATTGCAGACAAAACCTTAGCTGCTCCAAAAAGGGTCATTTTGCAGTGAGTTGAGCAACTTGCTGCAGCAACCTGCCTGGCCTTGCCATGGCTGGGGCTAGTGCCAGAGGGGGTGTGCAGGCTACAGACCTACAGCTGGCAGGGGTGGGAGGGACAATTTGGTCCCTTTGGCAATGGTGGTGTTGGTGTGACTTACGCCCACCAGGAAGCCACGTGCTGAGTCTTTTTCTGACTGGTGCCTTTCTTGCTAAAGATGTGGTGCTGTGGAGATTTTTCCAGTGGGAAAGTTGCCTTAAATAGTTCCTTTGCCACCCCTTGCCGCCTCCTCCTCCTCACCCTGGACTGTTTGCTGCAACCCATGGGCATCCTTAGTTGTACCAATGCAACAATTTGCAGTAACATGGTGAACCAGACTGGCAAAGTGAAGCAGACTAAAAAGGGCACCACCCTTCTCCCTCTTCACTCATACTAGTCTTCTCATTCATTTCACCATGCAGCCTCACAAACACTTGCAGCAATACACCTGACTAGGTGAGAAGGCATGGAACAACCTGTGTGGGTGGGAAACCTCTGAAAATTGGTTTTGTCAGCGACAAAAACATCAGTGACAATATGGTCTGAGAGAACCCGTGCATTGCTACGCATTTTTGCAATGTATGACTTGGTCTTGCTCTCAGCTGGGCCTTCTGGAGGGGCTCTCATGCAGAAAATATAGTTCAGTCTCTTGCTGGCTATCCTGGCTGAAAGTCCAACATGTGAGTCACCTCCTCTCCCAGCAGAGGTGGACCCTTTGTGAGCTTTTGGCTAGGAAAGGACTACTGAGGGAGGGGAAATGAAATTGTCCGCCATTGCCTGTAATACGGATTTTTATTCAATCCTGTATTTTTCCTACCTGTTTTATGATTCCTTCTGTTGTTCCACAAACTGCTGTATGTAGAGAGAAATGGTGGCATTGGAGAGGTGGGGTCATGAAGTCTGCGTACAGCACAGGAAGGAGAAGAAGCAAAGGCCTAGGCCATATCCAGTCAAGGCTGTGGGGAGAGCGCTAAGGCATGAGAAAGGCCAAACAGATTACTATAGAGGAAGAACGCCCTGTGGGGGAGTCTTTGCTTTGACCATGGGTGATCAGGACTGCAGCCCTCATTGTAATCTGACAGAATGGTAACTAAATCTTTCTTGCTTCAGCTGACTTCAGTGAGCCAAACATAACAGCAGAAGTATCCGCTACTTCTTGTGAATCAACTGAGATGGTGGTAACATGTTCTTCTCATGGAGGTTTCCCCAAACCCAAAATCTCTGGAACCCTCAACAACATGTCTGTGGTGTGGAATGCCACCTGGGTGTCCGAGTCCAGCTTCAGCCCATACAACGTCACTGGCAAGCTGTCGCTCAACGTGACCAAGGACGTCAACATCACTTGCTCTGTTGAATACGGTGGCTTTGCCAAGACCACCAGTTTGATTCTGAGTAGGTTTTATTAATAGTTTGTGTTACAAAACCATTTTGTTGAATCTGCTGATTTGCCTCTCTGAGAAAGCAATAGATTTTGTGTATCTGTTCATGCAGGGATGACCCAATGATGCCACCTGTGAGCTGCACACCAAAATATTTCAAAGGCTGTAAGACAGCAGGGTGGGAAAAGAGAGTTATGACAGTACTGACAAGGCAAGATGGCTCTGTCTTCCTGCTGCTCTACTGCAAGTCACAGCTGGGCTGAGAGGGCAGCTGGATCCCGTTGTGATCTGGTGATGTCAGCCTCAGTAGCTCCCACAGGCTGGGGTTGCCACCACCCAGTGCCCCTCTGCACCAGCATAGTCTTGCAGCCAGTTGCGTGACACAGACTTGGCATTTGAATGAGGAGCTTGAGAAATTGTGCCTTAAAAGCTACATGTTGCGCTGAAAAATAATTTCCTCATTTAACAAGCATGTTTGTTCCTGCTTCAGAAGCTGTCAGCTGGAATTTAGAAAAAATTCTGCTTTCATGCATGTATTTAATAAAGGGTTAATTCATACAGAAAAAAATCCATCACTGTGTGTGGCTTGAAAGTGATAACGTAGTAGATAAGTCTGTGCTTTGAAAAGCTTGAGGCACAAATGGAAACAGTATGAGGGAAGGCAACACACTACAGTCCAGATGTTTTGCAGTAGAAGAGGATTTGCAAGAAAATCCTTAAAGCCAAAAGAATTTTTTTTTTTTTAATGTTGTTACTAAAAAAGTATTCTGAAATGTCTCTGGGTCTGAAGTTTTCACTGTAGAGATAAGGGTATCTTCAAGGGAAGCTAGAGAAGTGCTATTTTTCCTAGGGAATTGTATCTTATTCATCAAGGTGCCTCATTCATCAATCTTACTAAAATCAAAGGGGCTCGTGAGGAGAGGTGCCATTCAGCTTCAGAACAAATGCCAGAAACTAGTGCTTTATGAATATCGGTTATTGCTGGATGTAGTGCATAATGTCCCTAGAGATGGTAATGGAAGAAGGTTATGAGTATCATACTATATAGAAAAGGAGAGTAACAAAAAAAGTAATAATAGTAATACACTGTTGTCATACAGATTCTCAGAGGAGGGTGCAATCAACAGTGACAACAGCAGTCACAAAACCCCCACTTGTTGATTTTTAAGATGTGGAACCACTCCCATTTTGGTATGATGGAAACGGTCCTTGAATCAAGTCTTTCCTGAACATGGAGTTCCAGACAGAATATAGCATCTGGTAAATTAGGAGACAAACCCTACAGTGGAGGGGAAGATCATACAGTGGATCAGGCTAGTGTCTTAGAAGTTGAATGATGCTTAATTGTGCCAGATGCAGATGATGAGGACCTGAAGACCCATGAACATGCACCAAGTCTGTCCCTCCTGTTGAATTAGAGTTGTCCTGTACTGTACAAGAATGACCCGTTCTTACCTAATGTCTGAGTGGCAGAACGGTCATCTCCAGTGGTGAAAAGCTAAGGCTCCAGATCCACTGAAACTGAACTCTGCCACAACACTTTTCCCACCATGCAGAAAAAAGTCTCTTCTAGTCTAATGCATCATTCTCCATAACTTGTGAATGCAGAGGGGGAAAAAATAGGCATAAATTGGGTGAAAACACTGAGAAAAAATGCAGAGTACCTTTAAGAATGGAAGTTTTCTAGATATGGACTCAGACTTCTCCACCAAGCCTAACCAGTTTCTTTAAAAAAAGTTCTTACGTTTTTAAATATTGCCTGTCTTGGCCCTGTTCTGGACAAAGACCCAACATTTCAGATTCTGTGGATGTGTTAAAAATTTCAGCACATAGCAAATTGTGGGGAAATGGAAGAAATTTAGGTACTAGCTTCGTCTATTTGTTTATTGAATAGTTAAGTTTTCAGGCTGAATATCTGAGTTAGTATTTTGCCAGAACCACCAAAATTCACATACCTGCTCTTACATGAAAATGCCAATATGTTGTTGGGTCTTTTATTTATGTTTTATTTCTTCTGTCTCAGAAAAAACAAATTACTGCATTGACCCTACTGTGCCTCCATCTTATAATGTCATTACTGCCTCAAGTATCATCATTATCATCTTCCTTTTGGCTATCACCCTAGCAGCAAGATACCTCCCAAGGCATGGTAAGTGTAGCTCCTTTTTCAAGAAACAGTCTTTTCCTGTTTATGGAGTTTCCATGTAAAATACACATTTATAGAAAATATACTGACACACTAGGTATTTTTGTACCTTCTCATTTCCCTTTTTTTTTTTTTTTTTTTTAATGCAACATCTACTGTCACAAAATCTAAGTCCAGCTCAGGACTTTCCTACATTTTGTGTGCAGGCAGCACTAGGGTGCAGGTTTAAGAGTGAAGGGGTGATGGGGAGTTTTGACAGCAGATCAGAGTATTTCCAAAATCAGGGGTATACATAATTGAAGAGATTCACAAAGGTCCATTTTGATGTATTAAGGTGCTTGACAATGCCAAGAATCTTGGTCATTGTCGTAGACACAACTGAGCACTGACAGTTTCAAAATGGGATCTCTCTACACACCCTACTTAGACAATCCCTCAGAAAAGTCACAGAGCCAAAGTTACAAAAATACATAGTGCTAGGGCCACAGAAAAGACTTAAGCATAGCAGTGTCCCACTTTTCGGAGAACCCCAACTGGAAGACATGGATTTGTTGTCTTTTTGTGGCCAAAACCAGCACAGGTGAGGTGCCCTGTCCCAACATATGAAGTATTCTGTAACTCCAGGCATGTCTCCAAGAGTTTTTCAATGGCAAAGGGGACCTCAAGCATCTCAGGGTTAGCTGGCAGCTGAGTAGATTTTTTTTTTTTTTTTTGCTCAAAAAATATCTCATCTGTTAACTGTTGCTCCTAATCATGTCTAAGCTGACCTAGCCAAAAAGTCCCTGAAAATGTGGGTAGACATCTAATGGATTTATACAGGCAGCTAAGCATCCAGTCAGTACTGAAAGTCAACAGCAGTATCCACACCCTGTTAGCTGCTTTGAAAGGCAGTCCTGGAGAAAGACAGCAACACGTTATAAATATCACCCAATCAAGTTCTGGTCACTGGGGAAGTCAAGTCTGGAGACAAGTATCCCACACTGAGGGCGCTCTAGGTTCAGCCCACTTAAACCAGAAGCTACCAGTCTGAGCATCTTAGCTCATCACAGTCGCAGTGGCACCCCTGGTTGGAAAGAGGTTATTTGCTAACCAGCAGGGACTCAGTTTGCTTAGGGACACTTTTAATTTTGTCATGCTTGTGTCTTCTGCTACCTCTGTTTCAACTTCAGACAAGTTCACTCCCAAGTCAGAGGTGTGGAGGTAGCGTTACTATTTTTCTTTTTCCCTCCTCAGCAACCACATCCCTTCAAAAACCCATGTGACCACTGAGTCAGGCTGAGCTAATTCTCTTTCTGGTGTTTTATCACAAAGAAGGGAAGCTTCTGAAGGCAGTGACTCTTGGCTACACCTGTGCACCTCCTCATTTCCACTCGTGCCCCTATGACAGCAGTGCTGGTTCTCCCCTGCTGTTCCCTGGGGCTATGTCAATAGGAATGCAGCAAGCAGATTGAAACCAAGAAAAATCACAGCTGATCACAGCCTGTGCTGTTAGGTGTGTGGATAATGAACCTCTGATTACAGGAGAAAATGAACTGGAATTGGAAGATTTGGCTCTAAACAAATATAGGCTGGAAATTAAAAGGTTCCTTAATTAGTGTTAGTAGTATTCTGGAGCATTCTGAGATAGCGTTTTATATAGAAACCAAATTGCTTTTAAAGTAGATATAAAAAGCATACCAATGTGGTCGAATCTGATCACCTGCAACAGCATGGGACATGGCTGCATAAACTGGAATTTCCCTTTCAGTCCCATTTTCCTAATATGCACAGGGAGTAGATTTGCCGAGTCAGGTGGTGCTATTTCATACAGCCACTTTTCAGACCAGGCGTATATTGTAAGAAACTGAAGCTAAGAGCTTCAATCCAACTTCCCAGTTTGTACAGTCGTCACATTTCAGTGCTGCTGTGCGTTGCCACCTGTCTGGGAAGGGAAATATCTGTCCTAAGAGTGCTTTCTGCTGGTGTTGCTACGGGTCACCTTTCAAGAGCTACTGTGGGAGCTCAGAACAGGTCTGAGAGTACCTCTGTTGTTCTGACATATGGAGAGCTGAGTTGGAAGCTGCCTTGATGCTAAGAGTGGTTTCTGAGCTCAAAAATCCATGCTTCAAAGAGCTGAAGTGTGGGAGGGGAGAACAGAAAGATAGAGCAAAACGGAAATAAGAGTTCTCAGATGTGTAATTGTGGTGGTGACCAAAACATCTAGATGCTTTGTTGAGGTTTGCAACCCCCCTACTTTGAGGAGCTCATAGCCTATCTTTGTAGTAATTTAAAAATGGAAACTCTTGAGATTTTTTTTTTTGGGGGGGGAGCTCTTCAATTAATTTAACACAAAGTACCAAGATTAGACCAAAATTAGAGGTCACTTAAAGGATAGCTTAGGATCCATGTTGTAAAATTTGTGCAAGTACAATTTGCTGTAATAGTACAGAGAAAGTCATCTTGAATTATTAAAACAAAAGTCATTCATAGGTGCTGAGATACTAAGGGGATCTATTTAATCTGAATTCCTTTTAAAGCACTGAAAGAGTTTGTTGGCTGGTTCTTACACTGGTGTTCTTTCACTTGCTTGGGTAAACTGCATTTAGTGACATGTAGATTTTACCATTATTTCCCTTCTGACCTTATTTTAGCATATAGCAACCTGTCTTTGTGCCAGGCTGAGGTCCTAGCCCTGTGCTAATGAGAACTGTTTTATCCATATGACACTATATAGGTAACATTTATACATAACAGAGCTTTCTACCAGATCAGACTATGGCTATCAGACTATGGGCCAGCCATATTCAGATGTACTGCAGGGATAAGCGCTGCCAAGGAAAAATAGAAGTAACCAGACCTGAAAGATTTCTCCTTCTTTAATTTCTTCTCTTCTTTCTTTCCACTCTCAGTTATACTTTGTTGAAGAAGACATTTGGATTCAGCACTTTTATATCTTCTGGAATTCCAAATACTAATGAGGGATCTTCTTTTTCAGTCTGTTCTCACTGTTGTAAGCCTCAGGATTCAGTGGAAGAGGGTGTGAAAGAATGTACGAAGCCACCCATGAGCTCTAAAGTGACATCTGAAACATCATCTGTATGATCAGATTGCATTTGCAGGTAGTTTTCTTCACCATTCTTCTCTTGGCAAAATAGCTTCTCAAATACTATTAGATTCCCATGTGATGTTAGCTCACAAAACCACGTGTGGCTTTTAACATGAGTGTGTGCAGTCCTTTAGGGTAAACAAAAGCACTAGGGTGCTGCTGCCAACTCAGACACGTGGTGTTTCCCAGTCAGGTAACCAGAGGAATGATGCTCATGTTGCTTGTGGTGTATGGCTTGCTTTGAGTTATCTCAAATTTCTGGAAATGAATCTAGCGAAAAATGTTGGGGAACTGAATTTCCTGGGCTGCTAAGCTGCTTTCTCCACAGAATGGACCCTGCATGGATGATGTGCAAGGTGTTGTGGCATTCATTTCCTTAATTAACATAAATTTTTAGGGACTAAATGGGGATGAAAAGAGAGATGAAAGAGAAGGAACATTTGACAACTCTGACGGTCAGTGCCTCCTCTGAACCTGTGTAAGGAAGCTGGTTAATATCTGAGAGGTGGGTTTGTAGCACAGTCATCCATGTATCAGGGTCTGCAGTGACATCCCCTGCTGCTGCCCTTGTGCTCATTTTAGGGGCCTCCCAGAACTGGGCAGTCTTCTAGTTCCTGTCTTGTTGGACTCATTTGTGAGTAGCTCATCACTACTACAGGTCACACATGTGGCTTCAGACCCTAGAGGTTATTTCTGGCTGATGTCCTATGAGCCATGTGCCTGATCTGATTCGTAAATATGGGAACATCACTGATGATAGAAACGAAGGATTGACAAAATGGTGATGAGGGAGAGGTGAACAAGAAGAGAACAACTCCAGCTTTCCCAGTAAGATTAGCAATGCCAGTCTACTTCTGAGATATCTCCCTTCCCTTCAGCAGCTGGAGGAATGGAGAAGGAAAAGTTTTCCCTCTAAGACTTGCCCAGGAAACACTCATATTTTAAAAGGAGTTACTTTTGATAATGAGGTGTTGTGAAGGATGGGCTGGGGAAGACTCTGGCTTAGCAGGGTTTTATGACTACAAAGCTTTATATTCATTTTGGCTTGAGAGTGCAGCTGTGTTCAGGGCTGTGTCTTCCAAAAAGACATTTTTCAAGCCAAGAGACTTAGGAAAGATTAGCAGCTAACTCTGTTCTTACTCGCATCATTATCCAGGTGACTGCATTTCCTGCTCTCACCACAGCATGCTGAATTGCCAGGGTAATGTAGTAGAGCAACAGCTGGAGAGTCCTAGAAGTCATGAATTTGTCACATTGTGTGTTGCAGTAATCTAAAAGCTTAACGTTTTTGAGATGGAAAAGAGGGGAAACGTATCATTTCCAAACCTGACCACCCACTCACATTCTCCTCTGGGGAAGGCCCTATCTGGAACAGATACTAGAGCCTTGGTTAGCATGAATTTGGTGGGAGGCAGGTTGTGATGGGAGTGACAGGAGTTCATCTACTGAATAAATCCCTTCTGCCGCATTGCTCTTTTGTTATAAAAGCTTGCCAGGCTTCTTCTGTAAGTGGCTGGTGTTTCCCAACTCCAGTGCCTGGAAGGGCTGCTGTCTGTGGACAGGGATGGAAGAAGCTGTGCTTCCTTAGTGGCGTCTTGTAACTTTGTGATGTGCTGAGCCATGTCCTATTGCTGCTTAAATAGGGTAGTGCATTCATTAGTCACCCTCACTTTGCAGAGGGGTAGCACCTCCGTATGGTCCAAAGGTTTTCAGAGTAAGCATTGAGCCAGTCTGTAGCTCACTGTAGGGCCTGTCTTGAGCTGCCTAGCTCTGAAACAGCTCTGCCTTTACTGTAATAGGAGCCCTCTCGTGGAGGGCTATCACAGGTGATCCCCATTTGTCTCGGCGCTGCAACATTCTGGCTGACATTTAGGATTAAGAAGAAGCGGGGCAAAAAAATCAGTAAAATCTTTTCTTTGTGTCCCTCAGGTTTCTTATCCTGTGTATTGCGCACTGCAGTCCCCACTGTTTGTTATACAGCAATGCTTATTGCGTTGACCCTTTGGCTCTCTGAAAGGGGATGACAGCAGTAGAAAACTGCTCAAGAAGACTGACAACATAACCTTGTGTAAATGAATACAAAACCCCACCTACAGCACACAAGTTGTGGGGTGGTCACATTACAATGGGGTCACTGGAATTCCACCTGGGAGGACCCTCCATGTTCCTGCAATGGGGCAGGAGAAGAGCATCGTCAGCATTGTCACACCAGTTCAAGAGTTTGGGATCCTCTGGCTTTGATGCTGCCTCTATGAAAATCAGGGGGCCTGCAGAGCCCTAGCAGGTAGCCCATGCCCACCTGCCCCCTTCAGTAATGCAAAGCTGGCCTTTGGGAGAGCCCAGACCCTGACACACAATCTCGTCAGGCTCTGCCTCCATGTTGTGACTGGGAGCAGCTAAAACTTCATTTACATTCAGCCTCACACGGGTATCTACCAATACTGTTCTCTGTGCTGGAAGACTTTGGATTTGAACTTGACCATTACAGATGCATGTTCCTTCTCCCCTAAAGAGGCAATAATGCATACACTTCTCGTGAGGCAGCACCTTGAGGTGGGACTGTAAGCCTCATGCTTATTTCCAGTGCTATCAGACTTCTTAGGGAATGATACATACTGAAGGCACACCTAACAGCTAACTAATATTGCTTATCTACAGCAGTGGCAGAAGTTCTCATAACCTTTTTCTCCTGAAAGGACGGTCTCGCCAACCCAGGTACCAAGATACAGCTCCTCCATTAAATCACTCAGAGATACAGGAGCACATCTGACACAGCACAGCCTGCTCGCCGGCGGTGATGCATGTGAGTGCATGGACGTGCACACCTTTGCGCATACACATGTACAAGCTTTAATGTGCATTCCTTGTAAAGCCCCATTTAAGTTTCTGTAACACTCCGTGGTTCTCTCACAAGTATCTGTTGTAATGAAATGTAACTCAGGGCCTTGCTTCCTAAAAATAGGTCTGCTTTTGTTTGTACATTTGCCTAGGAGTATTTGTTAGGGTAAGGGTCTCCAGGTTCTTGGGAGCCTCTCACAGTGACGTAGAGATTTACTTTGTGTTGAATGTTGCTGCTTTCTGCCAGCTTGTCTCTACCCAGCCAGGACTTGAGGGAAGTTCCCTACGGGATGCTGACATTGGATAGGACTCATCTGATCTGGGTGACATTCTTGCCTACTGTGTAGGAAAAAGTGGTTTCTCATTTTGAGGCGAAAAGAGGAAAAAGCCCCAAGCCCCAACAAGATTCCTAAGCAACTCCGCATACTAACCTAACTCGACCCTGCCCTGAGTTTGACAGGTTTGTTTTTCCCTTTTGCTCTGTCCCACTGCCAGCTGTACCCACTCCCTTACTGCTCTATCCACATGTGTAGTTAGCAGGGCAGACCAAAGCCTGAAAGCACCATGCCGTGCCCTTTGTGGGATGTTCTGTTGCTTGAGCCATTTATCTTGCTAGGACACAGCAAAGAAATACTTCATCCACTTCACTTTTTTCTAGCAGGTACATATTGAGAGAGAAATTGCTGGAGGAGATAGGAGGACCAAAAGTAGTTTATAGAGGATTGGACTACGAGAGCCTAAGGGATCACGTCTCTAGTAAAAAATGAAGACACTGCTCTCTCTCTACTCCTGCAGAGTCATGCTGCCCAATCAGCTTTTTTACTGCTTTCCCATTGTATGAGGTGAAATAGGAACTTCAGAATATCCTTATGCAGGGTTTTTTGACAGAGAATAGGCGATAAGGTGGGTGATAGGGAAACAGCGCTCTGCACTTGCACATTCTGGTTGTGAGCAGAACATAGGTGACACCAAAAGCAGTGTTTCCAAAAGGTAGCCTGACCTTATTGCAGGACTTGCGTGTATGGGCAATGACGTCTCATACTTTCCAAGTTTCCTTTTATTTCAGTCTATGCTTGATCTTTCCAGCACAAACTGCTACCTTTTTGCACTCTGAACACCCTCTTTCTGTGTTTTCTTTGCTCATTTTCAACATTGGGCTTCCTTCCCTGCTATCACCACGATGTATTTCCACCTCGTCAACCACACCACAGCTCTGACAGTTGTACCAGCACATTTTCCCTCTGACTGTCCCATGCTCTACTTCTGCTCCTGACTGACAATTGCACAGCCTCCTGGAGAAGGCTTTGTCTTTTGCACTGTGCCAAACCTTTCTACATCACCACAGACTCCTGTGACACTTCAAGTAACTTCTTCTAAAGGAAACAAAAAAGTTTCACTGACAAATATGTCTAGCATCAGTTTTTTATATTCTTGATGGGTGGTTTATTTGGTATATTTTTTCCTTAAGCACTTACATTATGAATCATGTTTTTTATTGCCTTAGGCTGTATTGAGTGAATTGCACACAAATGGTTTCTGTGAGACCTTTTCAGCTTAATATCTGGGTCTTTGTACCAGGTGAGCTGCTCTGTTTATCACAAGTATTTTGTACATAACATTTTTTCCCCAGGGTTCCTCCTTTAATTGTATTAAAAAATAAATGGTAAACTCAGTTTCATTTCCCCAGTAATAAAAGATGTCTGTTCTATGTGCTGGGAGGCGGTAGAGCCTTTCAATTATTCACATGAGCCCCAGCCACCATTTTGCAGCCACTAAAAACATACGCTATGCAGCAACAAGGTAGGTGATGCAGCTGGTTGACAAAGCTATAACAGGTACAGCTGGTATGATGACACAGCTCTGTTCGGTGTGCTCAACAGTAGTGACAAAATGGCACTCAGGTGCCCAGTTTGTAACTTCCACATATTTTGTGTCTCAGTTTATCAGGGATGAATAAATGTCAGTGTAGCTATGGTGCTCGATGCTCAGTTTGCAACAGGTCTGTGTTCTCCATCCCAGAAAGGGAGGTTCTCTGCAAAAGCAAAATCCAGTGTAAGATGTTCTCAGTGTATCCCTGCTACTCGTGGTAACCTACTCTGAAAGTGGAGGACCAGTAACTTCAGTGGCGCGCTGGAGGAGGGGTGGGGGAAAGGGAGAAGGGGTATGAAGAATCCCTTACATTTATATTTAAAAAATAAGTTCTGGACCAACTCATCACTCCCATTTGGACAGTGACGTTGAAAACAAGAAATGTGTAAGTGCAGGGAACTAAATTCAGCAGGAAACAGGGCAAAAAATGGCCGCCAATATTGAGTGTAGATGGAAGTCTCTGCTTCCCCTTGCTAAGTGCGGCATAAGGGCATTTAGCAGGCCCTTCCTTACATGGAGAGAAAATCTGCACAGCTGCTCCACCTTGGCTCTGCCTACCCTCCCATGGGAGAACATCCCTGCATCAATGGTCAGACATGAGAAAATTAGTATTCTTTAGACATCACATCAAATACCACTAAATAAGAATAGAGAAAGATTGAGCAGTGACACAGCTAAGTATCATCAGAAGTGCTGTACAGATAAAAGTGTGGGGTACCGGGTGAGGATGTAAGAGCAAAAAAAGAAGAAGAAAAAAAAAAAGAAAAAGATGAAACATCGCTGTGTAACCACAATGGCAAAAATGTGACTCAGAATGGCCTCCTATTTTGTTTTTTGAGGGGGCAGAGGACAGTAACACTACTGTCACCAATGCATGCAGAGCTTCAAACAGGAAGGGGAAGAGACATACCCGTACCTCTGCTTATTCAGATCCCTCACACATAGAAAAGGAAAACCAGAGCTGGTTGATGACGACCCTGACACGCATGTGTTTATTCAATGGAAAAGTAAACTACACTGAGGTGTTTAAAAAATAAAATGCTCATTGCAGAAGTCAGAAAACAGAACACCTTCTTGGAAGCAAGCTGTGCTAAAAATCTGCTTTGGGTGGGTGGAAGACCCTCTATGGAATCAACTGTTCATATTTCAATCAACAGTAATCAGCTGTAACAGAGAAAAGCATTCAACCAGAACAGACTGATTACTCTCCTCCTGTGGGAAGGAGACCCGAACCCCCTGCCAGGATGTAACTCCCTTTAATAAGAGAAAAAGCTCCAACAAAGAAAGGGGACCAGAATTCTGACCTTCTGCTTTGAAGGAGATGGTGATGGTACAGACTATCTGGGTACAGACCATTACCACATTAACTGCAGCCCCACCCATAGGTAACAGCTACGACTTAACAGTTGATCTCTGGCACAAAATAATTAACAGAGCTGGCACTCTCCTGGCGCTTGTCTCTGTTACTGCCTAGATAGAGGAATGCCTGACTCCGCC
This sequence comes from Ibycter americanus, assembly GCA_035590275.1. Lineage (NCBI taxonomy): Eukaryota > Metazoa > Chordata > Aves > Falconiformes > Falconidae > Ibycter > Ibycter americanus. The sequence goes on along the minus strand of JAVJGI010000014.1, from coordinate 113,963,623 downwards.
ACCAGACTTTACTGCTCGCTGGTGGGATCTTAGATAGAGCACTTCTCACGGGATATCACTCAAGCATGTTTCTCTAATGCAAATACTGTACTAATATAAAGAGCTTGTGGACACAGTCACCACTGCTAGATGGCTTTATTGAGTGTCTTGAACCACATTTCCCCCAAAGGTAATCCCCTAATTCCCAACCTTCCAATAAAATTAGAGGCCTTTTTATTGTCGTTAAAACTGTCCACAGTGCCAGTTCTTCCACCATCATCACCAGAAACAATTCATCCTTTCTGTGGCCCCCTCAGCCACACTTCTACTGAGGAACCCAAAACGTGTCTTTTTCAGGGTATTTCCATATCATTCCCAGCTCCTCCACCCTTCCTCCACACTGACTGCAAAATACCCCAAGTACTGTAGGAACCAAGTGTGGTTTTCTGCCAAAAGCCTGAAGAAACCACTGTCAGCAAAACAGCCCTGGTCCCAGCCAGCTCAAGTGGGAGGGGGACAGCGAGGGGAGGAGAACCACCCGCTCTGGTGCTGCCTGTATTGCGCTGTGACAGCAAGTTCTTCAGGCGCTGTCTCCAGAGCAACTTTCACCAGAGCAGAATTAGCTTTTGGAATCAGGGTACCTTTAGCATCCAAACTATTCACAGTCTCCTTTACCTTGAATACTTCTACATCGCTGGTGGTTTGGACATTTTCAGCAGTGAAATGGGTTCTAGACAAGGCTCTGTGGCTGCCCTCGCCCTGCCAAACCTAGATGACACTTCCTAATCTGCAGAGGGTGCATTCCCACCTTCTCAGCTGAAACAGGTTTGGCCCTTCTGAGCTCTTGTGCAGTGATACGCATCCACAAACAACGCTTTCAGCAAAATGCTTTTTCACAAGTGCACAGGATATAACTGCATTCACAGAAGACTTCCATGACCCCTTGACTGAAGACTTTTATGAGCAGAATCAAAATACTTTGCAGCTGCTTGCAACAGAGATCTGGGGAAGATTCAATAGCTCCTAGATTCTCTTCCTCCCTCCGTCTCCAGTCCTCCCTGGGTGTCGCTTTCTGTTTGACCTAAGACTTCAGTCACATTGAGCCTGGATTGCCTAACGAGAGAAGAGAGAGTGCAAAATAATTTATGCCTGTCTCCTCCTGACAAAGGCATCACTGCAGAATCCCAACTCTTGAAAAGTTTCTTCTAGAACTGGCACTATTTGTGCCCATTAGTAAGTCATGCAACCAGCATCATAACCTTTTCTCCCCAAATGCTCCAGCTATCCTTCTTTTTCTCCTTAACAGGGATGGAAAGAAGGCAGCTATGAAGGAAAAGCCAGAGTTCTGGCCTCTCAGTTCTCGTAAAGAAACACTAATGTGCTTGTCCTCCTTATCTTCTCGGCCACCGCGGAAGTGAAAAACTGATGCAGTTACTGGGCTGGGGCAGGGCATGAATTTGGAACAAAAAACCTTGTTACAAAATAAGCAGCAACATCTAACACTAGTCAGACTGCATCAGCAGTTCTGGGACTGGTATGTGAAACACACCAAAACCCAAGAGCAGAAGAACCAAGGTTTAGAAAACCTAGTGTGTCATGGTTTAAATGTTTGAACCACACAGACCTAGACACGCTTCTAGTCAGGACTCCAACAGGCAGAGCTGTTCCTTACCACTCCGCTAACTTCTGTTCATACAGCTCCCTGCGCTCACGGTTTCTCCTCTCCTGCAAGGTCTCACCAGCAAACTTCTGCGTCATCATTAAGAGGGCCCCAGCAGGGATCCTAGAGGAGGAAGCAGAAAAGTCACAAGTCACCCAGGGGACACACAAGAGTAAGAACTTACCTGCATCAGCAAAAGGAGCACGCGGGGGCCAGCCACCAGAGCAGTGGAGCATAACCTTCCCCAATACTCACATCACACCACAGTCTAAGGTACTCCTATTCTGCCGTCAGCCACCAAACACAGCCTGTCTTCAGCTGTGACTCACTCTAGCCCCTCTGATAACATATTTTTCATTTACTCACTGACAGGCACCCATAGGGCAAGGGGGTGGAAGGATTTAAGGTGTCCAAAAACCCCCTGTAGATCACCTAACCCATAACTGAGACAGTCACGTGCCTGCTTAGCTTCTGTCCAGCTCTTGGAGGCACTTGTGTTTTCATTGGTGCTCCATGTTTTGGTTTTGATGGAGCCTATTTTGTAAAAAAATCATTTTTACACAGATTCCTAACCTAGGGGCTGGCAGTTCCCAGGGTGCTTCCTTCTTCAAAAGGCGCCACCATGACATCCAACACCCCTTGTGCGCCATCTGGGTTCTGAGCTGCTACAGGAGCAGGCTGATGAAGCTGAGAAGGGAGCCCAGAAACTGTGTCTTACACTCCTGCCTTTACCCACCGACAACACACTTCCTTAAAACTGACATCTAACGGTTCTCCACACAACCACTGCACTCAGCAGTGACCACACCAAGCAATGGGGACAGGAGACATGTCTATAACCCATCCTCACAATTTCCTATTTAACAGTAGTTAGTGTCTCCTCTAGTAAGCAAATAGCAGCAAGATGCTCCCACTGAGAGCGCTGAGCTCCTATCACTGAGGAAGCAGCAAAGTACAAATCTAGAAAAGAATTAAAAAGAACAGTTTAAAGGCTGGAAGAAAAGTCATCATCGTGAGGTCCCAAGAGAGATACAGAACATTCCTCAAGGCTAGACAGGAAGGGAAGCTTCGGTAGCCCCACCTACGACTCAAGGCTTGGTGTGTGCGGTCACCATCTAACACACACCCTTAAAGAGTAGCTGTGTCTCCATCACTCATCGGCAGCAGTCACAACTTACCCAAACGCTGTTCCCAACACGAAGCCGCCTGCCAGTCCCTGCAGGCCCAAGTGCATTCTGAAAAGGGCTCCTGTGAAGCCTAAAAAAACCACAAACCCACTGAAACCACAAACAGCCCCCCACCAGCCATCACTTACAGACGGAGGGAGCTGCTTTGGTGCATTTCTCCTCTCCGTCAGCTGACATCTACTTTTAACAGAGCAAAAACCAAGTGCCGCAGCCAACGGGAGGGACCCTCACCATACAGTCACCATGGTCTCTGCACTAAAATGTTGCACAAAACTCCTTCTGCTTCAGAAAAACTCCCCAAGAAATGCTAAGTAAAAGTACCTACAAAAGTAAAACCGAGCTCTCTCCCAGGCTGGAGCATGACCCCGCTCACCCGCTTTTTTTTCCTAATCAACAACAGCTAATAATAGTAGCTGCCATGTAAGGCAGAAAAGATCAGCAAAACATGTATCCCACTGTAAGGGCAATAAAGCCTTTAAAACTGAACAAGCTGATCACTTATCCGGAGCCCCGTTGCCAAAAGCAGACATGCAAAACTTAGCATGAAAAGGGTAGTTTATAGACAGCACACTGAACTGTTACAAAGAGTGGAAATGAGAAATGCTTTCCCTGCTAAATAGGTGGTTATCAGAGCGGGTTATGCACCGAGTGCTGCCTTTTCCCTGCACAAGCCTTTTCCACCCTAAAATCTCTGGCAAGTATTTTGAAGATGAACTGATAACCACAAAACTCCTCAATGGTTTCAGAAGTGGATTGATTACCTCTCTGTTACAAATAATGGCACACAACAGTTAAACAACAGAGCAAAGTCACAACAGCAGTTGGTAGAACAGGAAACAAAACCCAGCACAGGAGCTAGAGACCTGCTCAAATCCAAGAGATGGATTTCTGCTTATGGTTTTCCACTTATGACCCTTGCTCATAAAGTACACCAGGTTGTAGCAGTCTTACCTCCTGCCGAAGCAAAATTACCGATGGTGGTTTTACTGCGGTACACAGACAGGCCAGTGCTCACCGTGCTGCAAAGGTAAGACACAGAAGAAGTCAGCAGTTGCACATGGAAAAGGACAGGTAGCAAAACAGCCTGAAATAAGGATTTCATTAAGCCAACCCTCAGGCTGCCTCTAACTGCCTTGTTGCCCATCTGTCCAGAGTGCACACGTGCCAGCCACAAGTGCCTTGGTTCCTGTGACTTTACTGCAGGCAGCTGCACAGCCAGAAGCCACGGAATACCAGGATTCCTGGCCTGGATCTGGGATATTAATTCTTTTTGGTTTTTTAATCAAAGATATTTTTTTCCCCCATCATCTACACAAAGGACAAAAGGAACTGAGCAATGAAAAGGTCCTGTCGGTCAGTCCATCCCGATATAGGACCTTTATCCCTAGAAGCTGAATCCATGTGCCAGTAAGATCTTGCCTGACAGACAGTCCCCACCACTACAGCTAAGTCACACTCATGACATCAGCAGGGTCACTTACTCTTGTGGCATAAGGTTTCCCACCAGGGTAGGCACACCACACCATCTCCTCCAAAGACATCAGTTAAGCCCCAAAACACTCGTCCTCAGCTCAGCAGCCACCTCCTCCCCAGCACTCCAGCGAGCCTCCTGCACGACACCCCCAAGTCGACAGCAATCTTCCTTTCCTTCCTAACACTGCAATGTCACCCCAGCCTTTGCACGAGGTAAAACTAAATAATTTGGTTTTAAACTGAACACCTCAGAATTCACACAACTGCAGGACAAAATCTTCAACTGGGACTTTACAGAAACAATTAACTCTGAGTGGCAAATATCTTTCAAAGCCTTTAACAAAGGGGCAGTGGGAAAGGGCGATGATCTGCCTGCAGAGGAGACACCTCGTGGAAGACGACGAGGTTACATGTCAAGCCCAGGAAAACCTAAAGAAATCAGAAGCTCCAGGAGAGGAAGCAAACAGTACGCTAACTGAACCTAAGAAGATATACTAAACCAAAAGGAGCCAAAGAAACCAAGAGAGATCAAGGGAGAAATTCAGAAAGGTACAAAAAGCCGTAGGGGGACAAATATAAAATAAGGCTAGTCAATACTGCTGGTATCTTAAAAGCAGAAGGGGAATTTAAATGGAATGTACCTGCAGATACAGTCCGTGCAAGTTTAGGACTACACATAAATTTACCATTTTGAATGTCAGGGAAGCAGATTCTCCGAGTTCAAAAGGGCTTTACTCAGAAAGAGCATGCTTAGTTTGATACCATACTGTCAGAAATGCACTGAAATATCTGAGGGAGAAGATCAGGGAAGTGGAACACTGCCTCTGCATTGGTTGTGTGTGTAGAAAAAATTTGGAGACCTGAAGAGTTACATACAACTGGCAGGTCTGACATTCAGTGCCTGCTTATAGCAAGGTGATCATCTGCAAGCGTTTGAGGACAAGAACAAAGAATTGTGAGTAATGCTAGCGCATACAAACTAGGAGTAGCGAAACATAACAAAAAGGAGAAAAATTAGCGTGGGATAGAAAGCAGAAACAGCCAACACATTTTAACACCCTCCCAGAGAAAAATGCAAGAAAAAAAACCCCAAGAGATGAAGCCAAAGCAGAAAGAAGCCGTCAGGTACAGGGAAGAACAGACATAGGGAACAGGGCTCTTCCAGTTTTAGTTTTTCTGTTGGTTCATTAGAAGATTTGAATTTGGGGGCAATTGTAAAAGGTTAAATCCTCTTCATGTTGATGCCTCATCAGTCAGACTCACTGTTAACACTCTAAGCCTCAACCAACCACCAGGCATCTCTCAAGGAGCTGCGAGCTCTGCCGGCACGAAGGGCTCCTTGTCACTAGCGCTAAAGCACAAGCCAGCTCTTCTCCCGCCACCGTCAGGAAACACTTACTTGAATATTGCCACAAAAGCGGCTACTCTCCAGCTCCAGCGCCAGCCATAGCGGAGGAAGCCCCTGAGACCAGCACGATGCGCAGATTGCTGGAGGAGAGAGAAGAGCGGTTACAGATCGCAGCCCCGCTCCTCGCCGGCACCGCCAGCCTGCTGCATCCAGGGTATCCGTGATGGGTCACGGGACTGGTGTCACTTGGGAATGACACCCTGACCCTCAGGGATCAAGTTGGCTGCCTTCAGAGGAAAAGCTGCTCACGTTTACCCCAGACAGCAACAGGAAAACTGAAAATTAATTCCAGTTTGTAACATCAACTGGTCTTCCTAGTCCTGGTGCTGGAACACATCTGGGGGGACAGGGAGAGCTTTCCGAGGACGTACAAGAGAGTAGCAGAGGAGAAAGGGGGGACAAACTAGAAACTAGTTCGTTATTATGAGTTCATAAGTATTAATAAATAATAACCATTAATAAATAATGACTATAATAAGTAAATAATAGCCACCTACTTCAAATGTTAAGAGACCGCCCAGCCCTGCAGTGTAGCACTGGTGCTGAAAAGCCTGGCCATAAGCGGCTTTTTAAAAGGTGTGATCAACAGCAGCTCCGTAAAAATTAAAAATATTCCAGTTAATACCATGAAAGAAAATAATTTTTCTTTTCCAGAGCCTGTGGTGTGGGTGCTTGGCCTGGGTGCAGAGGCACAGGAGGGTCAGCAGGACGGAGCGGGGCCAGGCACCGGCACTGCGCAGGCTGCGAAATGGAGGCCAAACCCAAACAGCGAGCGGTGTAAGGGCAGGAGGGTTTTTAGGGGGCTTATCTTCCTAATAATCCAGGTAACCAACGCTTTAACCGCACGGTAAACCCCTAAAAGTTCAAACACATCAATAAAACGTCACCACTGCTCTTTGTTGTGAGGGGCGGCGATAAGTTGCAAGGATTTTGGATGGGTTTAGGATAACTGATACTAATCGGAGGCCGCCACCAGCCCCGCGCTGCGGGCGGGGTCTCTGCCCAATACAGCGGGTTAAAAGCCAGGGGCCTGCAGGACACCTTGACAGCCCTCCGGCACCTTGACGGCCCTCCGGCACCTTGACGGCCCGCCGGCACCTTGACGGCCCTTCGGCACCTTGACGGCCCTTCGACGGCGCCACACAGTTGCTGGCAACTAGTTCTGTCCCCACGGGCAACCCCGCGCGGTTCCCCCTGCCCCGAGCCCCCGGCCCCCAGCCCCGGGCCTCCGGCCCCAGCCCGTGCCCCCAGCCCCGGCCCCCGGCCCCCTG
>JAVJGI010000014.1:113940336-113956100 GCA_035590275.1 Ibycter americanus | reverse complement strand
CGGCCCCGGGCCCCTCGCTCCTCCCCGCGCTGCCGGTGCGAGGGAAGGGCCCCAGCCCTGCCCTCCTTCCAGGCCGCCGCTGTCCCACGCTGCGCCTGCTGCGGCCGAGCAGCCGCCGCCTCCCTCAGTCTTTTATTAAGCAACGACACATCCAACAAAGCTTCATTTTCGTTTGTTTTATTCCAAAAGCACTTCATTAAAAATGGTTTAAAAATATCATACATGGCAGTTTCGGTTTCGCAGAGCACTCGCTCTCCATCGACTGAAAACACAAACACCAGAAAACCCTTCCCACCCTTGCACGCTCCTTTCCCCAGAGCCGGGCGATTTTCATGCCCGAACAGGCTGCCCCAGCAGACTGGGGTAATGCAGCCGCCATACCAGCACGCTGCTCCAGCACCCCACAGCCCCAGCACCCCGCAGCTCCAGTACCCGCTGCTCCAACACCCGCCGCGCCCCACGCAGGGCTCGGCAGCGCTGCGAGGCCTCCCTGCGAGCATGTATGTGTGTGAGGGCACTTGCTGTCACCGCTCATTGTCGTGTTTTCTTCTTCCCTGACCCCAGCTGACTGCAGAGGAGACTGTCGGCTGTTGCTATTGTTCCCTTCCATTACTGTGCTGCTCTTCCTAAGCCTTGAGGCTGTTTTGCCATCAAGGGGGCTCAGCCGGCAGGCAGTGGCCCTCCTGTGGTGCCCTGCTGCTGCCCGTGCTCCTCTGAGCACCCTTCTGGATGCCAGAGAAGATGCTGCTCCCCACCGGGCCCCTCAGCTCAGGGGCCACAGAGCCAATTCAGAAACCGCGTTCCCCCGAGGCTGAGCAGCCCGCAGCGGGCATAAGCACAGCGAGCGCAAGCAACCTGTGACTGAACCCAAAATGAGTAAGGTCAGGAGGATCTGCCACTGTGTGACTGAAAACATTCCCTCAACCAGACTGCAGAAGATGAGAAAAGGAGCGCAACAGCTGTGGGAAAGAAAAGTGAACACGGACATGAACAGACATGTTACCAGCCTAAAAAAACCAAACCAAAACAAACCAAACCAAACAAACAAACAGAACCCCCACCACACACACACCCCAAAAACTGAAAAAACATCCCTAGAAAGATTACAGAAGGGGATCAGAGCAGAGAATCTGTGAACATCTGGAGAAAAAAAAAGAAAAGCTGCCTCGACCTCTGCATATACTTTCTCTGGTTTCTGAAGGGTCCTAGGATGTCTGGTCAGCCGACCAGTGACAGCTCGTTAACAGGGGCTCGCTCCTGCATAGCTGTGCGGGCACCCAGCGCATCTCCCAGAGCACGAACCGTTTTTATCTCAGTTACCAACTGCCTGACTGTCTGTTCAGGCTTAGCACTCTGGCAACATCACCATCGCAGGCTACTCCCCAATGAGGTAGGTAGTTTAACCGTGGAAGTATCGTTTGTCCTTTCAACGGCACTCCAAAGCCTTACCTTCAACCTCTAAAACCTGACATAAATATAAGCTCTAAACTATCAAGAAAGGTTACCCCAAATCCCAGTACCTGTTTCTGTCAGAGAACACCCAATATCCCAAGTGCTATCACACAGGTGAGAAAACAGTGACTGCCAAAAAAAGGGGCCTGTATTTCCCAGATGAGTGTAGCTGACAGTCTGTGTAGCTTGCCCACAAGTACAGAGGAGTTGGTAAAAAAGTCCAGTAAAATTAACAGAAAGGCTTCTCATTGACTGAATGGGATTTAGGGTCAGAGACAGGTAGTAGCTACATCCTAGATGCTAACAACCCTCTTCCAGGCATGACCGTAACCACCCCGATAAATAGCCATAATCCCGCATTCTACTAAACATTCTTACGGCGACAGTCTAACCGGGTCCTGCTGTCTGGGAGCAATCTCAAAGCTAGCCTACTGCTGTTCTCTGTAGTTCTAATGTAAAGGATAAGAAGTCTGAGAGAACAAGAAGATACACTGATCTTCAGATTTCCACAGAGATCAGTTTGAGCTGAAGAGAAAAACAAGTCTCTACAGTTCTGTTTTCAGCCATTCAGAAGTGATCTCGCTGTAGCTCTTCCTCCTTTTCACTTTGTAAGTCAAGGCTTGGGAATATTCAGACAGTAGATGCTCCCAGTAGCAAGAGACATCCTCCATCTGCAAGTGCTCGGTGATGAACTGGCGTCCCCTAGAGACACATAAGGCACAGTCAAAACCAATCTCCAGTTCCTACCGGAGTCTTTGGTTTTGTTTTGTATGTGTATCAACTTTCACTCTTCCGTGTTTCAAAAGAGAAACAACATGCACTGCTCTGTACTGTCTATTTTAATTTCACAATTTTCATTCATGCTCACAGCTCTGACAGTTGCAGTGCTTTCGTTATCCTCAAGATGGTATTTGTTACCTGGGATAATAAACATCAGATTTCACAGATCAGACGGAGCCTGAGCAGCACGGATGCACGCTGCTTCAGAAACCGGCCGCTGCCAGCCTGGATGCATAACACTTACAACGAAGGCACAGCTCCCAGGGGTCAACTGGCCTCATACCAAGACAAAAGCTCCCAACTTCTGATGGCTTTCAGTGGGGTTTCTGACATGGGTCACAACTGAATCAAAGACCTAAGTGTGTAATTTTGTCCTCCAGTTCCCCCTGCTGCTAGGAGTTCTCCAACCCTCCTGCTGTTATTGCAAAAGATCAGTTATACTGCACCCTCTGAATACTAGGTTATCTTTGACAGGTAACCCCTTCAAAAGCTGCATAAGAAAATGCTTTGGAAGAAGACCGCCCGATAGCCAGAAACGACACACAGCTTACCTCTCTGAAATTTCTTGTGCTATGGCATCATTTTCCTTTACAAACTGCAACAGCTCCCTAAAATGAACATTAAAAAAAATGCTATGAAACAACTCGTTCAATGGAGAACACTGTCCCTTAGCTAAACTATTGTGGAGGATGAGATCAAGGATCCACACCTGAGCGAGGGACTGGTGCTCCTCATTTCGGAGCATGGAAGAAACTTGCCCTTCTCATTTGTTCCGTATCAGTTCTGGACAGCATGCTGAAATCTGGGAGCCAACGTGTTTTTGGCCCAGTTGTCAGTTCCTGTCCCCTTTATACGTGCCACAGGGCCCACTTGCAAATTTAAGTGCTTACTGCCTGCTGATTTCAGTGAGAGTGACAGCCCTATGTACTCCAGTGAAACTGCACTAAGTAACACCAGCAAAGGATTCTTTGGGAACAGTAATAAAGAGAAAAGAACATGGCCTCCAAGACCCTTTGTCTGATGCCTAGGAGAGGAGGCACTTCTTAGTGTAACACAAACCAAACCACCTTCCCAAACACAGCAGCGTTTTCCTGTGGCATGCAATGCTCCACTGAGCACGCTTGGGGTCTCACACCTGACGTTAGAGAGGTCTGATGGGACTGGGATGTAGTGGACCCAAGGCTTCAGCTGGGGGTAGAAGAACTCCAACCACTCTTCTCCAACGTGAAAGACGAGCGAACCACATAAGAAAAGGTGTTTCAACCGGAAACTGGCAGCCACTCCTCGGAAATTAAACAGATACCTTTAAAAGTACAAGGAAAGAGAGGGACCCGATTAGACCTGGCATTTTGTGAGGAAATGCACTAAGAAACGAGGCTCCAAGCAGCAGTCAACCTTCCCTCATGGGTAGCAGCTGGGGGGCGTCTCACTTACACTGAGCTACAAACCAGTTGCTGAAACAAAGAGAAGACATTTTTTGGAAGCTCCTCACAGAAAAGGTGAGCTGACGTTAAGGATGTGCTGGGTGAGTCTCTGCTGTCTGTTAGAACTGAGGGAGAAAATCCAAGGCATGAGGCTTTACCTCTGATAAAGACACCTGCCTGCGACAAACTAAAGGAGGCCTCATGGACAACTGCCAGTAAGACACGGACAGTCAACGTGGATGCCGACCCCGTGACTCTACCCTACCCTTTAGAGACTGTTTCCACAAGGAGCTTTTTGCCAATTCTCCCTTTTCTTGCAGTGAGCTTTTCTGTTCATTGTTCTGCTTTGCCACATGTATCTCAGTTGGTTTTTTGTTGTTTTTTTTTTTCCTCTGGGATTCTGCTTTAATCTGAATCTAATTGTTTCATATTAACTTGGGAATGCAACCCTAGGAGGTTAAATAGGCTAGCACACAACAGATGGACTTTGCAGATAACAAAGAATCCACAATTTTGTTTTCAGTATTTTCTGCCAAGTTAGTGAGGTGGGCTTGACCGGGGGGAGGGGGGGATTTCTCTTAGCAAACTGTATCTCAGAGGGATGTTTGTTTGTTTACTTGCTTTCTTTTTTAAACCCACGTTTCTCCAATTACATGGAAAGCTGTTTTTCCTGTGGGTAAAATCCCTCAGTACATAGAACTAATCTTTGAAGTCAAACATTTTGGGCTGGGGGAAGGGAGTTCTTCCTTTAATGAAGCTATTTTGGGTGAGATGGGGATTATATACTATATGTATTTGGAGTGAGTTGGGAATTATAGCTAAACTTAGTTCAGCACTAAGTGACAAGGAGTAAATGTGAAACTATTTTACATTCTCTGTATTACCTAGGAGCTCAAAGCAGGGATGAGGAGCTCATTGTACATGTAGAGGTGTAACAAGAACAGTGGTCTGGAAGGGAGGAAATGCCTCTTGTCCAATTCCAGACACAGCTCCCACCATGCATGACCCCAGCCAAGTCGTTGTGCGCTGCTCAATGGACAGCCTGCTACAGCACCTATACTGAAGGGAACAGCAAGAAGTTCGTGTTGACCCTACCAGACCCTGGGCTACAACAAAAGTGTATGAGAATGTCTCAGCCTATACCGTACGAGGAGCTTAGGAGGCAGCAGAGTTGGGAAGTCTATGTGTAACAGAAGGGAGAAATCTGGGCAACAGTCTAGTGAAATATAAAATGAGACAAGTCAATCACATTTGCACAAAAACACAGATCCAGCCAAATGACTGAGTTCTTATAGCAGCAGATTCTAGCTGGCAGAATCATAACTAGGTAATTTTAAAGCAAAAGTAAAAGCAAAACATCAGACATACAAGTGCATACACACTAAGAGTTTATGTTTTTACAGAGAAACCCCCAAGAATATCACACCAAAACCCCCTCCCTAAACTAGTTAAAAAATAAAAACCTTTGTAAATCAAAACTACATTCTCCCAAACAACATACAAAGTATGACTCAATACTCTATCTGCTCAATCATATTTCAGGTTGTCTTTTTTACTATATACATCCAGTGGCAACACTTGCCCCAGTATGCATACGAAGACATGATTCCTTAGTTCCTTATGTCTTTGAAAACAGTAATGCTATCACTGTAGCACTGAAAAAATCATTTTGAATATGCAGCTTGGTACAGGGATATAAAGAAAAATTGATAGAAAGGTTTTTTGATTAAAAAAAAAAATTCTATCTATATGTTTATTAGTGATCTCAGACCTTTACTTTCCCCAACGCACTTTATTTCTCCTGACCTGACAGGGGAAAGCAGACACTGAAAGATGCCATCCTAAGCTTCCAGATTTTCAGCTGCCTTGTGTCTGTTCACGAGCTTGTTTATCTGCATGGAGCTGGTTGCTGGCATTAGACCTTAAAACAAAATGAGACCTTACACCACACAAAGAAATAACCCACAGACCTTTAACTACTTTACAAATCAAAACTCTCACTTGTATTTGCAGTGATCAACCAGTGGAATTTCCTTTGCAGGAGGCTTTCCTAAGGTGTCCTTAAAATAAAGAGATTAAACAACAAAAAAAAATTAGTAGGCTTTATATGGTGATTTCACATTTGTTTTCCTTCTCAATTAGAAACAAAGCTGAAGTCTCAAAACCCTCCATTCCTACTTTTGAGAAAAACCTTCACTGGCGGGCTTTTGGAAGTATTATGAAGAATTCCCAGCCCTTCAAACAAGAAAAAAGTTCAGTAAATTACACACTGCCTGTAAGCAAATGCCAGCACAAACACATTAAATGATAATGTTTAGTTGGCAGCTACAGAGTGAAAAACAGCTTGGGACAATGGACTATGTGAAGCCAAGCGTAACCGGATTAGCCAAGACTGTCTGGAGAGAGCTGCACTGTACACTAAAGTATGGAACTAAAAAGCTATCAGCAACAGTTATCAGAAAGTTACCAACAAGATCAAGAAACGGAGATGGCAGAAAAAGGTTTAAAGAGACTGACAACACATAGGCAGCTCACGGCTAGAAGGCAAAGAGTTGGCTAATTTTGCTGTAATGGAAGAGGAGGGGATTGGCATAGATTCATTTTCTTACGTGTGCTGGTTTCCTTGAACAAAAAGTGTAGATGGAAGAAAAATGTTTGGCCTGCCAGGCTCTAGAGACTCCTTCCTTTCATCCATCAGAGAGGTGCAGCCATCAAGGGATCTACAAGCCTCCCCCACAACTCTCCAACAAGATGCTTCCCATTCATCAAAGCCATCTTGCAGTGCTACACTTTCTGGCCTTCACACTCAGGAGACAGACAACACCCACACACCTTTTCAGATTTCCAAGCCTGGTTTTTAGTGTACTCAGCATCAACAAGTTCTGGGTTTTCTCGGGACAGCAGAATGAGGGGATCTCTCTCAGGGCTCGTTCTGCAAAAGAAATGCTGTCAGTAATTGCCAATCCACATGGCCCAACACAGCTAACAAACTACAGGACTCAAGACCCTGCCTCTTTATGCTGCTGACCTCCCTACGTGCTCCAAAAACATTATTACGCGCCTACCACACAGTGTATTTCTGTCCAAGGGTATATGAGCAGAAGAGAATGAGTTATGTGTACCGAAATTATCTGAGGCCATTTTTATTTCACTAATTAAATATTTAATTGCATTATTTAAGCAATTCTCAGGACAAATCAGCAGATATGTTGTCTCCTTTGGGCTCTATCCTGATGGGTGCCAAATACTTTAACTACCTTCTAAGTCAGAGAGACCTAAGAGATGCTAATAAGTGTCTTCAGAGCTGATCCCTCTGACGCTAATTTAAAACACTACTGATAAACAAGGTTATGACATCCCTGAGACGCACTCCTCATCCCCTCAGCCCACCTGGTAAGATACCAAATCCTTCCCTGGTGGGGATGGGGGAAGAACAAAGTATTGGGTTTAACACTGTTTTCAAACTGTCACCGGAAAGAGGGCAAAAATAATTTACTTTCTTATCCCCCACCACTCAGGTAAATGAAAGCAAGAATACTTCCAATTCGGCGTCGAGCACTCATAGCGAAGAATAAAGTATTCACATTGGCAAGAAGCATGCACATCAGTATCAAATCTTTAAATTTGTATCATGCACCTGCAGTTCCCTTCTCAGAACAAAACAAGCTGGTTCCTAGTGTGACAGTTTTACTTTATTAATAAATAACATAGCAAATCCATCACAACTTCCATTTCCAATATTAGACTTTCTATAATAAAATAGTTGCAAATGGCAGTTCTTATGGAGAATCACTAATGGTGAAATGCTGCTGTACAATATGTCTCACTTTCCTTAGATTTAAATAATACATTCTGGGTTACACTTGTTTAGGTCTTGGAGATACAGAAATTTCTGCGTACAGACAGCTGTCACAGCATGTTGGTAGAATCTCCTGTTACAGGAAAATATGCTCACCTGGATCCCCGGAAATAGCCTTTAGAGATTTTTTTCGTCCATGGCCATTTTTCTGCAGATCTGAAAATATTGTTTATAAATGGCAATAAATGATTTAATATAACATGAAATGCACTCTCATCAGTTTTCACAGCATGATCTCTTTTTATTATTCTTCATTTTTGATGGAAATCACTTTCTTCATTATAGCAGAAAAAACTCTCAGCCAGGTTTAATGAAACAGGTTTTCCTGTGAATATTGTGTTTAAGGCAACAGGATACAGGCTACTTTTCAGAATACCTTTCAATCAAAACAATTAATTACACACAACACCTCACCAAACCTCTAAGGGTATTAAAATTTACCTAAAATTTGAATTCACTTCTTGTATCATTGCTTTACTTTTCTGTACTTCATTGAATATGGATAGTGCAAAACAACTAGAGAGTTTCTGACCACTGTCATTTCCCACTAAAAAATTGCCGTCAACCAACAACAAACAAAAAAACCCACCTGGTGTTTTGCATTTAAAGCACAGGGGTTCACTGTTTTCCCAAATAACTCTCATTTTAAATCTAAGCAAGTCCTTCAAAATAGCTGCATGTTTTATTTCTGTCAGTGCAGTCACCCACCTCTCTCTGGGGAACCCTTTGTTGTACCTTTCTGTTGCACCTGGCTTGACATGTAGGTCCTGATCCCCAAACTGATCTGCGCAGGTCAAGCTTTGCATCTGCTTATAACCCAGTGACACAAGTGGGGTTCACTGAGAAAGCAAGGGTAAGTAAATGCTTTGGAACTTCATTATATTATACCACATTAGGCTTCTGCTATGACTAGTCCCATAGAACTCCAGATTTTGAAGGGGGAAACATTCACCCTTGCATTCTGATGTCAAGTGATTGACATCAAGGTGTTTTTTCTTGTTATGTTTCTGTGTTCACTTGCTGCTGCACAATTTGTTTGTCACTCTCCACAGGAAACAGCCCCTCATTCTGCTAACAGTTAAAGATCCTGCCAAAAAGAAGACATTCCTGACTGGGAGTCTTTTGTCTTACTCTCAGACCAGTAACAAGACTTGATTTTGGGAACAATTCCAGGTTTCTCTATTGCACAATAATACTCAAGTAAAAGCATATCTAAAGAAGGCTTTTCTTTACCCTTCCAGAAGCTTATACAAACATCCTGGATCATCCCTGCAGTGAAAAAACCACAGCTCCTAGAGAAGTAGTTGGAAACAAAGGAAAACATTTCCATGTGTCAGGGGAGATTTCTGCAGGCAAAAGATAACTGCTACTTTTATTGACAAGCCCTATCCCACCGAAAATGATAGTAATCTATCCCTGACAGCATGAAGAATGTGTATATTTTGTCCTCTGTATTCCTTACTACAGTGTTGGAAACAGAGAAGCTAATTATAACTTCTAGTTACATCATCCAAGGTTTCCATGGAGAATTCTTATAAAGCAGTCAGGCTGTATGTAGCTAATGAGAGGCAGCAGGACAGATCGCAGGCCAATAGACCAATGGTCTTAGACTTCAGTGTTGGCCCAATGCTGCTCAGTGCTTGACAGCTTTTACCGTGAGTTTGTCTTCCATTAAACCTACACACACACACACACATAACCATTTCCAAAACATACCTTCTGAGGTCCTCTCTCATGAGGTCCCAGCGCCCTAAACCTGTTGGGTAAATTGGCCACACAGCTGGTCCTCCTTCCCAAAAAGTCCAGGCAGGATACATGATGTCATTGTATTCAGGTGTCTTAAGAAAAAGGAGAGTAATGTAAGAATAAGAGTCATGACTACTTCAGTTTACTGACTGAGCCCACCAGTAATGAACATGCCTTCTGGGAGTTCTGTCAGATTTCTCCGTTACTGTTCCACAAGCAGCCATGACAGCTTTGTGGTCACCATGGTGTTGCTGGGGTTCAGATGAAGACAACCCATTATTGAAATGTTTCAATGATTTTAAGAAGTCTTGCTGCATGACAACATGGGACTTTCATGTCAGAAAATAACAAAAAGAAGTCCACAACATAGCAGATTCATAAACAGAAGACCTGAGCTCCACTCACCTTTCTAAAGGCTTGTGCCTATGTATAGCTACAAGTGTTTTCTACTGATGGTAAGTTAAGAGGCAGCATTATCTCCTCAGAGATAGAAGCACTTATACACACTGACATTTAGGTTTCCAACACTTCAGTTCATTCCAGCCTTCCTAGAGATCACTTAACAATTCACCATAACAAATATCCAGATCATGTAAGAATTTCAGTTCCTCACTCCCATTTGCATGCTTAAATCCCCATATAATCAGAGGGAAGACCAACACTTCAGACTACAACCTTTCATGAAACCAGACTATAGGCCACTTCCTTGCACTAGTAATAAACCTCCTATACAATTATCCACTATCTGTCACCTGGGGCTACTGGAGAGAGTCCAAGGCCACCAAGGTAGTTAGCAGGTTGGTGCACATGACATATAAACGGGGGCTGAGGAATGGGTTTGTTCACACACAGGAAAGAAGAGGCCTGGGGGAATCTAAATGCTGTCTCCTACTACCTAATGGCAGAGTTCAGAGAAGATGGAGGCAGACTCTTTTCAGCAGTGCAGACGGAATGAGAGGCAACAGGCTTTGATTACAAGGGAAATTCCCATTAGATACTGGGAAATGTTTTCATTCTGACAGAGGTCAAACACTGCCTGTGGACACCCTGTCCGCAGGGATGCTCAGATCTGCGCAGGGCGCAGCCTGGAGCACCCTGATCTAGTTGGGTCCTGCTCTGAGTGAGACGTTGGACTGGGTGACCTCCTGAGGTCCCTTCCAACTTAAATGAGCGTGTGCCCCTACGATCTGCTCCCTCTCAGTCTTGCTATAAACAGGCATTGATAAAAAACCATGACAGCTCCACCACCACCCCAGGATCAGCCTTCTGAGATGCAGAATAGGACAACCAGTCACTCCCTTTTGCTTTCAGCCCTAGAAATCACTCTGGACCAGCATCCTGGAGCCTTCCTAACACTGCTGGTTAAATGGGAGCTGTGCCTGGGTCACTGGGTTTCAGTTAAGGATAGGGCTGAGGTTACAGTTCAGATATTGGACAACGGTGACCAGAGAACTCAGTTTCTTACAGGGTCCTGCAAAGCACCTGGGGGCAGGACAATGAATATGGCTGCAAAGGTTAAGCTCCTACAACCTGCTCTGCATCATTTTGGATTCTGTTGGCTAGAGTTAAGGCTGTGCGATGGTCAAGGGGCAAGACAGCTTGCTTTACTACTACATCTGGCAGTGAACATGGCTATTGGGTGACAGTGCCTGCGATGCTGTACTGAATAGAGAGAGTTCTAAGATGGCTGAGGACTAGGCAACAGTTATGGATCCTATCATGGTTCAGACTGCATGAGCTGAAGACCTGGGTTCAGAGTAAGGTGCTACAAGTTAGCAGAAACAGGATAGGGCCTGAACTAGCAAAAGTAAATGGTTTATTGCTTCTTTTTGCATTTTACTTTCTGCTGGGCTTCAGCCAAGGACAGGATCATGATTAAGGTTAGGTAGCAAGGGTGCGGGATTTGGGCACGTTGGGCATACACTAAGGCAAAGCAAGATTAGCTGAAGCTTGAGGTGTAACAATATTTTGTTGGAAAGGGTAAGATGCTACGCTACAGTCAGGTTTAACAATGGGAGAGGAAGGAAAACATATGGGAAGGCTCTTGAGTCAGGGAAAAGAGAATGAATGCCTGTGTGTGTGTGCGCATGTTTGCAGATGGAAAAGGGAATGGAGGGGAAAAGGGTTCACAGGAGATAGCAATATCACAGAAAAGAAATTAAGAAACACTTATCTGTGGTACCAAAAAAGAGGACTAATATATTCACATTAAATGAGATTAACTGTGTGACAGCTGACTGATGATCAAAAATCCTTAGCAATGCTGATAAAATACCGCTACGACTTTAACAGAGGCATTGTAGCAAATGACAGTGATGCTGGCACATATCCCATCCCGCTGTGCATCATTTCACTGTGGCAGAGGTACATTTTTTTGACCTGGAAGAGGAGCTAATGAGGGGGAAAAGTGTTCTGTTGAATAAATCTGCAAGTCTGTCCGCCACAAAACTGGAAGTGAAAGGAAACAAAGAGCAAAAGAGAGCAAGCAATTCTGACACAGAAAATCTGTGGGGAACCATCCTCAAAAATACGTTCTCAAGAGAAAGGAGGACATGCATGTCTCAGAAAAACTCAGCTTCTAAAGGTGTGTGCACCTTACTGAAGGAGAAGACTGGGATAATGGGTTTCATCCACCTGGGGACCTGGGGGTAGTCTCGCACATTGATCACCATTTCCATGTCAGGGAGGCGGTTGATGATCCCCATAAGGAAGTGCTCAACTCCACTGCATCTGTGGAGAAACAACACATGGCAAAGAGCTATAAGGAGAAGGCAGAACCCTGAAGTCTCCTGCAGGCCTTTCTCTCTGTGCAGGAGTGGAAGAGATGGTGAATCGGAGATATACCATGATGCAGGCTGGGAACTGCCTATAGCAGTCTCTAAGCCCCAACGCAGTATAGACACCAACGAAGCAACCCATCCTGTTAAATCTGGCCAGATCTGCAGCCTTCTCTTGGATCCCACAACCAACCAATCCTTTGTACACTGAAATGCAACAATTCTACTTTTCTCTTGCTACATTTAAGCCACAACCATAATTTTCTAGGCTCCTGCTCAGGTAAGGAATTCAGACCTCTTGACATATCATTGTGCTCAGTGACTTCCAGCTTGGCAGAGTTGGAAGTACTCCTGTGTCCCAGGCTAGGGAGATGAGATCTTCTGCACAGCTCTTACCTTGCAGGGAACAAGCAGTCCTGCTCACGGTACAATTTGTTCTTAATGACTTGGTAGTGTGTCCCAAGCTTCCTGCTCACCACATCTGATATTATTTCTTTGGAAATGCCACCTCGAAAAGGAGCCAGGTCCTGCTTCCAGACACTGAAACAAAACAATCAGCCACTATTATGTACAATAGGGAGGATACTGCACTAAATTACTTCAGTATACAGATCAGACTTCTAGCTAAAACAAGCTCCATGTAGCTTCCAGGAGCTCTGCTACATATGGCTGTACTACATAATGGAGAATTTAATTTAAGTCACTTGGGAGAGCTGTTACTCTGAGATTCAAAGGTCCAAGCTTCACTCTTTGACTATCTACGAGCTGCTTGCCCAAACAGAAAGCCCAGCACAGGACTCTGAGCCTAAATCAACATGGATGACTCTAGTTACTTTCCCAGAAAGAACCTTACATGCCCTGGCAGGTTATGCGTAAAAGCCATCAGCTCACTTAACCTTTGAGTTGCCAAGGTCGTGCTCTGGCCTTCCATGAATGATGACCACAGCAAGACCAAATTCCTCACACAACATCATGCTATTTAGACATTAAAAAAGAAGGTAAGAGTCTAGCTGCCAGGAACAGCATTGCCCAGTAACGCTGGCTGCAGTGAAAGCCAGCCCAGGAGGACAGGCCTATGTAGCACGTGTTCTGTGACATCTGTACATGACCAGTGAGCTCCAGGAATGCAGTATGAAAACATAAACCTAATGAATCTAAGAAAAGACAGGAGGAGGATGCAGTTTATATAAGTTTAGCCTAAAGGCCCTCAGATCTAACTGCCTGGAGCATTTAATGAACGCTGTCAGATTGTAACAGCTATGGAGATATCCTCCCCACCTTTTGGTAGACACTGCATCAATGCCTTAGTTTAATACTACACTGCTGGAGCGATCCCACTGTGAGGGTGGTCAAACACTGGTACAGGTTTCCCAGAGAGGCTATGGAGCTTCTGTTCTTTGAGATATTCAAAACCTGATTGGACACAGTCCTGGAAAACCTGCCTGAGCAGAGGGGTTGGACTTGATGATCTCTCCAACCTCCAGGATTCTGCTATTTCATAATCAGGTAGGAAACAGTGAAACTACATAAAGAATTGCCACTGTGCAGATGGGCCGACCACAGGACAACAGTCTGGCAGAGATGCAAATGTAATGAGCTTGAGAACAGGAAGAAAGTTGCAGTTTTATGGCACATCCATCTCATTGTAACCTAAGTGACAACTGAAAGGTAGTGACAAACAAGTTAGGACCTTCAGTTCTTGGCCACTGAGTCACAGAAGACTAGACATAAATACAATCTGTTACATGAGGAAAAGTACCAGCTTTCAGCGTTCTGCTGCATATTCACATACCTCCAAACCAGCTCTCAAAATGAACATAGTTAAGTGTCACGCTGCGTATGTGCTGTATTATCTTCCTGGATTGAATTGTAATGCCTGTCACTACAGCAGCATTCTTTAATAACCCTTAAACAAACTACTGCTTTAGTAAAAACTAGGTTTTGAGACCCACAGCAGTCACAACTTCATATTACCATAACTATCATGTTCTGAAGCAGATTTGGATGTTGTAACCACCTGGGAAGGTGTTCTATCCAAAGGTGGGCAGGAGATGGTGGAGTGTATGTTTAACTATTAAATGTCTTTAGGCTGTATCTGAATTGGCACTCAGGAAAAAAACGGAAGGCTAAACTAGAAGAGACTTTTCCTCACCAGTATTTCAAGAGCAATGAAGATCAAAACCTCCAGAGTGTACAAACGGTTGCCCAATATGACTCACCTCATACTAAAAGCCAATATAGCACAATCTCACTCCCAAAATGTGTGAGCACATCTGGTACTTTTACATAGGAGGCTTAAAGTTGGGCATCTGTGTTTCTGCATTTGGAATCCTAAAGGCAGAAGAATATGTTGACTCTTCCCTGAATTCCCCCTTCTCCTTTAAATAAACATACTGCTTAAAGGTATCAAAACACTCAGTCCTACAATCCCTGCCCCTATGGCAATGATGACCTATGCACCTGTAACATTCACCACACTGCAGCCATGCTCTGTCATTACGAACAGAAAAGAAGCTTGGTTTGGCTTCATCTACAAGAGAGATCAGCCATCACTTGTACTGCCTACAGTGTTCTTGCATCACATATAAGCCTCTAGCTCTCTGCATTAAATTCACTACAGGAAGATTAGGCCAGCATTTCAAGCCAGAGTGCTGGCATTATGCATAATGCTTCACAGTTATAAAAAAAAATAAACAGGACTTGCGTCTTCCTGAATCAGCTCCTCTTGGATCATGCTTTGGCGATGTGAAAGTCAAGTTAAACATCCACCATCGCTCCAGTTCTCACAGGCAGTGAGCCAAACTCCCTAGAAAGGGTGCTAAGAAGTACAACACTGTCACACCAAATGAATCTGTGTTCTGTAACAATCTTTCTTAATCTTGCTACTTAGAATATTTTGCAGATACTTTATTTCCTCCACTTTTAAAAGCCCATGAGAAAGACTTGTTAGCAACACTGGACTGAGAGAGAAGGCAGAAGTGGATTGTTAAGACAGAAATGTCACCAGCTATGCGTACAGTTTATTGCATGATCACATGTGAAATGCTGACATCATGTATGCTCAATCATGGAGGACAACAAGGAGTATGATCAGTTTGCAGGTGGACACGCTTTCTGCTGGAACTGTGGAGGTCAATCAGTTTCACATGATGCCATTAATAACCTCCTCCTTGCAAGCACCATGACCTATGATGGCTGCAGATGTGATAGCTAGAGAATATTTGGGCTCTAAGGTAATTCCCAACCATCAGTGCCGGCAAAATTATTCCTTCATGCAGTCAGAGGCTTGTGCAGTCAGAAGGAAACCAATCTCTCACCTTTGGTGGCAGCTGCAATTCCCCTTTATGCATGGCTTATAAACTTCCACAGCTTTCTTAATTTGGTCAGTTATTGTTTTCCATTTAGCACCTGAAACACACAGCAAGGAAAACCCAAAGGAATTAATCCATCAAACTACCACAACAACTACCTGAACAGCATTTCTGGTCCAGCTAGCAACAGCAATGCACCAGGGTCTCACAACACACGCTAGCACTGCTCCAGTCCATGCAGCTCAACGACAGCATGCCTAAAGCAACTGGGGGACAGAAGGGCCATCATGGGCTGGGAAAATGGCCACAGAGCTGAGGGGGACTGGGGATGGGGCAGTGGGTTGGGCACCCTGTGGTGGCCCCCGGGCTGAAAGGGAAGCCGGGAGGAGCCTCCTCCCGGCTTCCCTTTCAGCCC
>JAVJGI010000014.1:113921841-113939995 GCA_035590275.1 Ibycter americanus | reverse complement strand
AAAGATGGCGGCGGCCGCCTCCAGCCCCGCGCAAAGATGGCGGCGCCAGCAGCGGGCTTGATGGGAGCTGTAGTTCCCGCCGCGCCTCGGTGGCGGCGAGGTCCGTCCCCACGCAAGGGCCCTGTGTCTGTGGGGAGACCCCCGCGGGGGCCACGCCGTGACCGCAGATGGTTCTTGTAACTTCACAGAAATAAAGGCACTGGTGTAGGGGGCCTGCAGGTGCTGGGGACTGCGCTGCCCCACTGCCCACAGAAGGGCTGAGCCTGCATCCCTCCCTGGTGCGCCTCAGGGACGCCAGCAGCCTTATGGCTTGTGTACCTGGTGGCCCTCGCTCCATTTGTGGTTTTTTAGTGGGGGAAACCTCCCAGGACACCTGAATTCACCAAGCAGTTTGTTCAGCCTGTAAGGGCTCCTTCTCCCGGCCTGCCCGCCCGCTGTTGCCAAGGCCTGTTGCCATTTAATCATTTATGATTAAGCCGTGAATCTCATCATTACGGTATAAAGGTTTAGATCGATTTGTATCAGCTTTGCGGCTTCAGGGACGTGGACGGCAAGAAAGAAGAGAAACAGCAGGACTGAGAACGGGTGGTTGAGTACCATCACCGTAAAGCGTAGAGCCTTCTCTTTGCAAAATGGTTTCTAATACAGTCTTCACAGCTACCCCCTGCCTAGTGTTTGGGTCGGTTCAGTCATATCTAGCCAGCTTTCAGGAGTCAGGCTCATTAACCCGGTGCTGGATGTAATAACCAGGGTGACAAGCAGCCAAATTAATGTAGGGCAAAGGGGCTGGAGCTAAGCAGACACTACCCTAACACAAATCCAGACCAGTCGCTGGATGTTTCTTCCCTAATGTGAATGTGGGAAGGCCTGTCCCCTCTTTGTGGGGTCTGTGTATTCAAATGTCAACACTAAACCTTCATCTTTCCTAGCCCAGTTCCAGCTTGGTGGTTTTGGATTCCAGGAGGAGGTGCTGTGGCTGCTTGTTCATGGGAAGGAGCCATGTTTACGTTAAGTTTCTACCCATAGAGCGAATGCTGAGTGATCAGCCACACAAGCCACCAACCCAACTTGTCATAAAGGCCTCTTTTGTGTGAAATTGAGTTGGTCCTGTAGGTGTCTGTAGGTTTGGGTGGAGAAATAATTGCCAGAAAACTGAAGAGGAAAAGCACGTGCTGAGAAGGAACGTGAAGGTGTGTCAAGGCCTGATAAATTCTGGAGACTGGCAGTCCTGCTGAATCTGCAAGAGCTGATAAACTCCAGACACCAAGCGTCTGCTCAATCTGTGCAAGGCCACAAGTAAATGCTGGTATCAACCATAGGCTGTGTGACTGGAGGGCAGGGGCTCCTACATGTGGACAAAGACTGCAGGATTCTGTGTGCATCCATTGAAACACATGACTTTGAGGGACTTTCTGAACACCTGCTTGGAAGCTGCTAGTGTGTCAGCACACCCCTCTACTGAGTGTGCAGCTGGGGTTGTCCCTCCACTCCAGCTGTTGCTCCAATCGGGTAGCTGAGTGA
This sequence comes from Ibycter americanus, assembly GCA_035590275.1. Lineage (NCBI taxonomy): Eukaryota > Metazoa > Chordata > Aves > Falconiformes > Falconidae > Ibycter > Ibycter americanus. Next base: position 113,938,474 of record JAVJGI010000014.1, on the reverse strand, counting down.
CTGTATGAGTGAACTACGAGGGAACAAGTGAATGCTGTGTGTGTTATTACCTGCTATTAGTAGTGACAGCTTCCTAGACTGAAAACCTTGAGTACTTCTGGCTGTCTCATCCTAAACTCCTGTTGCACAGCCAAAGAATTTTTAAGCAAATCAGGGGAATTAACTCCTTCTTTCCATCTTCTCCTAGAGTTCCTGTCTTCCTTTTGATTTCTGTGTAGGGTCTGCTTCCTTCCTTTTCCTCTACAGCCTCTCTCACAGCTGCAGTAGTCATAGATCCAAACCTGGAGACTAGTCTGAAGACTCCCCCAAAAATGTGAACTTTAAGTAAGGGAAAAGCAAAAATTGCCAATACTCTTACACATCAGTATTTGCCTCCGCTGGCCTCACTCAGTCTTAGCCATCTCTGCATGGCTAATCCACCCATTATCTCTAGCACAGTTTTCTGTCTTCCCTTTCAGGTTCCAGACCAGATTTTCCTGCTTCTTTCCCGGCTGACTGAATAAAGACATCAGCATGCTGTTCCAACACTGTTTCTGGTTGTTTCTCACAGCTCCCTGCTAGTCTCCTACACAGCCGGTAGAGCTGTAGTAGTTCACTCTGTAGCAAAGGTTATTTCGGGTGCTTTCTCTGAAGCAAAGAGTAGGAGTGGTAGTCAGCATAAATGTTTAATAGGCCCTGAGAGCTAAGACTTTAAGATGAAGCTCCTTTTGAAGCTACATTTACAGCCTCTGCTCTCCCAGGCTTTGTGTAATGAAAGCACCCCAGGCCACTGTGGTGTGGTTTTGGCATGTGCTGTAGTTCCCCCCAAGCACCTTGGATGGCTGTAAGCTTCAGAACCCCTTGACTCTCACTTCAAACACAGCCTTTGCCTCACCTTTTCTACCTTCTTAATTTCCTGCAAATCCAGAGCTCTGTGCAGGAGCATCTGGCTCTGATCTTTGATACCCTCCCTCAAACACAGTCCCTCCCTCATTTTTTTTTCTCTGCCAAATCAAGCACAAACACCCACAAATTTACTTTCATCGTGTTCCATGTGCCTGGAGTGGAAAATCACTTGGCTGTAAGTCTGGTGTCCTTGCTTTACATATTCAACATAGGTTAGAAGAAGGGTGCTTGGGAAAGAGTTTGGCTCTCCAAGCTGGTTATAAGACTGAGCTAAAGAAAACGTGCTTCCTACATCTTGAGTTTTTCTCAGAGCTGTGGTCTGTCTTTTCTAATTGCTACTGTCTGCTTGTGCAGGGGTGCTTACGGTGGGGGCTTTTCTTCTTTAATTCATCCTTTTGTGCCAAATGGAATTTTTAGGTTTTCTGAACTCCTCAAATAATGGTGAATTTTTCATATGGAGAATGGCCACCCTACCTGCACTGGAGTTTTCTAGAAGTACAGGCAACTGGAGAAGGTTTATGTGCAGCTGGAAAACGCGGTGCTAGTAGAAGGGGAAATACCCAGACATTATAAATGAAGCTTCCAATAGTTCAGAGGTAGCTGATGTGTGGCTCTTCTTACAGCATTCACGCCTGATGGTCAGCGGGGCTAGGCTGCTGCAAAAGGCTTAGGCAGTCTCAAAGCTCAGTGGAGGCAGGAAGGAAGCTACACAGGCTGCTGAGGTTCAAAACTTGTGGTTGACATTACCAAGGCTTCTGGGGCTGAGCCCAGTCTTCCCCGTCAGAAGCCACACAGCTTCTAGAGAGTCAAGATTTTTTCCTGTTGATGAGCTCCTCGTGGAGCTTCTTTTCCCTTTGGCTCCAAGCTGTGTCCTGTAACACACAGCCCTGTGGAGGTGTTGGGCTGTGGCTGTTGGGATTCAGGAAAGCTGGCCACATCTGCAGTATGTGGCTTGGGGTTGTTTGGTATTGAATATGCAATTATTTTATGTAAAGGAGGCTAATTATGAAACTGTTACAGCAACTGGAGCACTGCATGAGAAGTGTAGTACCAGAATACGACACCCAGCAAGGGCTGGGGTCATGAACTAAGGCTCAGACTAAGATTCCGCAGGGCCTGCAGAACTGCTGAATTGGACTGGGCAAAACAAGTGAAGGAGATCCCAGAGTTCAGTCTTGATGAATCCCCATCCAAGTCTGCCAGTGCAGGAAGACAGCAACCCAGTCCTCAGCCCAGCCTGAGGGTTTGTGAAGGCAATGGAAACAATGGAGGATCCAACAAAAAATGGGCAAGGCGTCTGTAGCTCAAGGCCAAGGTCAAAGTTTAAGTACTTGTGCGTGCTGTGAGAGCAACACAAACCAACTACATCTGGTGCTTGAGAGAAGATGCAAGAACTGCAGTGATTTCATCCCTCGAGGAATTTGTATGTGCCAGGGGATGCCTGTGCTCATGACAGTGATGACAGTATTATAAAGAAATTTTCATGATGGCAACAGAGTGTAGCAGCCCCAGAAGAGAAGAGGAACACCTGTTTAGTGTGAACTGTATGTGTAAGTGCACATATGAATATGGGGCCAGGAAGGTATTTAAGCCTTTCTATTTGTACCCCTGAAAAAGGGAACAGGCAGATCCACCTTTCTTGGAGGAATTAAGAAAATGTAGGACTCTTGCACAGAAGGTTGAAGTGAAGGATTAAAAGTCATCCACATCCCTGCACAAACAGCAAACTGGGAAAGGCACAGATTTGTAATGGTGGAGCATGGGGGGATCTGTCAGATTCAGAAAGTAAAAAGCCCTTTGTCTCATCAAGCGGATGTATTCAATATTTGTACCCCCTTGCCTTTACATTTGAGTCACAGGGCACCAACACAAGCTAAATTTGCGTATATTCCTACAGAAAAGGCCTTGGCGTTAGGCCATGGCTGTAAAGACTTTTAAAAATCTGTTTGAGAGGCCATGTTAACTAAAACTGATCATAAATCACTTCTTGCCATTGCCAGTGGGGATCTGGCAAACACCTTCCTGCAAACAGAACGTCTCTTTCTTTAGCTACAGTTGTATAACTTGCAAATTGAATGCGAACCTGAGAAAGATTTAGTAGTTGCAGGCATACTCTCTAGAGCCTTTGACAAAAATGCTGTGGAACAAAGTCCCAGGCTAGATTATGTATATGTCAATTGGGGAAAACAAAACAGAAAAACCCAGCCCTGTCGGTTCTCAAATGAAATGCAGAATTTTATTGCTAGTGGTTTGCTGAGGATGAGACACTGCAGGATGTAATTAAGGTTCTACTAGAAAATGATTTGCACAGCTTATTCTGTCCCTGTTTCAGTTTAAAACGATTTAGATACCACTTCTCTGAGGCATGAAGAAAACTGATCCTTGAAGTGTTGCAGGAAAATAAAGATACAGAAAGCCATTTAGAGCCTGAAGGCAGCGCGAGACATCTCTGCCTCCCTCGATAGTCAGAAATACAAGTGATGTTAAATGGAGGAGCGCGTGCTGGTGGAAAACACTCACCCTCTAGAAGGAAGTTAACGAAGTAGGCTTGCATCAGCTCGATGTGGGAGTCCTGAGCAGCCATTTTCATATCGCTGGGTAGTCTTTACTGGAAGGCACTACAGCATTATAAGGGAGAAGGTCGCTTGCATCTGCTAACAGTGGATTTCATATACATAACAATAATGTCTGTCAATGGACTACAGCTCAGCACAAGCTTACGTGTATCGCAGTTAATCCCCAGTGCCTAAACCCACCACGCCGGTGGAAGGTGATGCTGAAATACTGCCAGAAAGGGGGCAGTGTCAATCTGTTGCACTTCTGGCACTGTTCAGTTGCAGTGGATTGTCACATCTGTGCTAGCAGAAACTGATATCATGGTACGGGTGGGTTGGATGAGATAAGTAAACAGAAAAAGTGGAACAAAAATGTGGTATGATTTTGTAGTCTGGGACTGGCAGTGTTTCACAAGTCATATAGATGCATAGTAACAGTAAGAAACAACAATTACAGATGGGGTGTGCTCTGTGGAGAGTTTGTGATCATGTGAAGTGGTTGTGCATGCTGTGGAGAAATAGATTCACGTTTCCCAAATTCCAGAGGGGAGTGGGAGAGTGTAAATTGCTGCCTTTCACGGTGGTGGTGTCAGGTTAGAGTGGATGTAGTCCAGAAAGACAAGCAGTTAGAAGTAGTGGGCTTTTTGCTAACTAACCACAGTATGGGTTTTCCAGAGGACACAGGTGACAACACGGGACATCTGGGACAACAGGATGTTTTATTAGAGGGAGCAGACACTTTGTATGTGCTTGCTGTTGTGCATTAGTTGGGTGTAGTTGCACCTGGCTCCCCAGGGAAGCTCTGGGGACCTGCACCTTTCAGAAGCTCACAGAGGAGGTGCCACTGTGCAGGGGCTCACACTGAACAGCACCAATCAGCTAGAGCTCAGACAGCAATTAATGCAAAGCTCTTTGGTGTTCCTGGTTAGAAGTGATTCCTGAACAACATGGAATATGGGAGCTCTTAGGTGCTAATTCAACTGGCAACAAATGGTGTGTTCATGTACGAAGTGCTGAGTGTTGAGAGGACTCTAGTTCTTCCTAAAGTCCCAGCACTTGTCACTACCAATGTCATTGCTTCAGCTATTTTGTTTCCTGTAGACCATCATCACTGGAGAATTCCTAGAGGTTTGTGACTCCATAGATGTTAATTCATCCAAGTTGTTAAATCACTGAAGCATTGAACCGTAATTGTGAGCAGCTTTGTTCCAACCACTTTTTTTTGCAGAGCTGCACAAAAATTGTGCCTTTCTGTATCTTAGCACTGCTTGAATGTAATAGAATTTCCTTCTGCTAATACACTGAGGCATTAAGTTTCTAATTTAGGGACAGGATAAAATGAGTTGTGTTATGATTTCTAATCATGGGAGAACTCTTCTAATGTCCACACATTCAGTGTTTGTCTTATAAAAATGGTTTCTTAACAATGCCCATCGCAGCTAATTTGTAACTACATAGTGTAAACATTGATTTGTACAGGTTTTTTTAATAGATCCCCAAGCTACTTAATTATCACTTACTGACCCTTGTTTTCTAATGGTGATTAGTTTCTTCAAACTTTATAAGAACTGGGTCTCAAGTGGCAGTAAGATGGACAACTTCTTATTCCATATTTAATAGGATAGGAAGGTCTCCAAAGCATTACTAGTTCATGTCTTCCCAGAAGTAGGATGTTCCCTTCACAGTGACACCCCTCGTAGCTGGGCATCTAGAAAGTTCTTTCTGGTTCAGCTAAAGCTTGTATTAAAATCAGGGAGAAGAAAATTCAAAGCAGAACTTCTCCGAGGTTTAAAAAATCCTTTCTCTTACTAAGCCTCTTGCTTGTGATAGGTTTCTTTCAGGTCTGGCACACCTTTTGGCCTATGAACCAGCTGGATTCTTCAGTACCTGTGTTTACATGAGTTGAGGAGAGAGAACAACCTGCTTTCTGAGAAAAATTTGCCATGAGGAAAGTCTTTAGGCTAACTTAATCCCTATTGCAGTTCCATTGACTTGAACAGTTATCAGAGCTGAACTTCTTTTTTAGACACTGAGTCTTCCACTGCAACTTTGCATTCCACCACAGTATTTAAATGACTAGCACATTGGCTGTAACGTCAGAGCATCACATCTTACTCTGATGTTCTCATAGAGCAGATGGTTAGAGAGCAGTTCAGGGACTTGGCCAGCTTGAATGAGCTATCACCAACAGGAAAGGGGATGCTTGTAGAAAAAGCTGATCAGTCTCTATCTGCATTTGGAAAATTAAAAGGTGAAACAAATGGAGAGAGGTTGGAAAGGGATAAGGAAATTACAGAAGGGTCGTCAGAGACACCAGAGACTTCAAGAGCTTTCAAGGCCATTGCAGACCATAAGGTACATTCCTTATTGTCTTTGTTTTGCTAATCGCCAATCTGTAGTGGGCACTAAGCTAGCAACTCAAACACACGACCTCAGAGTACCTCCTGTTACTGCCTGTGCTACAAAAATAATAGTTCTACTTCACCTGTCAGGTAAATCCTGCAGTTTATAAAGGGTGAATAATTACCCACTATTGAAGATCTGAGGAGCATGAGATGCATGTATCCAGAAGAGATTTGAAGCAGTTGGCACAGAGTTTAACCGACGGCTTGTACTCCTCTGCAGCAACCTGGGACATCTTCTTGTAACAAGACTCGAAAGAATATCCTTGGTCTAGGAATCCAGGCCCTTAGACCATGTGCTGCAAGCAGCTGTGTTGTGTAGAATACCCACAAGGCTAAAAGCACTTGGCTTATTCAGTCCTCAAAACAAAATAAATCCTTTCCTGATAGCATTGTTGGTTACTGAAATGTATTGTGAAGACTAGAAGACAAGTAGGAAGCATGGGGAAAAGGGCTAATTAAAGTAAGGGGCATAAAAGAGGAAAGGTAGAGACCGATTTTGGCTCTATTTAGGTGGAAAATTTGAGAAAGGGTTTTACTGATCAGAGAGGAGAGCGTCTGGAAGAGACTTCCAAAAGCAGTAGTTGTTGGTTTTCTTGTTACCTCCTGTCGTCAGACAACTAGATCTGTCTTAAAAGGGATACTGAGACAGACTGTCAGTGATGATAGGGCATAGCTCAGAGACGCCCACCTGTCTGAAACAAACAGTGAAACTTTTCTTCTTGTCAAATACAGCATCACTGAAAACTCAGAAAACAGGACTGAAAGATGCATTGGGATGCATTCTAATCCTTTCCTCTATCCGACAGCACGGTTAGCTGTATCTATCATTCTTGACCAACAATTGCCCGTTTCTTAAAGACATGCAGCGATGGAGCCTGCTCAGACTCGTAGGAATTTTTGGCTCATTTTGGGCTTGCTTCCATGGAAGTCCAAATCCTGACTTCCAATGCTAGCATTGTAGCTCCTGTGTAGCTTGTCCTAAACCTGTATACTACATTTGAATAGCTGATTTTTCCTAAGTAACTGTAGAATTGTGCATGGGTTTTTTTGAATAACATCTTTTTTTCTTCCAGACTTTCTCAGATAACCACAGCTGTTTTGAATAGTAAGTCTGTTTTCCAGCGTATTTGCAGCCCCTCCCAGCAAGGTGCCATCTAAAAGTTTAATAAGCTCAGCCTCTGTTCCTTCATTCTTGTCATTAATGAAAATATTGAATAATACAAGTCTGGGAGAGTTCTCTACAAAAATCTAGCTTCTCTACAATTTAATGGAGAAGTAGCAGTAACTTCACTGGGTATAAAATTTCCCTCTCCCCCAACTGACGATCAAGAACAATTTGCTTTCACAGATTGTGAATTGTTCCAAATTTACAATCTTTTATGAAGAAAAGTCTCCAAAGGCTGGAGAAGCATAGAATACGCCTAACAGCAGAATTTACTCATAGACTGTAGAAGACCCATGCTCTAGCTGTAAAAGGTATAAACATTTAGAGAGAGATGATCTGCTCAAGGAAATTCTTTAAGTATTGATGGCACCCTACCAGACAGCTACCGGGCCAGGACACCTTCTGGCCTTAAAGCTGGAGTGTTACAGAAACAGTCTCAGCAGATTGTTGAAAAAAACTTGTGGATTTAAGTCTTTTGGAAGAGGTATGACCTCTACAGAAAGTGTGGCAATTCCTTAAAGGTTTTATTTCTTTGAAAAAAGCTCTCATGATTTGCTAGTTTTGACTTTTGAGTCATACAGTGATCTCATACTGATGGTACATTGATCCACACGTAGCTAAGTACTTCACAGAGTGCTTAGGCACCCATATGACCAAGAGGAGTGCTTGAATTTTTCAAGGTAATGATGCCTTGTACCTTCAAGATTTAAGCCAACCTCTGACTTTTTGGTATCAGGAAAAGCCCTCTGCATAAGGTAGATTATTCCAAATGGTTGTGCTGCCATTCAAAGGGACCTCAACAGGCTGGAGAAATGGGCCAGCGGGAGTCTCCTGAAATTCAACAAAGGGAAATGCCAAGCTCTGTCCCTGGGCGGGAATAACCCTGTGCCATCAGTACAGGCTGGGGACTGAGAGGCTGGAAAAAAGCTTTGCAGAGAAGGACCTGTGGGTCCTGGTGGACACCCAGCTGGACATGAGCTAGCAGTGTGGCCTTGTGGCAAAGAAGGTCAACAGCTCCTGAGTCGCGTTAAGAAAAGCATCACCAAAAGGTCAAGGGAGGTGATCTTTCCCCTCTGCTCAGCTTTGGTGAGGCCACACCTGGAGTGGTGTCCAGTCCTGGGCTCCCCAGTACAAGACAGACATGGGCTATTGGACCAAGTCCAGCAAAGGGCCAGAAAAACTATTAAGGGCTTGCAGTGTTTCTTATAAACAAAGGAAAAGCTGAAAGGGCTCGGACTGTCCAGCCTGGAGAAGGAAAGGCTCAGGGGAATCTTATCAATGTATACAAGCCTGATGGGGGACTGTAAAGAAGACGGAGCCAGACTCCCCCATGGTATATAGTGAAAGGACAAGAGGCAGCAGGCACAAGCTGGAACACAAGAAGTTCTGTCTGAACATAAGAAAATACTTTTTTTTTTACCTTTTTTTTTTTACTATGTCAAGGGGTTGAACACTGGAACAGGTTGTCCAGAGAGGCTGCAGAGTCTCCGTCCTTGAAGATATTAAAAAATCTGACTGGATACAGCCCTAAGCAACCTGCTCTAGTTGATCCTGCTTTGACCAGGGTTGGACTAGGCAATTTTCAGAGGTCCCTTCCCACCTCAAAGATTTTATGATTCTTGGGGACATTCTTAACATGTTCCTCCGACGCATCCACGTGTGACACCATCATAAACAGGGCACTGACTTGAGTCCCAGTTTGCACAGAAGTCCAAAGAAAGAATTTGCATTTTGATGTCAGGAATGAAAGAAAGGTTTTCCCTGTGTCTCTCTCACTTAGCAGAGAGACCTCTACCTGTGCCAACTGATGCCAAATTAGCATTTTACACATAACTAACTCTGGAAAGGCAAAAGGAAGCACTGAAGAAAGCCCTCCGTGATATCAGCGCAGACCTTTCTGTACGTACAGGGATGGATACATCATTAAGAATGCTCTTACTTCATTATACACTTTATCCTTTATTATTATAGTAATGTTTTCCTAGCATTATGTTTTTAATTACAGGCATAGATTGATACGTAAATCATTCCCAGTCTGACCTAAGGATGAAGCAATTACACTTTCTTTCCCGCAGTGGGGGAGGGCTCAGATGAAGCCAGTGCCCCAAGCCACAGCCTTGACACAAGGTACTATTAGCTTCAAATGACTTGTTTGAAAAACAGGATGGGGAGCTGTGGAGCTGCCATCAGGAAAGTCCATGGGAAGAGCTGGGAGCATTGCCTGGCAAGGGACAAGAGACAGCACTTGCTCCAAAAGCAGACTCCAATTTCTATACAGGGAAACCCCCTGTCTTTGTGTAGTTCCACAGTGTGTAGGCGAACGGGACTGGAACAAAAGACAGAGGCTGTGTATCAAGAAACGCTTTGCTGATGCAACTGATTTCTTCTCCACATAGAAACAACCCAGCAGAGCCTCAAAATCTAGGCAATGAGCAAACAGCATATTGGATTTTTCTGTAAGGTATATTAAGAACGTGTATTTCTCTCAACTTCTCAGGTAGACCTTTTCCTGTTCTGTCTCTTTCTTATTTCAACATCCTTTTTTTTCTAAGTGGCCCAGTCTGTGTGCAGTGCAGAGACACTTCTGTGAATATAGCCTGTCCAATAGGCCCCTGATATGCAGTTAAATGCTGCTTTCTGAAGGCATCTATAGGATCCTGAGAAATAAATAAATCTTTATTTTATGGGTAGGTCAGAGAGCATTATACATTGCTCAAATGTAAGATTCCTCTCTTTGGGGTGCAGAACCTGGAGCTCTGCTTGTGCTCCGACTTCAGGTTGTTCCGTGACAGAGCTGCTTGGGTTACCCTATAATAAAAGTAAAAAGTTACAAACATTGTAAAAGACATTTTAACATGTACATAAAGTCTGATCGGTATTTCCATGCTGCTTCTCTATATCACAGAGCAGTAGTAGTCCAATCTTTGTACACTAACATCCAATAATTCTGGACCAAATTTGAGAGCTGGCCTGTTACTGGAATGTAACTGGTGCTGCGTGAGGGAGAGTAGCAAAGGAGGCCATTATATCTGGATGCCACTCTAAATTTTCTCAATGACCTGTCGTCAGCAGCTGGCCTGCTTATGTGTTTGAACTGGAATTGCAAGGTGCTGCCATGAAGCTGGTATCAGCAAGTTCTGACTGCAGTGGCATTGGCCTCCGAGTGCCACCTTCTGTGGAGCTGAACTGGCTTTCTGTGAGGGCTTTTCCAACAGAACACAAGATGCTGTGACAACAGCTGTCTGCCACCGTGACATCCAGACAATGTAGTATACCCTTTCTCTGGTACAACTAGCTGCTGAGCTCTCTGAATCCCAGCCCTGACATCCTCGTAGGACCTCTGCAGTAAAATAAAATGTTCTTCAGGTCTGGGGTGAGGCTGCTGGAGCTTCTATTATCTCAGATCTGGGAATCCAGGAAGGAGGAAGAATTTCTCCTTCCCATAACAGTGTTTCTCATTAGCTCTAGTTTCAGGCAAACAATTTTTGGATGAACTGGTATCCTTCAGAGGGACAATAGTACCTTAAATGCACTCTTTTTGGGGCCGTGTGCTTTGTGCATTAGTCCCTCCTCTCTTGAGAGAAGAGATTTCTATATTTACAGGTTTATCTAGACAGTGTTGTCATATCCACATGGAGTAGCATACACCGAAACATTAAAATGTGCCAGACTCCCTGCCTTTTTTTCCTCTAAACTGTAGGATGTTTCTGATTTGTTCTTTACTGTGCCCCCGTTGAAGTGTTGTGTTGCTGAAGTGGCAGCCTTGGGCAAGATGTGGTATGTGATTTATCTTGCCAGCTCTGAGGTTAAGTGCCAGCATTGGAGGTACTGTGTCTTGCCCTCCCCTCCTGTTCTTCATTCCCTCCCAAGAGACAGGGAGAAAATTTTGCCCCTGTCATTAACCCATATCCATCTGGGACAACCAGGGCTTCTGCCTCAGGCTCCAGAAGTGGAACCAGCCCCTGCTGCTGGAGCGTCTTCAGCTGCAGCCCTGCTGTGGTGCCCCTCCTGCTGCTCAAGTGTAAATCCCCAGTAGCTCTTTTAACCACCCTTCACACACTACTTGAAAAATAACTTTCTCTTGTCATTAACGCTGATCTATAGCCGCATTAATGTGTGAAATCACTGGGTGTGAAAATAGTGTACTAACCACTACTTAATGTAATATTACCACAGTAATGTCTCTAAAAATATCTTGTCCACTTGATTGCTTTCATTGTGAACTAGAGATAATGTACCACTTACAGCTGATGATTAAAATTCATAAAGCTTTGGTTCTTAATTACAGCAACTTGCAATCAAAGTGAAATGTCAGATCCTGAATGTTGTTTATCTGTATACAAATTCACAAAACCAAGAAAATACAAGGATCGTCTACACAACAAAGCTGAGCTGCTTTGCTTTAAGGTTAAGTAAAATAAATACCCATGTGAGTATGTAGACAGGTTGGAATCGGTGAGCGTGAGATCTTTGATGTGGCAGAACTCATCTCGTATGAAATGCACATCTTTGGGTATATTCAAATGCTTAAATTATGGTAGAGATGTGGAAAATATATTGATGAAGATGGAAATGTAAACTTCATACAAAACTGTTGTGGGTGGATGGAAGTAACTATTTGATGTGCTACAAATAGAAATTTTGCAATTCAGGCTCAAGGTTAAACCAAAAATGGAGATATCTGAAAATGCAAAGATGGAGTCCCACTGCCATGGGGAATTACCATGGTGGCTGGCAGAAGATGGTAGGGTCCTTGGTTTCAAATGTGAAAATGATGTGACTGTAATGATGCTCTTGGTCAACAGTGGCACTGCACAACAAAATCACATTTGTCTGGGTGCCCTTAGATCTGCATTTGCAGAGCTGTGGTGTTTCTTGTTTGTTTGTTTGTTTTCTAAGTTAATGCTAAACTCTGAGAGTTTACAGTGCTCCAGGATCTATCTTACCCTAAATTTACTAACACATACTCTCAGCCCTAACTCCATGTCAAGACGGCTCCCCCCTTCGCTCTATTTTTTGTGGTTCCGGTATGTGAGATACAGGCATAATCTAATAAGTGTAGAAACTACAGTTCTATTCCATTTATAGTCCTACTGGCATTCTTCATTTGTTGTATCTGTCCTGTGCCAGTCTGGAAAAATCCGGACCAGAGGGAGCCAATTTCTCATAACATCAGTGAAACAAAATAACATTAGAACAATAGGATAAATCTGAGGGGCAGCATTTCTTTCTTCTGATTAAATGTCACTTTGAAGGAGATCTGGCCTATTGTTTGGAAACTTCTTTAGAAAAGCTAAGATGTTTTCCACAGGATACTCTCACTGCCTACACACAGATTCTTTTTTTGCATCTTTTTTTGCCAGTGGATTAAAAAAAAAATCTTTGTATAAATGGGAAATCAAACTTCAACAATGGTATTGGTTTTCCGAGGCTTTCCACACGACTTGTCCCTTCACATGTTACTGTTTCTGGTGATTTTGTTCATCTTTGCAGTGACACTGATGAGGAAAGTGCTCAATTTTAGAACTGATCCAGTACGCCCAAGTGTTATTCCCTTGGTAGTTTGTCTCACAGACATTTGCTATTTGCCTACCTTTGTTCCAGTTACACTGGCCAACGTTTTCGAAACACGAAAACCATATCCTACGCTAGTCGCATCATGCAGCTGTGATTCACTGTGACTTACCCTGGCATGGAGTCTGTCCTGCTGGCTGTCATGACTTTTATGACCATTTTGTAGTTGTCTGCTGGTGTTTACACTATTTGTATATCATGAACAGCATGGCTAGTTTGCGGCGGGAAGGATTTCTATGGCTGCGTAGCTTGGTGAGCTCCTTGGTATGTGATCTCCTAATGTCAGCCTTAGCCATCAGCAATTCCTAACAGCTCAGCACTTCTGGGGTGTCCCACTGCTACCAAAGCTCTCCAGCTCAGATTGCTGCTGCAGCAAAAGCTGCTCTCCATGTGGATCATGCTTTGATCGGAGTGAGCCTTTTGCTGGTGCTCTTCTGTATCAGTTTCATGGGTGCCATCCAGAGGACATGCTCAGCCACAAGTAGAGCAGAAGCCTCTGAGCCATCGCAGAGGCAAAGTCAGTCACCTTCCCTCCCCGCTTCTGTCCCTTTGCAACTTCAGACTAACCCCATTGCCTTGGGCATGGTATGAGCCTGCTGAGTTGATAGCTCTTTGTAGCAGCTTCAAAAGATCTCTCACTGAGTCCTGCTTGGAGCTTTCCTGTCCTTAGTACCTGATCTCTGTTTCAGTATATAAGGTGTATGTGGCACAGTCCAGGCGAAAAAGGAACATCCTCATAATGAAAAAATACTGTCTCATTGTTCCTCTTGAGATGCCAGCTAGAAAACTAGTAGGGAATTTGATGCAAAGGTCCTGTTCATCTTTATGTTGCAGATACCTTGGCCCCCTCACAGCTCAAGCAATGGACTTGCAATATCTTAGTTCCTGTAAAATCTGTAAGACGGTTACCCACCCTTTCTAGCGCCAAATGCATCATGTTTCATGTCAAGTGGTTTGCAGCTGCAAGCAGCATCTGTGAGTACCTCCTAGTCTGCTTCCAGAGCTTCCAGTCTGCTTGCAGAGCCTGAACAAGCTCATGTGCAGGTAGCTTGGGTATCCCTCCCCTCCACGGCAGTGTGCGCTGTGGACATACCCCTCTCAGCTTGCTTCTCAGTCCCACTCCTGGGGGTGGTTCACAGTCCCTAGGAGGTTTAGGTGTTTCTCTTGGGAATTTGCAGCTGTGGTAAGGATGTGAAAGGAGATGCACTTAGCTAAGCTGTGCCTATGCTGAGCACAAGAGGTACAGATAAACGCCTCAGCTTTCATGGTGCAGTTGCAGCTGGCAGAACGCGGCGCAGCGGTGCAGAGACAGGTAACCAGGAGCTGCCTGGCTTGGGGGAGGAATCCAGGATTATCTGATCAGCCCGAGCCCACTGAGGAATGTGTCCTCAAGCGGCAATGTCTGACAGCTATCCCACTCGCATGAAACACCACATGTCGAGGAATTTAATGTGAGCGCAGCGGGCCAGGTTTGCTTGTCACCTGTTGCCTCTTCACACTTCCTGAACACTGCACAAAGGCCCAAGCATCAAAGGGATGGCAGCCCCTGGCAGTCGTGCTTCATGCCACTGGAAATCCTGCAGGCTCCCGCTGCCATATGCTGCAGGTTGCTCAGGGAAGGAAGGCTCTCTTGTGCCTCTCACGTTAGCCTTTTATTCCATGTAACGGGTTCGGGGCTGGCGATGACAGCTTTGCATCTAGGGGTAAGACAGTTAATTTAGATTGGGCACTTGTTGCTCCCTTGTCCTCTCTGGCAGAGGATACATCTCCTTTAAGCGCTGTACTCATTACCTACTCCGTGAGCAAGAAATCAGACTGTGCAAAGGAGGCGAGGAGGCACAACATGTAAAAAACATGTCCTCCCACTCTCCCTTTTCTGCAGGATAGGCAATGTTTGACTTCACACTCGAGGAAGCAGCTGAGAAATCCTTCAGATGGTTAAACATTTCAAATGGTTTGGATGGGTAAATGTCCTAGATTTTAAAAATTTCACAGAAGTACTTGAGTCACAAAGTGGACCATGCAATGTTTGTTGAGATGTTCTTACCCTCCTGCTACTGACATCAGAACAAATAATGGAGTAAGGGAGGGGAGGTGGGAATTTTAGGGTAATGAGGAAGTAAATGGGTGATGCTGGGTTTCAAAATGCATTTCTCATCCTTAGAAAGGACATGCTACACTTGCCTGATTTTGGTTTCCTTTGTTTCAGAGCATATTTCTTTTCTGTGAAAATTTGCCATTTCGGTTTAATAGTGTTTATGTTTCGAGTGATGCTTTCCATCTCAGAGAGCTGCCATTCTGGTGACCCCGGGCTGAGGCTTGGGCTAACCGATGGTCCGCGGGGAATTCAGAAAGGAATATTGCCAGTCCTGGTAAATTACCATTTAGTAAGAGGAAAACGTGTATTCTGGAATACATAATACTGCTTCTCAGCGATGCTCAGCTTCGGCTTCTCATTCAGCAGCACAGATGTGAGCGATTTTAATTTCACTCTGCAGTGAATATGATGATGGTGAAAAGTCCTGGCCTGGCCGCCCTGGGAATTGAGCCCTGTGTAAGCCCTCAGCAGAGAGGCAAAGGATCCCGGCTACAGGCTGTTCTTCTCATCCGGTTTCAATGATGGAAGAGGAAACAGAGTTTATACAAAACCTAGCCCAACCCCCAGAAACATCTCGCTTTGTTTATGTTCCGAGCTAAGCCTGTGACTCTGGCTGTTTGGAAGCGCTATCCAGACATTTCTCCATCTGACTGACTTCACATCTATTCCTTGATCTCATCAAGAGATCTGGCTTTTAGCTCCCGCTCGTGACGTCCCACTTTTCTCTCTCGCTCTGCTCTCCAGCGTCTGAAAGATCCCTGTATAACATGATTATGCAACCATGCAAATGGACACGGTTCTTTTCATTTACTGCAAACCCTGCTTCGGGTCTCCTGTTATGAAAATAAAATCACTGGCAAGAGACGTGCTGTAGAAGGTAGCAGGAAGGGAGTTTTATGTGGCTGGCTTTGAATGCTTGAAGGTGGTATTAGAGATGGAAACAGACTATTTGACGTAAACCGGTGTGCCACCATCTCTCCACAGGAACCAGCATCAGTTAATAGGCTCAGACAGTTCTCCTCTGAATCCTTTCCCCCTAGGAAATGGCAGATAACTTGCCTTCCCGGTTGTTTTCCTCAGCTGGAGGTCTCCCCCCTCTCCCCCCCTCCCCGCCCAACCCGAGCTGCAGGGAAATTAGCGGCTGGGCTCTCCCAGAAGGCTAATTTGCACCCTCCCACTGTAAACAGGCAGTTGCCACCTTCACTTTGCACCCAGGCAGGAGGGCCTCGGGGGGCACTTAAGCACCCCGCTGCTGCTGTGCCTGGTGCTCGGCACAAGGGCTCCCAGCACCTGGCCAAGCGCGACTGAGGAGGAGGAGGAGGGAGGGAGTCCCTTGCACAGGGAGGGAAAAAATAAAGAAATGCACAAATCTTGCGCTACTTGGTTAACGATTCAAGACACCTTGGCCACCTCATGTTATCCCTGTAAGTGAAGATGCCCCTCTCTGCTGTGGTAGGAGTAAGACCTGCTCAGTTTGTGTTGCCTTTCTCATCACAATGCCCAAGTCCCTTGCTGAGGCTTCCTGGCCCTTAACCCATAAGATGATCCCATGGATCGTCCTTGCGTTACATGCTCTGAGAGCAAAGGTACAGGGCGGGCTGAGGTCTGCCACGGGTGCAGGCTGCAGGCTTGTGTCTGCCAGGCAATCCCTTCCTCGCTCTCTGGCGGTGGTGCTACATTGCTCGCGTAGTGAAAGGCACACATTAGCTCTGAGCCTCTCCAGAAAAGCTGTTTTTCCATTTCACGGCCCTTAAGGAGGGTCTTACCTGTCCAAAAAGTTCCCCTCTCTGGGTGACCAGGGCTCCAGCGTCCATCCCATCTCCTCTCTGGGTGATCGGGGCTCCCGTGTCCACCCTGTCCCCTCCCTGGGTGACCAGGGCTCCCGTGTCCATCCCTGGGTGACCAGGGCTCCCGTGCCCACCCCGTCCCCTCCCGGGGTGACCGGGGCTCC
>JAVJGI010000014.1:113907383-113921363 GCA_035590275.1 Ibycter americanus | reverse complement strand
CTCTTTTTTTCCTCCCTTTTCCCCCGTTTTTTCCTTTTTTTTTTCTTTTTTTTTCTCTTCCCGTTTTTCCCCTTTTTGCTTTTTTTTTGGTTTTTTTTTGGGGGGTGATGGTGGTGGTGTCGCAGCCTCTCCCCTGCAGCTGCACTCGCCTCTCGCAGCCCTCTCCCTGCCTCCCCATTTCCAGCCGCCGCCGCTGTCAGCTCTGCGTAGCCTGGCGTGGCCCTCTGCTCCTCTTCCCGGCGCGCAGCCCGCCCTCCGTGCAGCTCTCTCCATGAAATGGAGCTGAACAATCGCACCGGAGCAGCTTTTTCCACCACTGCCATATGTCTGTGTGCCGAGGAACCATTTCTCTTGCAGTATTTCGAACGCATTCGTGCTGGAAATACAAGGACAGTCATAAAACTGTGAATTTCTGCCTGTGCCTTTTCGGATCGTAATGAGGTTTGAAATCCAGCGCGAATGAGATTTGATGGGTGGTTGTACTGATATTTTGAGCTGGTTTGGTTCAGAGTCATCTGTGATGCCCAGGCCGGAGGCTGATGGAGGACCTTTCAGGAGGAAAGGATAGCACTGCCCTGAATGTCACCTGTCACTCGAGAACCGAGAGGACGTGCCAAGTCACTGAAGTGGCATCATCCTTCCCTGCGAACTCCCCCCCACCTTTTTTTTTTTCTCTTTCCCTTTGGAGATAGATATGGTTCTGCAAAGAACTTCTAGTAATTGCCCAATTCCTTAATTATGAAAAGGTGATGCTTGCCTTCATCTGCAGGGTAGCTGAAATGACAGTAGCTGTGATCAGTGTACACTGCCCCGTTCACCTTAATCCGGTGTTAGCTGAGGCTGCCTCTGTAGCACAAGACTCTCCTGCTCTTGTCCCCTGATCTGCCCCTTTGAAATCCCTGCTGGAGTGCCCTGTAGGTCCGACCCCTCTTGCACACAGGGACACACACAACCCTGTGTCCCTCCTGGTAAAAAGGAGTTTTGAGACAGGGAGCCGTCCTGCCCTGTAATTAATCTACACTCAGCCTCAAATACCCAGTGACAACAACTTAAATGTCAACATTCCTAGTTAATCCCTTGCTAACAAAATATGCCTGGAAAGAGATGGCTCTGCATAATCTCCAGTGAACAAGATCTTATTTTAGCAGTACAAGCACTTGGGAGATTTCCCCAGTTTGACCAACGAAACCAAAAGATTGGCTTTGATAATCACAGCTGTAACTGATGCGTTTGATCCCCTCGGTGGAGAAACCCGCTGCATGTGGCAGAGCATGCAAAGCCTCCTCTCCCAAGCCCTCCTCCAGAGCAGCAGCAGGCTGGTCCTCCTGGGTGGTGTCTGGATGACAAGGGATGTCATTTCTGTTCTCTCCTGTTCGCCGCTCTCTGTTCAGCAAGATGTCCACAGACTCTTCCTGAGTCACGTTTTCCAGCCCAAACAGCTAGCAGTATTAAAAAGAAAGTTACAGGGAAAATTTAATTTTAATACCCTTGTAGGAGTATTGGAGCAGGGTCCATAGACATGTGGTGTTTGGATTCCTCTATGTGTTGAGGCCAGCCTCGCACCTATCCTGGGGAGCCCAGGCAAACCCCGATGCTGTTCACGTTGTCTCTCTGTGGCTGTTTTAAGCCTTCAGCGTACGCAAAAGGCAGAGCACCCGAGGTGAGGAGATGAAGTTCTTCACAGTTCAAAGCAGTCCGATGTTTTCAGCACCCTGGCTGCCCACAGGCAGGATACCTGTGCTTCCGAGGCTGGCATCCTCCGTCGCAGGGCAGCAGCATCCCCCCAGTAGGCTGCAGAGCCAGGGGGACACGGACACAGGGTTTCTTGCCTGGGGTGGATGGTGCCTGAGCTCTGTGCCCAGCACAAAAACACAGTAGAAAAGGTGGTGGGCCGTTCCTCTGGGGACCACCCCAATTTAACAGGCAGTCCTTGCATCCCCTGGTTATTTGTGTCTGTGGTGTGCAAGCACGTGTTGGGGAATTTCACTGTTCTGTCTGTGGTTTTCAATCACTGGTTTCCTGTACCTTACACTTGAGGATAAAATGATAACCACTTCTTCCCCTTGTGTTTTATGGTTTTTTTCTTTTTTTCTCTTTGTCACTTCCTTTCTGAAGGATGTCTGAGGGGTGCTCTCCCTGCCATTATTTCAGTCTCTCATTTCAGCCTGACTCTGTTCATGCTCTCTTTCTCACACCGCCTCTCTTATTCTGCTTTGTTCTTCCACCATCACCTGACACCAAAGCCCCTTCCTTCCCTACTGCGTTATCTTCTAGAGACCTATCGATCTCCTTTTTCTCCATTCCTAACCTCTCCCTTCCATTATTTTCTCCAATATCCTCTCTGCCTCCCTCTTTCCAACTGCCCAACACTTACCTGTGCCTTAGCCATCCCTCCCCAGCTCCCCGTCATGGAAACACCCTCCCACCGAACTCACAGTTGCTCCATGCCTGTTGTACGCCACGACTGCGCAGCAACGCGCCGTTTTGCAGCGCTTCAGCCCTGTGTGTGTTCACTTGATGCCCTGTGTGAACAGGCTGCACACCCGCTGCCATCCCTGGTGCGGGTGAGCTGCCATGACTCCGGCTAGGAGCACAGGCAGCAGGAAGGCTGCTCTCCCAACGCTGTACTTGCTCATCCTCCGGCACCTCCTGCTCGCAGCGCTCGGAGGTGGCTGCTCTGAGCTTTGACCTGGCCCAGCACAGCCATGCCTATGGGTGGAGCTGCCCTCTTCTCTAAGCGTCCCTCCTGCAGCCTCTCATCCCCCAGATGAGTCCTTCCCTAAGGATGTGTTTGCCCTGGTATTCCCCATCGCTCATCCATAGGGGCTCTTGGGGGCTGAAGTTTTTGCCCCTCTCCACCGCCCCTGCCCGCAGCTGCCTTCCTCCACCTGGCCCTGCTAGAGCTCCCATGCTGCTGCTCTGGACCCCTGTGGGACAGAAATGCAAAGGGCCTTGTTCAGCTTAAGTCACAATGTGGAAAGATGTGACTTCTGGGCTAGGATGGGCTCCCTAATTATTTAGTAATGAGTCTAAGGTGCTTGAATCCAAATAACTGTTAGAGGTGGCTTCGTGTAGCCCTGAACCACCCTCTTCACCACCTTGCTGTGCCAAAACAAGCGTGCTGTCAGGCTCTGGAGAAAACTGGGAATTTTTGAAGTCTCCATTCTTCCGCAAAACTTGCAGTGCTTCCATCTTTCCCTGCTCTCACCTTATTCCTGACTCTCTTCCCATCTACTCTGACTGTTTTCTATTTTTACTCTTGACAAAGGGTTGTGGGCTTAGAGGCTGCTCTTGTAGCTGTAGATGTAAAATGCCTGCTGTGTGGTGTTTGTAATGAAAGAACCGCTCCTGGAAATTAACTAATTCACAGACCTAACTAATTAACTGCAGCCGCATGGAGCTGTGGAGGAGTGTCAGTATGGTTTCATTGCCAAGGGCGCTGGGCTGGGGGAGAGGGAGAGGAGGGAGGCGGAGAGACCTGTGTCTGGGATCCCAGCTCTTCCCCCGGCCCCTGCCACTGTAAGCAAGTCATTTCCCATCCCTGTCCCCCTTTCCCGTGCCCTCGCTCTCTTCTCCAGTCGAGCTGCTCAGAGCAGGAGCTGTTTCTCATTACGCCTATTCAGTGCCTTGTACACGGAGGCCTTGACATTGGCAGGGGCACTAATCGCTGCTGTTGCAGGAACAATAAATACTGGAGAGACAAAGAGTTATGGAGCTAGATAGCTCCAGATGTCACTTTGTCCCTTTCTGGATTTTCTCCCTTTGCTGTCTGCCTCCAGGAGAATGGCCGCACGGCTTTGACAAGGGCAGGTTGATTCCTCCATGGTGGCACCGCATCCCACCTCTTCACCTTCCCTCAGGCCCAAACCCAGTCCTCCCTGGAGCCAGTGAAGAGATTTCTGTGGAAATATATTGAGTGGACCAGGCTCTTCCACCTTAAGCAGCACAGTTTTGACATCAACCCAGCGGTGTTCAGAGTGCACTGGGAGCCAGATGAGGTCACCCATACTATTTCAGGGTTCGACGTTTGATAGGAGAGGATTCCCTCCATGCATCCTCCCGCAGAGGTTTGGTATGTCCATGCTACCTGCCCTGGCTCACTCTCCCCTCCACGCATGCCACCGGAGCTCCCCAGGGATCTCCACTGGGCACCTGTGGATGGGGTGAGCCTGCTGCCCAGGGCCCTGCTGAGAGGCTGCCAGGAGCTTCCCTGACCCACGGGAGGGCCACCCCCTCCTTCTCCCTGTCACCTGCCCCTGAGCAAGCAGCACAGTGACTCTGGCTTTTCCTTGCTGGGACAGTGGTTAGGATTGGGGCTTGCTGAGTAATGCACAGCTCGGACGGGTTTCTGAGGCTCAGGGCAGCCAGAATGCATGAACTAGAAAAACCCCGTTCCACCAAGTCCCAGCGGGTCGAGGTGGTGACAGCTGGTGTTGTTTGGGATCAGGGATCATGCCTGATGTTGCGGCTGCGTGCACTCCCAGCTGACACGCAGGGCTGAGCACTGCTGGGACTGCATCCAGTGTGCGAGGAGGCAGAGGCACTCAGGCTGGGGACCTAGAATGAGGAGAGGAAGCTAAATAATTGCTGGATGAGGGAGGAGATAAATTCAGCTCCTTGACTTAAGTGTGCCTTCCTGCAGGATTGCCGGGCTGTGCTTGCCGAATGTGAGCTCCGGCCACCAGGGACAACAGAGCGGGAGCTTTTCTGGTGGTTGATGGAAACCTGAGGAGAAGGCTCAGAGCCAGGCAGTGCTCACTGAGGGGATGCACGACAATGACTGCCAGGCTGGGAATATGTAAGTGCGCGTGCTGAGGCATAGCTGGCGCTGGGGCTGGCGACAAAGCCTACCTGAGATCACTTTGGGATGAGCCTTCTGGATTCCCCCATCAGAAACAAACCTCCTGACGTCACTCACTCCTCCTTTTTCTCCCCCTGGATACTGCCAACATCTTGGCACAGTGATGTAAAAGGTAGTGCAAGGATATCTGTGCCAGTGAGGACCCAAGTTGTTATGCCCATGTAGTGCCATGGAGCCCTGTAGACTTCTGACCTTGATCCCATGGAGCCACAGTATCTTTTTGAAGCTGTGCACAAATAAGGGCAAGGCCTGTTACAGAAAGCATGCTGCTGAACTGAGGAAGCAGGACTAGTGCTGGACCCAAGCCGATTCATGTCCCACCAGCTTTGCTGTGCCTGTATGCTCTGGTAGAGAGTCAGCAGCAGCAGAGCTAACTCTCTGTACTGCATAGGCGTCAGTGTCACCAAGGCGGCAAATGCTTCGGGACCATGCAGATTAGCTCTTCAGGGCATTGGCTGACCCAGGTGTGTGAGGTGCAGCTTTCATAAGGATTGCCTCGTCATCAGGTGTCATCCCCATCACTGCAGAGATGTATCCAGCTGTGATTCCCAAGTACCTTCAGACCTGCCCCTGGTTTGGCAACCCTACCTTGCTTCACATGGATCACTCCAGTTATTGCTGTGGTTGGTGACTGTGAACCAGTAGAGAACCCAAAGGCAAATGGAAGTAACTGGAGTGTTGAAAGCCTTCTCTTTGTGATTTCATCCTGCAGGACTTCATGTGTTTGTCAGAGCAGATGGTCAGAGGTCAACTACAAGGGCAGAGCCGGAGCTGAGGTGATGTAAGGATTAACTTAGCAAAACCATTATCTGTGGTTCAAGACCACTTGCACTTTCAAGTTCTACCAGGCTACCATGGCTGGAGGTGATGTCAGTCTCCTGTACCTGGCTCGCACATGACTTAGAGGCTGCACTCCTTTTCACACCAGATCTGCCAGAGGTCTGGAGAACCAGCTGCTGCACTGGTCCTTACTACACCCACACAGGTAAACTCTTTCTTTTGACCTGTCAGTGCTCAGCACCTCGTATTTTGCCAGTCTGGGCTTGCCCCCCGGCACCTCTGCAGTCACCTAGATGGTCTAGATAGCAGCTCACACTGAACCTGGGCAGGTAGCTCCGGCTAACAACAGCAGAGAGCCATTACTGCAGCAGAGTTTTTTTCCAGCAACCGTAGTTGTTAATTTGCCTGATAATAGCAACAGATATTTGGGCAGGAAAAAAATCAGCAATAAAACATCACTTAGTAGTTTGAAGTTTTAATTCCCTTACTGTCCCCACTTGCGGCACCCAGCCTCTGTGCCCTCTTACTCTGGGTCCTAGCTGTATGCCCCAGCTTTGCTAGGTTTCTTTGGACCATCAGCCACACAGGTGGATGCCATTCCCCTGCCTCATCCCAGTCCTGATCTGTTGTCCTGGCCTGATGCACGTCCCTGAGCTCGCCCTGCAGCACTGTACCTTCTCAGGGGCTCTTGGGTGAAAGGCTGGGCTGGGGATCATAGGGGCTGGCAAGAGAGGACATGAGAGACCCACCTACAGCACAAACCACTCACTCGCAGGTGACTTTAGAGTAAGCTGCCTCAGCTCTGAGAGCAACTGGCTTAGTGCTTGAGCATGATTGTTGGAAAACTGGTCTCTGGTTACCACCTGTCATCTAGGTTCATCCACCTGAACCCAAGCACAGACCTCTGCTTGCTGTGTAACTGCTGCCGTGCAGGATGAGCAGCCGGCACGCTGCAAGCACCCAGGCATCACCCCTGCAAGGCACACAGCCCTGCCCAAACCCCCAGTGCCCCCCTGCCCTGTGGAGCCCGGCACGGGCGGCGGTGTCGGTGCTGGTTGCCCGCTGCAGGTGCTGGGTACAGGCAGGGGGAAGGTGGCCGGCTGTCCCCACTGAGCTGAGGGCTGGGAACAGGAGGACTGTCAGCTCCAGCCCCATCGGTGGGGAGAGGGGGGAGTGTGCAGCTGCAGCGTTGGGCAAGAGATGCTAATGGAAAACAGAAACAATTCAAACTGCATGGTGGTGGGGGAAACACTAACAACGTTATGAGCCTGGAGCTTGTAACAGTCCTGCTAGTGAAATAACTGCTGGTGAAATCACTTTTTTTTTTCCTTTTCTTTTTTTCATTAGGACACAGAAGTTTTCCAGCTTGTTATACTGGGGCCAACAATATTCTTCAGTGTCTACAGGGTCTCAGGCGAGCCAGCATTTTTCCTGTTAAGCGCTACCAGAGAAAGAAGAGCAGAATGTTGTATCCCCCTCCCATGTGCTGTCACTAGGAGCATCGCCTGCCTCCTCAGCCTGCGGGCAGGCAGAGGGTGCAGGGGGGTCCCTGGCAGGGCAGCAGCTCCCAGGGACATGTTGTCCCTCTTTCCAAGCAGAAGTCTGCAGGGCAAGCGCGCTGCAAATGGCACCCTTTGGAGAGAGAGGCTGGGAGGGCTGGAGCGAGTATTTTTTTCCTCTGGGAGGTGGCAGAGCACATCTGGATAATCGTTTCATGCTGCGTGGGAGTGGTGCGTAGCTTGGTTTCTCTTTGGTTGTGTTAATTGTGTGGTAAGGTGCCTAGAGCCTTCTATTGGCATCTTTATTTATTTAAATACAAATGAAGAAGACATTAAATCAATTGTTCCTTTCTCTTCACTCTCTCTTGTCTTATCTTTGTTTCTATCATGTACTCTTAGCTGTACCGGGCTTTTGCTTTTTCAGCTGAATCAGGTACACTAAGTGCAAGTCCCAGGCTAAATTTCCTGCAGACGCAGGGAGGCTGCGCTGAGGAAGCACACCTTACATCTCTGGCTTTCCCCTGCTGCTATTTCACTTACGTTTCAGGGCCCTTCCCTAACCTTATTTGCTGGCCAAGGCAGTGGTCTCTGCCCCCTTGCATGCCTAACCCTCCTGCAATGCAAAAATAAAGAAAAAAGCTGTGCTGTGTGGCATTCACTGAGACTAGAATACAGTTCTCTTACCCCTTCAGCTTTCATCTGGGTGGGCTAAATCTATGTGACCTGGTTGGCCCCTCTACTACTTTAACCTCTAGGTCCTACAGCTAGGAGCAGAACCCAGGATTCCTGGGTTTGATCATTCTCCTGTTATTTAGCAAATAGTTTGTAACCAAATGGCAAACTATGAGTCGAGGCCCTCTCTCCTCGCCAAACTCCATAAAAGATAATTACTCCTGGAGTTCAAGTGGTGGCATGTTTTGCGAGAGATCTGGAAGCCTAGTATGCAGTTTTCAGATAGACGTTGTAATTGTGCCTATGATTACCCCCCCTCCTTTTTTGTTCCCAACGATATATTAGATTTGCACATTGAAAACTTGCTGGAAAACTACGATGCCTGTCAACAATCTGGTCGTCATGGTGTGCCAGAGATCAAAATACCTGTGTGATGGTTTGGGGGCATTTGTTACGCATATGGACCGGTAAAACCAAAAGCACGTGGTCCTGAGGGCTGAGGAGTCTGCCTCTATCCTTACGTGGCAGTAGCAGGACAAAGGCAGACTTGGTCCTTCCCAGTGTGCGGCTCTATGTCTGCACCATGCAGAGGTCAGAGCAAGGGACGCTCTTTTTTAGGGACTGGGTTCCCTCTGCTTGGACTCTACACGTTTTCTTTTAAACTTTGACTCTTCTTTGTCTCTGGCAGTATCTACTGCAGAGGGATGCTGGCCTCTTTGCTTGCCCTAAATTCTGTTGTACTTACCTCATTACTCTCCTAATGACGAGCTGACAAATGCTTTTGCTTGATTTACTGGCGGTGTTACAGGTGTGTGGAACACTTGTCAGTACCTTGCTACTACATGCCTAATTTTTCAAACGGCTGGGTGTGCTAGCTTCCTTTGCAAAATGTCCCTGCACATTTAGCTGGTATTATTCCCCTGCTGTGGGCTTTATCACATACCTGCACCCAAAGCTTCCAGAGCTATGCCCTAGGATTTCCTCCCACCCTCCAAAAATAAAAAAAAAAAACAGGCCCTACATGCAGGTGTTGATGTAATTTGCCTTCTGATAAGAAGAAGTGAGCAGAGAGATGACATGACGCAGCAGTCCTACAGCTGGTTGTGGCTACTCAGGACCGAGGATGGTCCAGCACCCACCCTGGGATGGGCAGCAGGGCAGTGTGCGTCCCTGCTCCTCCTGCCCTTGCCAGGAGCTCCCGGCTGCTGCAGCCCACGGCCCAGGTTTGCACCCTGCCTTTCACCTCTCGTCTGTTTGTCTTTTTAAACCAGAAAAGGACGTTTTTACAGATCAAACTCCAGAAAACAGACATTGCCACCACCTGTACGAGTGCATCACTAAGATCAAACAGAGGTTTTGGAGCAAGGGAGCAGGTCAGGTGAGAGGTCTCCAGGCATCGCACAGTGATGGAGCAGGAACTGCTGGGGAAGGGAGGAACATCAACATTTTGCACACACATTTCTTCACCAGTTGGGCAGAGCTCTTCTGCTCTTCTTCTGGTTGTGTTGCTAGGAGAGGAGTGCTCTGCCCTCTTTATGGCTATGAATAGCTCGCTCTTGTTTATTCAGCTCAGCTCCGCCTGCTGGTTACAACCACAACCGGCACCATCTCATTGCATTACACCACCATAAAACAATGCAATTGCAAGAGGAACAGTCTCCCCTCCGGCTCAGAAGACTTCAGGATACCTCTCTAGTGCACCACTCCAGAGCCGTCCTTCTCCTCTCACCACACTCCACGGTGCATCCTCTGCCTCCAGCAGGAAGGTCTAAACCCAGCCGAACGGTGCACTGCCACCCCCAGAAAGCAACACTGAGAGGCACGACCTGCAAATCAGGGCATGAGCTCAGAAACCGGGCATGAAAATATATGCACGATCACTTTGTTGGTCCTTTTCTCCTATTCCAGTGTCGGAGCCCTTCATGAGCTAGAGAAGTTACTTTTCCTTTTTTTAGAGAAGGCTGAAATTCTTGCATAAGCCCATGAATCCAAGATCAGGGACTTCAAGAAAAGTAACAGATGGCTTGAAAATTGGCAATAATGGGATTCCTGAGATTTTCTTAAGAATATTTTATCTGAGGTCTGACTGGGAATGAAGCATCTATGGCAGTGGAATTAGATGGGCTTTATTGACAATGGGAAAAACTGATGGGGCTGAGCAAAAGATTCTCCGAAGTGCTGCAAAATGTGACCAAGCACAGCATTTCAGAACATCTACTGCAAGGGACAGAGGGACAGGCAGCAATCACAGCCAGCTTACACATTACGAGACAGGGTACATGTGTATGAGCAACCACAGAGAGCCATGTGAGTTCTGCATAGCAGAGTAGACACAAAAGTCCCAGCTTTCAGGACAGCCTGGGCACTCAAATGAGAAGAATAAGTACTAGGCAAGGCAGAGCAGCATAGATCAGAAGAGATATGGATGGTTGCTGCACAGGTACAGATGAATCACCCCCTCTTCTTCAGCATCGTGAGCTTCCACGTGTGCGTATTTCGCTGGACATCTCATCTTTCTCCACCTGGGAATTTTTCTGGGATGAAATCTCAATACCTGCATACATTTATCCAGAATTTCCACATGCCCATGAGGCCTTTCAGATAGCTGGGCTGCTGAACATCCAGAAATTCAGGATAGGTCGAATGCACACTGGGGAGGTGAACTGTATAGCATGCATGCATGCACTATGTCTAACGAATCCAAAAATTGTCAGACCTGCTGTGCATATGCTATGCAGGTGATCTGCATATGTACAGTATGCCCAGCGCGCTCTAAAGGTGTCTGGTCTACCCTGCATGCACAGAATATCTATATGGTGCAGATGTATGCATTCCTGCTTGGGAAACAGGACAAACATAAGGGTTTTTTTACACATTCTTGATGTATTGTAGAGGAGGGAACAGGTGAATGCCTCAGTGCAGTAGGGAAGGAAACTTAGGTATATTCATATGTACGGAAGCTAGACTATCCTGTTACATGCTCCTTGTTTTACAGCAGCCACCTAAACAACGTAACTGCTTGGGGTCCTATGATACAAGACATTGTACATGCACATATTGAAAAGGTGTTATTTCCCTGCTCCTCCCCAAAATCCCCCACCATATAATCTAAATTAACAGAAGTGCACGAAAGAGGCATTGTAATTCCTACTTGACAGACGACGAGCCAAACAGAAAGCAGCTCTTAGTCTCCTAAAGCAGGACACAGGTGAATTTTAGATGTCCGAATGCAAATTACGACCCTGCAAACCCTTGTTGAGCTCATGCCTGGTGCTGGGGATGCCCAGAGCCCTCAGGCCCACCATATTTGACAGCAAGGCCCCATGGCTTCAGCAGCTCCGCTCCACACCGATCTGAGACAGCCTCCCACTTGACAAGGCTAAGCACAACGGCAGCAGCAGGAGAAGCCGGACATGAAACGCCTCCTTGCCTGAAGGAGCATACCTCCAGGATGGGCTCTGTGCAAGCCCCCAGAGAGGATGACGCTTCTTTTTAAGGTGCAGTGTCCAAGACGCTTCTTTTTAAGGTGCAGTGTCCAAAGGGGTTAAAGCACCCATGGAGGATATGGAAGACCCAGCCTGCACTGCCTCCTCTGCCCCAGGGCTTTCCTGTCTGCATCTCCCATGGATGTGCTCCAGCTCCCAAGCTGCCGGCTGTTTTGGAGAGAGAGGGCATGCTCACCTCTTCTGCCAAAGGCATTATGATTTTCTTAAAAGAGTTGTGGCTTTCCTGGGCACATACACACCCCGGAGAGGAAGCATCTGCAGGAATCGCCAGCCTGGCTGTTTGGAGTTTTGGCAGAGAGGAGGGGGAAGCCCACGCTCCAGTCCACTCTTGAGTGACCACCTCTGACTTTTACCTCATGGCTCTTCAACATAAAATTCGTAAACAGTTGCTGGGCAAGGGGACCCATGTTTTCCTGCGCACATGGAGTGCCGTGAGATCAATGAGATTAAACATGTGCTTACATGCTGTCCTGAATTGGGGCCATGAGGAGAGCAATGGGAAAGTAAACAGAAGAGAAACGTTATGGAAATGAAGGAAGAGGGAAAATCCGCCCTGCCAAGAGCAGCAGCTCTCATCAGTTGCAAGGAGATATGGCCTCACCCAGAGCTGATCAGGCATTAGGAAGTCCAGGGACTAAAAGAAGACCAAGTCATCTTCGTCAAGGTTCAAAAACGACCTGAAAGAGTGAGACTTGGAGCAGTAGAGAAAGGCTAGCTATTGGGCACAGCTGTGCCCAGAGAAGGTAAGTTTAGCCCTGGGTTGTTTTCCTCCATTAGCAGAATGTGGGTACTTGAAACAATCAGGGTTCAACCTGTGACAATACAGAGAGAGTTTTCCTCTCTCTTAGAAGACTCAGAAACCTTGACTGGATGATAGATAGGTTCAGGAGAAGCATCAGAGCCTTACTGCAGACCCTGGGCACCAATAGGCACCGCTGCTGCCCTGCGTCCTGTTGCAGCAACCGCGGGAGATGAAGCTGGACGTGATGACCACCCTGCATATAATCTGGCTTTGCTTTCAACAGGTTGAGTGTGGCAGCCATCCTCTTTTGAGGAGCTGCAGCAGCTCCCAGCACTCGCCAGGGTGAGAGTCTTGCTGAGGAGAGCACTTGGGCAGCCTGCTCAGGGGGGTGACTGACACCTTTGCCCAAGGCTTTGGTGAAAGCGCCCTCTTCCAACTCCCAAGTGCCTGACCACAAATGGTTTGAATTAATTTTCCTGCCTATCAAATTCTAGACTGTAGGTTCTTCCACCTTTTTTATATTCTCCATGTTGCCTTCAGTCATCTCATCCAGATCTCTTGGCGCTAACCCTGGTCTTCCATCTGGGAAATTTGTGAGAGCATCTCTGATTTTCCAGCCTTCTCTCCTGGCCTTGCTCTTCCCCTTCTTCTGTCTCCCCAGTCATTCTTGCTTGCAGTTTTCCTTTCCCGCTTGACCTCTATTTCTCTTTCCTGGGAAGCACCTCATTTGCATCTGTCCTAGTATCCAAGCTACAAATTAGACCTGGTTAAAATTTCTCACAGTGAAGCCCTGACTCGTATAAAACTTTTGAGTTTTGGGGGGATTGTAGGAGCTCTGGTTTTGGGAAGTGGCTTTTCTGTTCAGCGCTTGAGTTCAGAAACCTGCGTTCTCCCTTCCGCTGCAGGTTCAGGAGGTGACCTTGGGTAGGTCACTTCATCTGCCTGAGTCTGTTTTACCTCATGTTAAATTTAGATAA
Source organism: Ibycter americanus (assembly GCA_035590275.1). Lineage (NCBI taxonomy): Eukaryota > Metazoa > Chordata > Aves > Falconiformes > Falconidae > Ibycter > Ibycter americanus. The sequence goes on along the minus strand of JAVJGI010000014.1, from coordinate 113,908,326 downwards.
AAATACTTGCTTGGGTTAGTAAAATGTCTTTGAGATCATTGGACAAAAAAAAAGCCATCCGAGTGGTGATTATTGTGATTATTATAATTATTTTTATTAAATGAAACCAGCTGATGCTTGTGCAACACTCTTCTGGGCTCCGCAGACCTTTTCTGCTGAGACTCACAGAAAAAAACTTTTGTTGTCCCTGGACAGGGATGTGTTTTCTGAGATTGAGTTTTGTGGTTTCGTTATGAAACGTATGACAGTCGGTCACGTGGCTTGCTTTCTGGGCCGCCTGAACCCTGCTGAACCCGTACGTAACGCAGCACAGGGTTTAATGATTCACGCCGGCTGTGTTTTGGTTTAGCTTTTGCCGGACGGAGGGTGTACAAACCCGAATGTCCGCGGAATCCTCTCAGCTGAAGCCACCAACAAAACTTTCCCCGAATCTCCGCAAGCCCGGACCCAACGCGGCCCCGCCGGTGGGCGAGACCCTCTTCGGGCATCTCGGGTTGGCCGTGCCTGGAGACACCCCAACTTTCCCACTGGAGAACTCCCTCGCCCCCGCCGTTCACGGAGCCAGGGGCTTGCAGAAATTTTGGGGAGCCCACCAGGGCTTGTTTTTTGCAATTCCTCCTCTGGCCCTTCTGCCGTGAGGTGGGCCGGGGGCTGCAGGCCGGGGCTGGCCCCCAGGCCCCACCGCTGGGTCTCCACCATTTGGCCAGCGCCATTATTTGGGCGGCCTTGGGGGGCAAGGGGGCAAAATTCTGTGCCAGCTCCTCTGTCCATAAGGTCCCCTGAGGAGCCGGAGCGCCGGAGGACACGGCTAGCGGCGAGGGAGGCTGGCGGGGGCCATGTATCATTTACTTCGCAGGTTTATGGCTCGCTTTTCTGCTGGAGCGCGGCACGGCGGCCGAGGGCAGGCCGGGAAGCCCCGCAGCCCCCCGGCGGGCCCGGGGCC
>JAVJGI010000014.1:113879518-113902527 GCA_035590275.1 Ibycter americanus | reverse complement strand
CCCCCCCCCCCCCCCCCCCCCCCCCCCCCCCCCCCCAGAGCAGTTTGCAGGAATGGCTAGTTGTGATTCAGCCCGCTTCCCTCTGACTCAGTGCTGAACCATCCCTCGGTAGGGTGTTTGGGGATAGTATGCTTAGGATGTCACACATCAGTTTAGTTCTTGGAAGAGGTTCTGCAGTACCTGGGCTCGCTTACAACTGAGTTTTGTCTCAGCATCTTTCGTAAAAACAAAACCCTAAAAACTACTTCTGACTATTAAAGACGCCATGGTAATTTTTGCCAAAAGGAGGAGGGGGGGGGGGGGGGTCTTAGCCCCGGGCCCTTTGCCAGACTCTAGCTCAGGAAATTGCAGTCTATCTAGGTAAAACTCCCCTATAGTTTAAATGAAAAAAAGTATTCATCTCTTACTGTCTTAAAGGGTTAGCGCTGTGTTTCTCTGGAGCCTTAAACAGACAGTACGTTCTAGCTGGAGAGGTGGTTACAGTTGCTTACTGGGAGAAGAATTTTTTATGCAAAAACTGGGGCCTTTTTTGCATTTTTGGGAAGCTTCTAATTGAAAATGCTGTATACATTTTAGGTTATTGCAAGGCTTGAATGAATATGTGGATCGACATACAAATACAAGTGCAAGGAAATAAGCTGGTGTGGTGTTTGTGCAGGGGGCAGGCAGCTAGCAAATACATTTTTTTTCTGTAGCAGAAAAATAAGGACCAGTTTTTTAGTCTTGCGCGTGTGCATCTGGGGGCTGGATTTTGTATGTTTAGCAGCAATTGCTTTTGTAAGCTGCTGCTAAGGCACGTAACTGGCTGTGTGCAATTGCAGTAATGGAATGTGAAAATGCAACTACACACAGACCTGTAATCTTGCATGCAAAATACTGCTGGTCTAGTTCTCCAGGTGTAAAAAATGGTCTGAGATTGTACTTGCCTTTCCATTTAACTGCGTTCACCTGCATTTTTCAGGTGGCAGTTGTGTGTATGGAGTGCTGAATGATTATCCTTGCTATTTTTGCTCCAAGAAGAGGGAGGAAATTAAAGTATTACTAGTGATTGGGGTAGTGCATGTGTCGTGGTAAGCGCAGGATGAAGTTGGGCGGGGGCTTGCAATGATAATTTCATAACTCTTTGAAATCCTGGGGAAATGCATGGGTGAAGAAGGAAAGCGAAGAGGTGAGCTTCTGTTCCCACTGCAGACAAGGACTATTGAACCATCGGGCTGGTTGGTGGTGTCAGGATCTGGCCTTGCCTTCTGCCAAATCCTTTCAGGGTACTTTCGCCCCCCTGCCCCCCCAAAAAAAACCAACCAGAACGTGTGTTTGGGCACAGATGGGTGCAGAGCTGAATAACGATGGGGCTGAGGCTGTCTTTGGATATTCTGGCCCAGGGTAGGGCGGACCCCCAAAACGTGGAACAGGTTTCCTCCTCCTCCTTGCTCAGTGGATGCATCTCATCCCTGCCCTGGTGAGACAGGGGCAGCCAGGGTGGGGGGAATGGGGAATAGCTCACTTTCTCCACCACTTCACTCTCCCGGCTTCTCTGGTGACAGTGATAACAAAGGGCTTCTCGGCGTTAGGTGATATGGATCTCTCTCAGCCCACTAAACCTGAGTCCTGCAGGCTTCTCACTAGCCCTTGGGGCTTGGTTGTCACTGTCAGCTCACTGCCTGGGGTGGCTTGGGACAGTCCCCCTGGAGACTGAAGGCTGTACCTTCTCCATGAGGTCTGGAAGCACGGATTGCTTCCTACTGAAAACCATGATTATATTTTGGGGTTACTTCTTGCCATCCTGGGTCCTTGACTGCAGTCACTTCCATTTTGCATGCTGCTCTTTGTAATCAAATCTATCGATGTATATTTAATCCACTTGGCACCACAGTTCGTAACTAGGCACTGCTTCCCAGCCTTCTGTCACTTGTTTTCACAATTACCATCTTTAAGTTAGGGCGGATGCCTGCCGCTCAGCTTTTCGCCCGATTGCTGTACTGTCTTGGAGGACCCGTGCTTGACAGTCAGATCCACAGTGGGCACAGCTCCTGCCCTTTGATCTGGACATCAGCCAGGTGTGTAGGACTTGGGCAAGGGAGGCTAAACCTGCTGGGTTTAATTCTCCTCTCTGCCACTGATTTGCTATGTGTGATCATGGGCAAGTCCTTTAACCTCAGGTGGCCTCAGCTGACTTATCTACTCCAGAAAGGTGTTGTAATGCTTCGTTATTGCCAGCTCTTCAGAAACCCCTGGGGGGAAAAAAAAATGCATTTTATTCAGAAATATCTCTGACCTCCCTGGCCTTTCTAAGCTGTCTTGGTGGTGCTAGGAGATACTCTTTTCCCTGCCTTAATAATGTTTCTTCAATTTTTCATCTGTACATTCACCCACTCTCTCAGCTGCATGTAAAAATGCCAAGCTGACTGAAGTCATGGAAATATTTTTATAAACTTGACAGCCACGACAAACATTCCTCCTCGGCAATAAACAAACAAGGTACACAACCTGCCATTAACATCAGTTTATAGCAGAGAGACCTTCGTCACTCATTGATGAGGGAATCCTAGACAATTCCTGCCCTAGCAAGCCATAAAGTAGTGTTGTCTGAGGTTAGGAAAATACCGGAACCTTTGGGTTCCTGTGTGCAATGAGTAACTGGAAAGCTCTGTTTGCCCATGTGTGTACCGGAGTGCAAGCAGGCACCAGATTATTTGGTTTATTCAGGGCTCTTACAAACTGTATTTGGCTGAGGTGTACGTGCCATTGGGGGCTTGGTGTTTGTTTGTACACACAAAAAAGCCTGTTTTCCATAGTGGCAGTTGAAATGTAAAGATGGTACGAATTAAACTGGATAAATATTAGATACCTGAAAAAGAAAAAAGCTGCAAATGAAGATGTTAGTGAGTGTTGCAGGAGCAGAGCCTCCGTCACACAGCCTCCCCTGCACCCCTCTTCGGTTTTCCTTGCAGCTGGCTGTAAGCTGGTAGGGTTGGCAAGTACCTGAACCCACACTGCAACTTCTTCTCCCTGCAGGTAATTCTCTACGTAAGCACTCAGACAGTGCTTGTTTTGGTGTGTTCTATGTTAATTTACTCTGAATACGTCTAAATCCAGATCTTCAGAGGGTTTGGTACTAGCAAGAAAGAGCAGGTGCTGGTGTTTTTCCTATGTTACTTTGGGTTATCTCTTGTTCTTCTAGCAGACCCTCTTCCTACCATCTTTGGGTAGTGGGCTGTCTTTGGTGTGCTCAGGAGAAAGAAGTCAGGACTGTTCTTCACCTGTATCTTTGACAGAAGACTCTAAGCAGAGAGCCAAGCTCCTTCTACCATCTCACTTATTGACTGCCTCTCTCAGTCTCTGCACCTTAGGTCCTCGCTTCTTAAAATGAGGATGACAAGTCTTCACTCTGCTTCCACAAAACCTTTCAAAGCTAAGGAGAAAAACATGCAGGGTTTTCATCTGCCTTCTTCGGGAGACCATAAATCCCTCTCCCTCTCCCTCTCCCTCTCCTCTCCCCCCTTTTCCTCTCATTTTAAGAGTTCTTATTATATTCTGTCCCTCTAGGTCTCCTCTACTTCCACCGCTCTTACAATCTGTCTCTCTCTGCTGTTTCCATATCCCCTTCTATTTGCAGCTTCCTTCCTTCTGTTCATGTCATTTTCTTCTCTCACCCTGTATCTTCTACCCTCCCCCACTATTGATGCGCCACACACTCTTCCTATCGCCTCCCTCTAGTTTATCCCCCAAATTCCTCCCTTACATATCCGTCTGTCGCGGACCCCTTTCTGTTGTCCCCGGTTGCGTGTCCCTGCAGCCTGGCTGCGCGGGATGTGCCGGTGGGGCTGGCCGGGCAGGGCCTGGGCGAGAAGGACAAGGTGTGGGATCGGCCGGACAGCCTCCCGCTGTGGCCGTGGCCCTGCCGCTGGCCGGGCACCGTGGAGCTCACCCTCTGACGGAGCACGGTGAGACTCCCTGTGCTTGTGTGCCACCGGCTTGGGATGGGGCTGCCTCAGGTCTTGTTCTGAGCTGCAGCACGGTGTCACTTCGATGATGGAGTACTTTATTTCTGCCTGGAAGCCTGATGAAGTCTGTAGTCTCAGATTTTGTCTCCTGATGTCACTTTACCTCCTCGGACATGGCCTTGCGACTTGTTCTGGTCCTGACCCATTGTCCTGCTCCCTACACTCTGCCCTGAAAACGTGGACTGTGTGCTGCCTGGCTGCTGCGAGACGCCTGTGCTTGTCAAGAGGAGGGTGGCTGTCCCGCCACGTCGCTCCCAGCTGAGTTCAGGGCCCTGTAGGCTCCGCCAGGGAAAGCCGTGGTGGGGGAGGGAGAGGACTTGCACCAGAGGTCTGGGGTGGCCTCAGCATCTTGTTGAAGAGTTGCACTGAAGCCCACAAGCCACTGGCACACCTGTGCTCTGTTCCTGGGAGACCTGCGCTTAGCAGGGGAAGAGTTGCTCTTTTGACAGGACAGGAACAGCAGGGTCACAGAGTTAGGGAGAATCCCTCTCCCATCTGCCTGAGAGAGCCACCTGATCCCATGCAGAGGCTATCCCACTATCTGATGTGGGATAGAGTTTCCTCCAAGTCAGCTGGAGTGGATGCAGCCTGTTTAACCATCTCATTGCAGGGATGGGGTTTTGGCTGCAAGGATCCTGGCCAGCAGCAACAGTTGAAAGGTGGTGGGTTTTTGGATATCCCTTCATGGACTGTGTTTTGCCTCCCACACGAGGACATGTGGTGTGGAGAAGCCCTTTCCCCAGGGCAAGGAGAGGTGGCTGCAGCTAGGCTGATGGGATTGCTGGCCGAATCAGGGCTCATCAGCTGTTCCTGATGGCAAGGCATGAAGAAGTCACATAGATGGCTGCGTGTTGAAGTTCATACAGAGTCCTACAGGACAGGGCATCATGGTGACTTTCTGGTCCCCAGTGGAGTTTAGCTCCATTTCTGGGTAGCACCACATTTGCCCCTGCCAGGCGTGACTCAGTCCCAGGCTTATAAAAGTCACGAGCCTCAGCAATCCTACCCAGACAGTTCCCAATTTCTTGCTTCTGTCTCTGCAACAGACTGACCCTTCCTTAGCATGCTGAGATGGTATCCCTCGTGCTCCCTGCAAGGTGCCATACACCTTTTCCCTTTTTTCCCACAGCTGTTTCTCTCCCTCTCCATACCTGCTTCACCTGTTTTACCTGCTCTCTCCCTCCCGCTTTGCCTCTGGGCTAGGTCTCTCTCCAGACTCTTTCCAAAATTGTGTTCCTCTGCCTTGTTTGCCTTCCCATCTAGCTTCCTTGTGTCTCTGGTCACGCCATGAGCTGTCAGCAGCTAGGGGAGAAGGACCATTGCAAGAGCAGGGCAGAGACCAAAGGGTGGCTGGGAGAGCAGAGGGGGAAGGCAGAGCACTCCTGGATCAGGGTCCATCATCTGCTGGGGTCTTTGGCCTCTCCCAGGTACGTGCCATTAGCGACATGGCAGAAGTCCCCTTTCCCCCAGAAGAGTGATTTTCCCATTGCTTCTACTTCACTATTGGCAAGCTCCTGAAAGGTTAATGAAGTCATTCACTGCAAAAGGAAAAAGCACGTCTTCCGTGTTTTGCATAAATTAAGCTTGGAGATTATGGAGCAGCCTGTGCACAGGGCACAGGACATGCAGCTATGTCCTTGAGTCTTGCCACCCCAAATGCAGCTCTGGGGGTGTCATGTAGGTGATATGGTTCACTCCAGTCCTTGAGATGAGCTTAGGATAAAACTTAGGTAAAAAGCTGTGGCTTCCCCACCCATCTTTATTCATGTTTCATTGTGTCTAATGGGGACTGGGGAGGAGGTCCCCAGGAATGCCCAGAAGCCTCCCCTTCCTCCCATTGCGATGGATCCTTGTTTCCCACAGATCCTCTTTAGAAAATGCCCTGTATCAGGTTTCATTCCCACTGGATTTTTTTCTGTCTGAGAAGTATGGAAAAAAAAGCATTCAATTGGTTTTGAATCACATGAGTGGGAGCAGGGACCAGCCCCAGAAGATAAGTGTTCTGACCTTTACCGCACTCAGATAACTGAAAATAATAACAAATAAATACATCTTGTTTCTAAACCTCAGACTTAGGGACGCATCTTTGCCTTACGCAACAAGAGCCTGAGCCAGGGCTTTTGGGAGGGCTGAGGATACGGACCTGGCAGCTGCCAGCAGTATGCAGCAGCCCCTTTGCTTTCCTTTTGGAAATGCAGCTGGTACTAACCCAGATATTCAGGATGGGAGGGAACAGGGGCAGTCTCCCCACTCTCCTGCCATCTTGCTGCTGGGATCCTGGCTGTTTTCCGGTAGCTAGTGTGCTGGGAGAATGAGAGTCTGATTATTTCTGGCCCGTTTCCTTGCACTTTCTGCCTCTTCTTTTCCCATACAGGGTTGACCATATAGGGCCATACAGGGCTGGCCACCAACTGGACCTCTGCATGTAGGCAGACCCTGGATAAGAGTATGGGGAAAAAAAAAAAAATTGTTAAAACCCCCAAATCAGTGAGTGTTTGAAAATAACTGAGACAACCTGTCTGCAAGGAGGACATGCTGAACCGTGGCTCCCAGCGAGCTTCCCAAGCCTGGATCTTAGGTCACTGACTCAAAACTCTGTCATCCCCTACAGATGCCCCTGGGGAGGTCCATCTGAGACGGCCTCTCTTCGCAGGCTGCTGGTGACAGTAAATATTTGTACACTGCATACTGAAGTGCTGATATGGGACTGGAGTCCTGTTGTGCTGTGTGCTGTCCAGACACCGGAAAGTGACTGTCCCTGTCCTGAAGGACTGATTGTAGTCCCAAATTAGAGCATTCATGGTGCTTTCTGTAGTGGTTGTGACTTCACATTCCTCCACCGGGATGTTGCTTCCCTTCCCCCCTCTGTTACGTAGGGAGCTTGTTTGCTTGGTTTCTGCCATCCAAACCACCGACAACTGAAGAGATGCCTGTTTGCAGAGCTTGGGGAGGATGTTAGGAGGTTTCTGGCACTCTGTCAGTGTAAAGCGTCTTATTTATTAGAGTCTAATGCCCGTTTGGGATGCACTTCTGATCTAAAGCTCCTGAATTCCTCCCTTTTAACGCTGAAGATGCCATTCAGAGAGGCCCCCTGGGCCCAATGTGTGCTTCTGCTGAACACTGCCCTGATCATATATCTACCACTGTCTTGCTCAGACTTTAGGTTCAGTGATTTTGTTTCCATTAGAAGATCTCCTCCAACTCACCTCTTCCTGCAGGGGTTCCAGCAGATAGCCAAATATGATTCAGTGGGCCGTGGGCTACTGTATTGCAGCGTATGGAAGCGTGTGCATTTTCAACACACAACCTGGTATGTGTATGGGTGCTTGCATTCGTGTTGTATGGGTGCTTGCATTCATGTTGTATGGGTGCTTGCATTCGTGTCTGCTAGTGTACTTGGGCTGGAGGAGGTAGCAGCAAAGGCATTGGCAGCTGGAAAGAAAGGAATGACAGGCTTGCCAGGGGAGGGAGGAGAGAGTTTGGTAGCTGAGATGAGGATCGGGTAACAACTGGAGGGGGAGATCAGATTTAGGATCCATGTTGTTCACTTAAGAAAATAGGAGAAGTAGTACATTGTTTATTGGGGATTGTGTTATTCCTGTGCATTATTTATTAATCTTCTGCTAATGGTACTGCATAAAGAAGTGGCACTTCTACAGAAATTTCACAGACAGCTGGAGGATCAGTTCCAGGAGGTATTGTAACCAGGTCAGGTTGGTGTAGGGGATCCTGCTGGGCTCGGTTTTGACAGGCTTTGGAAAAGAGAAGATTGTTCAGGAGGCATTTGGAGGGGAGAAGGGGGGGTGTCTGTGACTCACCAGGGAACAATGATCGCTGTGAGGATAAAGGGGCAGGCTGGAAGAAGACCTGGAGACAATGGTGAATTCCTGGGTTCAGTGGCTTCAGGATTCCAGCCTGAAGTATGAGAAAGTGTGAGAAAATTAAGTATTTAGGAGGAAGCTTTAGGAGTAATAAAGGCAGCTGGTGAGGGAAGGCCAAAAGTGAAGAGAAAGCAGGTTGTACTGCATGCTGCGCCTTGAAGCGGATCCTGGAAGGCTTGAATTTGAGGCAGGAGCTGGAAGAAGGGGTGTACAGAAAGACGGCCTGTGCAGTGAACGTGACTGAAACCATTCTTGACTTACCTGTACCATCTGATAGCACAGACGTGCCAGCTGCAGCCTCAGCAGATGTGGCAGGCTAAGCAGAGGTGCTGAGGTACTCAGACTACCCAGAGACAGGAGGCCACGTAGGTTTGTAAAGTTTGTAGTGCAGACAGATGAGTGCCAGGATGGGTGGTCCCAGCCAGCTCTTGGATACTAGTACTTCCTCACATTTGAAAGATGTCCAGTCACTTTGAGAGGTGGGGCCAGTGTTTTGGTAGGTGGCATTCTTTCACTCAGCCATGAAATTGAAAATCAGCAAATATACCGCAGGAGGAAATCATGCTACTGGTGCAAACCATCTTTGGGTGAGAGGCAGCTGTTGAAATACTGACCAGCTCATAGTCCCCAAAATATGCAGCCAAAAATGCAGTCCTCAAAGGTTTTGTTTTTGAGCTCTGTTTTACCCACCAGTTCAACCATGACAATATTAGGCGGGGAGCACCCTACTTACTGCCAGCGTCTGTTTCCATCAGCTAAGGGCAGGCCTAAGTGGTAGTTGCCTGGGTGTCACTTCTACCTGAGAATCTCAGTGCTGAGCTGGAGCAGAAATTTTGGGGTTGGAGGGGAGGAGAAGAAGCTGCAGCATAAATGCAGCTTCGTGGGCTGTCCTTTATTTTTCTGACTGCAGCATAAAGCCAACTTTGTTAGACACAGTCAGACTGTGAACATGGGGAGTCTTGTAGCACAGACGGGCTTTGCAAGGAGCTCTATTAGCTAGAGTCAGCCTCTTCCCTCGGTCATCACATACAGCACAGCTGAGCCACCGCCACGGAAGCGTTGGGATGCAATTTCTAATTGTACGCAGCATTGATGCAAATCATGCGACAAGTACGTATATCTATTGGTGTGTTTAAGAAATTTTTTTAAAAGTTATTTTAAGTCTTAACGCTGCACAGCACCCTCCAGCAAACCTCCTTATTCTGTGCAGCAATCTCGGCAGCATAGGTGGTGCTAGGTGCGCTGAGACGTTCTAACCGTAACTGGGTGAGAGTGGCCTCCAGGTTCTGAATGAACCAGGCTGTGATGGGACGCAGCTCTGTTAATCCACTGTGTCCATTAGAGCAGAAGGTGACTTGGGCTGGCCAACCAACTGCAATGCCTTCAGAGAGCATTTCTGTACCTTGGGAGAATCCGAGATCATCTGAGGTGTGGGACGTGGATTTTCACGGGGCTTATCCATCAGGGAGGGACAGTCCGTTTCAAAAGCAAAGTGCTGATGGGTCCAGGAATGATAAAATCACCCTTGGATTTATTATTTTTTTTGGTGTGTGTGGACTCCTAGAAGTCATCTATGTTGGTATAAATGAGATCATTTGGCCTAATTAGTTCCAAGCTTAATTAGCAGTAATTATCCCAACATGGGAGTAATACTCGAGTAGGAAGTACTGAGTCCTCGATTAGATAGATCTCTAATTGGTGTTACAATATTGTAATTAAAGCATGCTTGTACGCCTCTGCCTCTGCAAGTGATTTGTTTTATGTCTGATTAAACAGGGAGTCCGGCAGCCTCAAGGAGGCCAGGACATCACCACTGATTGAAACAGTGTATTATTCTTTGTTATAGGAAAGAAATGATGAATCACATATACTAGGAAACACTATGGGCCAAATTAATCCTTTGAGTAATTGCTGCTGGAGTTAGGGAAATTACAACAGGGGTGAATTTGGCCTCAAGTGCATAAGCTCTATCTGTATATCACACAGTTAAACAAATACTCATTTGAATGTGCAGTCTGGCAATTACACCATCAGATGAATGCAAGTAACTTAATCTGCATTTGTGATCACTGGATTGCACGGGTGAGTTTCTTTGGCTGCTGGGTGGTCGTTATGAGATTGCACATTCTGCTCAAATTTTGCAGGAGGTCGTGCCATGTGTCCCGGGATGTGCTGCACCCCGAAGCCGTCGGCAGGGCCAGGTGACTGCTGCTGGCTGCAGCATCCTCTCCTTGTCGGGGTAAGACCCCAAAGATACCGTTTGGGTCACCAGGAGCACCTTGCAAATGGAGGAGGTGGACAGATAGTGTCCTCTTTTCTTCCCGCATGGTTACCTTTAATCTGGCCGGTCAGACCCTCCCTAGCAGAAGACACTTCAGAAGAGCAGGTAAACAGATGTTTTTTGAGGAAGTTTGAGAAAAAGAGAGCGAAACGGGAACTTTCTGAAATTAGTCAGCTTCAAAACATGAAAGCTTCCTATGTCTTTTTAAGAAACCACCTCCTTAGGAGTTGGCAAGTGTGCTGCTTTATTACTTATCTGTTCGCTACGTGAGTGGGCGACTGTACTTCCTGATTTGGTTCTTCAATATAGAGAGATCATCAGCATAGGTCTGTAGAGGACAGTAACTCCTCGCCTACGGAAAGTAACAAATAGGAATAAGGATGCATGTATCTTCTGGCTGTCACAGAGGGCTTCAAAGCACATTCGAGTCATATCCGAAGTAAAACGTCAGCTTATTTCCATTGTACAGCTGCAGAAACTGAGGCACAAATCCGTTACTTCTCTTGCTGTAGCTCACGGCGCTGGTGTGTATGGCAACACCAGGAGCGCGGCGCAGATCTCATCACCTTCTGCTTCACCCACAAAAGCACCTTTCTTTTGCAAGGGGGAGAGTCCAGAAGGAGGGAGATGACTTGAGCAAGGAAATAAAACACACAACATTCTGTTAAAGCGATATTAGGGATAAGAATTTAAACACCCCATATACAGGAATTCAAAGCAAGAGTTTCCATAGCAGCATTGCTTGGCCATATTGTATATACACTATTTTGCATTACTCTCATGATGTCAAAGGCATATTCTAATAGCTGTGTGTGCAATATGTCTGAATCAGAGTTGCTATGAAACTTAAGGCTGAATTACACCACGGAGGCATATTCTTGTGCGGTGCTGGGAGGAAATAATAGAACTAGGTTTTGTCAAGATTTTTCTCCAGTGATACATTTTTGTTAGAAAATTGCTGATTTGCCAAAACTGTTGCTATTTTCGGGAAAAGTTGATTCCAGTTTTGTGTCCCATCTTGAAAAAAAAAAGGAGAAAAGTTTTGAAGTTGTCAAAATGAAGTCCTTCAAGGAAGTAAAATAAAATCTTGCATTTAATTAATTTGGTCATAGTTTCTAGGTATAAGTTTTGAAAACTATTTTTTACCCCGATCAGATATAGAACAATGATTTGAGATCTTTGAAAATCTTGAAGGAACAAAAAACATTCCCTTTCACCCTACATAGTCCCAAACCGTCCTGGGAGTGGGGGGTGGGCTGCATCATGCGACACCATGTGTGGCTGACGGGTGCGTTGCAGGGGGAGCAGTGGGAGAGGTTCCCCCCTTCCCTCCCCCCCCCAGGTACCTCTCTGCCTACCTGGTATAGTATAAGGTAGAAAAAAATGGCTGTGCAGTACTGCTCAAATCTTTCACAAGACCCAACTCTCTCTAAAAACACCCAGTATCACCTGGGTGTCAAAGGGTTAAGCCTTTGGACAAGGGTTTTGGGTGGGAGCCACTGTCTCCTCACATCTTTAAACCTCCCTTCAGCAGATGATGGGATCTCAGTGTGGGGGGGGAGCTGCTGCCTCTCCCTAGTTGATGCCCCACACTAGGGGTGATGGGACCTGTCCTTCTCACCTCTATGCACGGGCAAGGGGCCTCCTACGCGGTAGCACAGCTCTTCACTGCACTCATCCCCCGCTTTCAGCACCTGGTCCATGCTCTGAGGCTCTCTGGGGGAGAAGGGGGGATGCGGCACCCCGGGCTAGGAAGGAGTGCTCACACTCATGGAGAAGCCCTGTGAGTCGGTTTGGTGTCACTCTTCCTGCTGGCAGCAATGTTCCCTCACTGCCAGCATTCCAAACGTTGCTGTAGCCTGGATGCCAATGTCTCCTTTCTCCCTGCTCCTTCATGTTGCAATTGCCAATTTCTGTGTCGGTGCCTGAAGAGCTGTAGTTTAAACTTGCTTTGCTGTGCATTGAAGCCATTCTTGTTTAGGGAAGAAACTGCAAAAGGGGTGTGGGAGAGAGGAAAAAAGACGAGTGCTTTTTTTCCCCTATGTGGCAGCAACGGATGCTGGGTATTAAGAGAGAGACAAGCTGACAAACATCTGAATGAGTGGAAGAGAATCCTAACCCAAAGGGAGGAGTTGTGGTTTAGGTTAAAGCCACAAAGGAAGTGAAGGAGGTTACCACTTTCCTGTCTGTGGGCAGGAGGTTCTCCTTGTGCTCATTCGAAGGCTTAACGCTAGCTCGTTCTTCCCTAGGAACATACTCATCTGTGTACTTCTTGAAAAGCATTTGATCTGGCGTCTGATGTTGGGAGTGACAAACATCCCCTTTATCCACAGAAGTCAGCAGGAGCTGGGAGCTAAAGAACTGGGAATCGCAGTCTAATTTATGGAGCTGGATATTCTAAAGCATCTTGTTAAGCCATGTGTCTTGTTTGGTGCTAGTGCATGTAGTGTATTTCTCCGTGCGTCTTCCTCTTGCAGATTCCAGCAGATTTTTTGCTGTAAATACCTGTACCTCCAGGACCTGCTGGCTCTCCACAGGTCTCACTTCTCTCTTGTTCCCAAGTGATTGGCAAATTGTGTAGCTACTCTGCCTGGACCTAGCAGTCTCATGAGCAGATACAGGACAGATTCTGAATGCCATTGGGTTCCCACCAGCATGGCCTGGGATCAGTATTTTCCTTGATTTTCACCGCATGCTCAGAGGCTCTAGCTGTTTGCAGTCGAAAAGTTTGTTGTCTCAGCTCTATAGCTTCACTCTTGGTTTGCAAGGAGAGAGCGAGTGGTTAACACTGGTGTGCTGCAGAAGGCATGCCAGGAGGGAGATGAAAGAGTAGAGGCTTGCTTTTACAAGAGAGTGAGTCTTATCCAGAGTCTGAGGAGCACTGGCATGCCAGCTGGCTATCTTAACCTGAGCTATCAACTGGCGACTGCACGGTTAGAACCACTGTCAGTGACAGTGACTTTAGTATGTGCCGCCAGTGCCTTCTGATCACTGTGTGCTACTGTACATGAAAAGAGCATCTGAAAGGTGCTCCCTGAAGAGCCGTTATGTGGTCTCTAACCTTCCATTAACAGTTCACCTTAGCCCCTAACCCTGGCCTCAAGATGCAGCAGAGTCATTTCATTTACCAGGTGTGAAAATCATATTTTGCTGTGTGAGGATGATTGCTCTATCAGGTGTATTCCAGTATCTGCTTTTTTTTTTTTTTTTTTTTTTTTTTAATGCTTTTTTTGAACTACAATATATCATTAAATATTTATATGTTGCAAATGTGTCCTTTTTTGCAGAGTGTTTCCTTTTAGAGACCTTCAGGGTATTGATTGCACGTAGATTTTCCTCCTCTGTTTTAAAACATTTCCTTTGCCTATGGATTTTCAACATTACTCACTGGATCTGTGTGCAGTACATTCCCCAGACTATATTATCAAGCCAAAGTCCCTTACTGCTTGCCTTCAGGGACCACTTCTGAAGCTGGAAAGACCATTCATTCGCTGTGTTCACTCAGTCCTGAGCAACTCTCCAGCATTACATCCTTCTTACTCCAGGATGTACGCTGTCATCTAACTGAGCCGTGGGTCTGCTTTCAGCATGTGCCAGTGGGTCCCAAACCTAGTCTGGCAACAGCCTTGAGCTATCCCTTGCTTGGAGTGAGTGGTGTTTGTCTGGATGGTTTAGATGTAAAGGGAAAACAAGCTGCACAATGGGGAAGTGAAGAAACTGGAGTGGTAAGCAGCTGAAATTGTGAGGTTGATTTGGTTTGGGTACCAGCATTTTGTTGCTTGGACTCATCCTTGTGGCCATTAGAGTGGGGTGCGGGTTTCTTTCTGGAGAGAGCAGAGGACTCAACAGGGAGGCTGGGAGTGCCAGCGCAGCACAGAGCCCAGAGGAGCGAGGTACCGCTGCCCTTCCGAGGAGAAGTGCCCATGAGGAGCAGGCTGAGGTCCAGCAGCCATTGCTCTGCCTCAGGATGAGGCCCTGGGATCCATGTTCTGCTGGTGGGTGAAAGAGCTCTGTGAGAGCCACCTAAAATGTGGGTTCAGCCATCTTTTGGTGGATCATATGTGTAAGGCATTGAAGACCTTAAAGCATCTGGCTTACGGTATTTGGCTTTGTTTACTGTAGTGTTATAGCCTTAGGGCCACAGAAAGTGCAGCTTTATTGAAATCATTGGAGTTGTGCTTGCTTGTGGCAGCAGGGAGCTAGGGACATGTTTTTTTGGAACATGTTGCCAGGAACATAAACTCTTTTCTTTGGGAGATGCTTTGTAAGGATAGCTCGAGTAAGTGTCTGGGAAACATTGTCCTAATGGAAACAAGACGCAGAAATGATCGGGTCTCAGAACAACTCTTCCTTCTTCCCCACATCTGTGCATTTCAGAGCCCACCATCCTAAGGCGCAGTCCTTCTCTCCTTCCTCATTACCATCAAATCTTAGTTTTGAACATGATATACCCCAGCAAGAGCTGGGACACCATGGGGGCCACTGCAGTCTCTGCACATGGGGGGAATAGGGACCTGGATGAGGAAGGCAGCTGACTTACGTGAGACCCAGGCAGGCTGAAGTTGTGCGGACAAAGCAGCAGCAGTCTTTGTTACCGGATTCTTAAGTGGAAGGTACCTGTGCTTCAGCATTTAAATGTTTAAAAGAGATTAGTGCTACAGTCTTTGATGCTGGATACTCATACAAAAGCAATTACCAAAAATGCAAGTGGTTCTTAAAGACACTGTAGCCAGAGCATTACCTGCATTCCTTGCATGCTGGCTGGACTGCTGGCATTCATTTTGTCATGGTTTGACAGAAACGACAGGCAAATGGTACAGGTTGTGTGTAGGAACAGCCCATCTTGTAAGCAAGCCAAGGCACACGGAGTGTATCCCATCAGAGTTACATTACCAAGGCAGGTCCCCTATGCAGCACCTTCTCACATGTTAAAAGGATGCTCTAAAATAGAAGGACAGAGATAGAAAAGAAACATGCTGTCCTAGGTGTCTCTCCTGACCTGCAAGGCAGGTATTGTAAGCAGATGTATTCATGCTAGGGAATAAACAGATATGCTTTAAAATAAGATGGCAGATTTTGTGCTCAGATGGACTGGGAACATTCACACAGTCTGTTATTGCAGTTCAGCTGTGAGAGGCCAACACCTTCAGCAGAGAGGGACTAGCAAAATGTTTGGGCAGAAGTATGTCCAGTCATGACATCTGTTGCTAAAGTGGTCCAGAGCCTGCACTATAACTGTGCACGAGTAAGAACGAGAGGGAAGCATTTATGCAGCTAAGCCAAAACCCTCAAGTGCCCTCTAATAATGAAGACTCCTTTTTTTGTCAGTATTGTCCTCTATCATCTAGGATCTTGCGAATCTGAAGGCTGCCGATGATTACTGCAGAAAAAAATCAGCACCACACTGATGATAAGCCAATATCTAAACTGAAGAGCAAGGGGGAAATCTGCTTGTTTTCTTTGGAGGGATCTCACTGTTTTATGTAATCTTTGCACAGCACCTGTAAATCAGTGACTGGTACTTTTGAAATGTATTTCCTTCATCAAAAGCTATTTGGAACAACAGGTAGCACCTATCCATTCAGTCTAAGCTCCCTTGACATTTTTAAATGACAGATAATGAAAACTGTCTTCATTAGAACTCAAGCAATTTCATCAGACTGTCACCAGCAAACAATGGTAAATTAAAGGCTGAACAACCCTCAACTCTACTTTCCTAGGTACCTGTGTGAAAATACCTGATGCCTTTTCTACAGCTTGTAGGAAATATAAGAGGTGATTTCTCAGGTGGGAAGGGTTCTGGCAGGTGAAGGTCAACAGGAACATGTTAAAATCTGTCTGAAAACCAGTGGTCAGATGGCATAAAAATGGAACAGAAATGTGAGAATGATCGTGGGTGAGAGACACGGCTTATCTAACAGAGTGCTGAGTTCTGCACTGCCTTCAGTTTATGAATGGATTTAAAGCATGGTGCCAAACAGAGCATATTGCAGTTGTCTAATCCTTAGGTGACAGAGGCAGGCATGATAGTAGACAGAGCTGCATCCAAGAGGACTCATCAGAACAGCCCAGTCAGCCTGGCATTATTGCTACCTGATCTGCAGGAATTGGTTCAGGCCCCTGAATCTGAACTGCCGAAGGGAAACCTAGTTGAATGAGCAGCTGTTGAGGTATGGTGCTGGCTTATCTTACCCTGCTTGTCTCTCCCCAGCCAACATCGATTCAGTCTTGCCTGGGCTGAGCATCAGTCACCCAGATCCTTTCCCCCTTGCAACTCCCCACCCCACCCCCCGAATTCATAGACTTAACCAAGATACTCCCCTGCTTCCCCCCCGCCTTAGATTAAAGGGAGACAGAGTGCAGAAGGGGCATTTCACAATAAAACATCATTTATATAACATGGCCACGGCGTGG
The DNA here is from genome assembly GCA_035590275.1 of Ibycter americanus. Taxonomy (NCBI): domain Eukaryota; kingdom Metazoa; phylum Chordata; class Aves; order Falconiformes; family Falconidae; genus Ibycter; species Ibycter americanus. The sequence goes on along the minus strand of JAVJGI010000014.1, from coordinate 113,885,947 downwards.
AAGAGGCTAGCACTGGGGAGTGAATTATAGGGGTCCAGAGAAGAAAGAGACTGTGGCAGAGAGAGGGTTGTTATTGGAGGGCACAGGGAGCAAAATGACTGAGATAGAGGGTGTAGATAAATAGAAATAGCCGCAGTGGTGTGATTGGGAAGGAAAATCAGTCACTACTTCAGTCACCAGTGGTGTTCAGTTTAGGGAGCTGAGTGGTAAATTACAGGCAGGTTAGGACTCCAAGAACATCTGTGACCCTGTGAAATGCTGGAGAGAGAAAAGTTGCAGTAACAGTGAGTAAGATTCAGATCTCATCTATCTGAGCATGAGTATCTCAAGGTGAAATAACAGAAGGAGAGGAGGCGGGAATATTGATTTCTGCCTCACAAAACAGACAACAACGCCTACTTTTTCATAGCAAGAATTTAACCATTCGCTTTAATGGGCCAGTCTGCAGTACAGTGGGGGCTTGGTTTCTTCTTTGTGTGCAATCTAAAGGGGAAATCATGCTGAAGTTATTTTTATTTTATTGTAGCCTTGCAGGCGAGACATGAGCAAAATTTTAGCCGTGAATACCTGTGCGCTGACTGTAGTGGCAACTGTAGTCATGAGTGTAACCTGCCTGCGCTGCCGCCCTGTTGTACAGCAGGCACGGCGGGATGCTGGAGGAGCAGCGCAAGGCACAAAAAGCCTGTTATACCAAGAAATCTGTTGTATGTGTTGGCGACAGATGATGACTTCTGTCTGTCTGAGGGCAGACTTAGCCTCCTCCTATTTATCCTGTGAGAAGGATGCTCCTAGTGAGAGGTGCTTTCTTCAGCGGGTCGTGGCTTTCTCAGAAATATTCCTTTGGAAATGAAATTTCGTTTGGTTGGTTTTATGCCGTGAAAGTGCACACGTGTGCCCTGGCACTGTGGGGCAGGCGTTACAGAGAACATAACTGCGTGGCTGTGCAAGGGAGCTTGCTGTCTTGGACTAAGCTTAGCAGGTGGCTGAATGGAAGCAGGAGGTGAGTTTGGTGATTTTCTGAGCTGCTGCCATGTCTTTTCTCATTGAAGTCAAAGATGTTCATACACATACAAAGGGAGTGTAAAGTCGTGGCTGAGAATCTTAAAAGGCTCAAGGGTCAGGCAATTCCACAGCCTAATTCTCCTGGTGGCACCACAGCACTCAGTGTGTGTTAGCGGTTCCCTGTAAAACATGGGGACAGTGTAATGGGAGCAGTGTTCCTGGGCAAACATTGATTTTGGAGTCTCCTGTATGCCAAAATTTCCCACCTTTGTGTAGTATGAATTCACATTTTTCACATAGTGCATGAGCATACATCTCCCCAGATTCTGTTTACCTGATTTCCCTTCTGATTCGATATCTCTTCTCTCCTCATTCTCCCCCCCCTTTTTTTTTTAATCATGGGAGATAAAGCTGAGCATTTATCTCTGTGGCTGTGTGGTATTTGCCTCATACCTGCTTATTGACTTGAGAGATGACTTTCTAAATAGGGCAGGAGCTTCCTGCGATTGGAATGTTATAATACTTGGGAATTATTCGTCACGTCAGAGTTTTGATATGAGATAATATCTTGAAGGGGGATAGATCACCTAGAAGGGTCTCTGGAGATCCAGAAGACTATTTTAACCACAGGCCCAGTTCCATGCTCCCCCCTGAACTTGGTTAAAGCTCAGATTGATTGGGTGTTCACGTGCAAGTAGGAAAACACAAGATCAACAGTTTCTCTGTTTTCAGTGCAGATGGAGAAGTGAGAGCAAAGCCTTTCTTGCCCAGCTGACTTTGCCATCACCTGTACGCTGTTGCTGTAGGGTGATGCTGTGCAGCCAGTGCAGGTCAGATCCATCAGCCAGCCTCCTTCCTAACAGAGCTCTGTGCACTGTGCAGCCAGCAAGGCAGTAGTAATCGGTACAGGTGAGCGACGAGTGGTCTTAAACCAGTAGTGGGGACAGAGGTAGGGGTGTGTGTATGTGTGTTTTGGGTGCATGTGTGTATATATGGGTACTGACACTGAAATGGATATATTTGCGTTTCCCTCCTCGGCGAGTCTCTGAAGGCCCACACAAGTCAGGGTGCAGAGGGACTTCTTCACCCCAACCAAGTTAAGAATGTTCTCTGGTGTCTGCAGGACTGAGGTTCAGCAAAACTGGGGAGACTCAGGGTGATGCCCGATACCAAAAGACACAAGACACAGAACTAGAAAGAAAGCCACAACAATCTCTCCCCTCCCCCAGGCCTGATTTCCTAATCTTTTAGGAATGATTTACAATAAATAAAAGATTTTCTGGAAGAAAGGCTTTTTTTCCCCAAGCTAAGTGGGTGTTAAACTACTCTTCCCTGTGGTCCTTTCCCATCTCTTTCACACTGTCCATCTTTAGACTTCATCCTGCAGCAAGATTCATGAAGGCAGCTCCCCTGTGCCCATGCAGAGAGATCACGGCAGTAAGCGAACCGTAATCACCTGGATTCCTTACAGAAATGGGTTGTTTCCTTTCAAAAAGGCTCATTAGAGCACGCAGCCATGTAAAACTCAAAGCTTGTAAGAAAAAGATTTCATAGAGCCTGATCTCTCTCTCTCTGGTCCTGCAGCTCCTCTGATCATTTAGACCAGAGCAAAAAGAGGGCAAAACCCCCTCAAACTCAAAGCAAACAAACAAAGCAAAACATCCTCCTAATGATGTGTGTTCTTCACTTCCAACAGTGACAGTGTTTTACACCCACTTTGCACAGGTGTACATGAATGCAGAAGTCGGGAGGCAGTATAGAGAGCAAAGCTCTTAAGGAGTTAGTGGAGCTTCCCTGCTGGAAGGTTATAATCACACTGAAAGAGGGAAATCTTGCCTCAGCAGACAGGAAATACGTGATGCAATTTTCAGCACAGAGTTGCTAGAGATAAAATAGCCCATAAACTGAAAAAAAAAAAAAAAAAAATTGTAGGGAACGCTTTGCATGGCCCAAATGCGCCATGTCAAAGCTAATAGCACGGGATCCTTTGACTGCAGAAGAAGCGGTATACTGGCTACAGATGTGCATGGTGACTACATATTTCACCTGCAAGGAGGAGCGCACATCGCTGATCCTGGGTATAGTGGCCATTGGTAGATTCTTCTTAATGGTGACAGATTTTCTTGAGGGATGGTTTTTAAGCATTAATGATTGGAAGGGCTCGATCTGCTGTTGCATTTGAGGTGAAACTTTTGTCCTGTGGAACGGCTGTGTGGTTGGGGAAGAGGCTCCGCCTCAGAGAGTGGATGGTCAGGAGCAAGGTGTAACTTCAGAAGAGAGTAATGCCTCCAGCCTTCACACGCTAAGGCTCCATGTCGCCATTTCACCTGCCCTCAGTCTCATCTTCAAAAGTTCTTGTTCCTCAGATGTTTCCACCTCCTCCAGTTGTGCCAGTTCAGCTGCTTGTGGGGATGAAATCTACATCAGAGCTGGTCTGGCTTTAAGGATTTGTTCTTGTTAGTAGGGTTTTGAAGAAAAAAAAGTTGGATAATTTAAAGAGCTTACCTATGAGCGTGGCTACATAAATAGTTGAACTGGCACAAGTGAGTGGCAATAACTGTGAGAGAGCATGGCAAGATCCTTTTAAACTGGGTCTGCTGCAGATGAAGTAGTGAAACAGAGCCACAGCCCTACACCCTTGCCACAGGCCCACACACTCTTAACATTATTTGCATGAGTAGCTCCATTGTGTTTCAGTGGGACTCTACTTACACATGTAAAATTAAGTGTTTGTAGGGCCCGGCCCTTGAAGAGAATAAAAGCCGCGATTGGGGTGTGCCATGCTCTGAACCATATATAGAAAGTGTAACGCAAATGTATTTTGTCGGCTGGCCTATCTTGTCTGATCTGTCTGCTCTGCAGAACTGGAGCTCCTGTAGTAGCCACTTTCCTTAGTCTTCGTTTGCTCTAATGGTAGAGGAACCTCGCTTTTGATTAAAGACTGATCTTCTGTCCCTGCTGCAGCTAGGGACTTGAGAGTGTACGCAGTGTGGTGAGAGCTGTAATATTTCCAAGGCGCTCTTGAATTTGCCGGAGTGCTCTAAAGAGCTGGGACAGCTGACTTCTCTGTGGCAGCTTTTATGAGCTTGGCCGAGGGAGGGCAAGGCCCTGGTATGGGGCCATGCTCTCAAGGCTGGCAGTGGCAGTCCCATGGTCTGGCGCTCCCGCTACCTGAAATCCTGCCTCACAACCTGTCATCGCAGTTAAGATCATTTGGGAGCCTGTTGTCAGTTCCCATGGTAAAACCCTTCAAGGACAGCAGGAGGGATTTCTCAGCTGAGAATCCCTGCCTTGGGAATTCACTGCTGGTGGCAGTTTGCTGTGGCAGATTCCCAAAGGTGGTGGATGAAGTAGCAACTTAACTTGAGAGTGAAGCAAAACACCTTGATAGCTGCTATCTGGAGCCCCAAAGAGAGGAAGGAAGAGACATAAAGCCGTTGGAGGGGAGAGGCTTGGTGTGGTTATTTGAGACCGCTGCCTGCAGAGTTGCACAGTCATTTATAACTGTTTGAAATGTGGGGGGATGGGGTCGGGGGGATGGGAGGGGAGTTGGAGGAACCACAGCATCTGCAAACTAGTAGCATTTTCCTTGGTCTAACTCCTCAAGGGACAAGACAGCAAAGCACCGGGGTCAGAGGAGGGAGGAGAACAAAAAAGGCAGTCCGCTAACACCTCGTATTTTATCGCTGATGTTGCATGTGTCAGGATTGAAGCACGGGGTAGGATTTCCAAAAGGTACCTTCAGGAAACGGAAGTTGGGTGCCTGGCTTCCTTAGGCTCCTTAGAAAAACTCCCAGCCCCTACTGCCCAGGGGAAACAAACTTCGTTTTAAGCAAACCACGATGGGTCCATGATGTCGGTGAGAGCAGGGCTGAGTCTTCTGTCTAGAGCACCACGAGGTGTATCTCTTCCTTACACCTTTGCTGCCTGGCTGATCTACTCTGTACTGCTGTCGCAACCTTCCCTGGGCTCAGTCCACCAAGCCCTCTCTGGTGTGGGATGCGTAAAGGAGAGGAGGAATTGTAGGCATTAGGTTATAAAAGACCTGTATCAATGTAAAAATAGAGAAAGCGTCAGGTCAGGCAACAGGGCTGAACCGATGGCAATAAAGGTGGAACCGATCAGTCAGGTTTCACCAACACTTCAGCTTTAGAAAGTGCTGCTGTGGTCAGTGGAAAGGTACAGGTAGGGCATCAGTGAGTGAGTTGGAAAGACTGGCCAGAGACCAACAGTTTCCACCTTTGGGTCGTGGATCCTGGGAACTTGTAGCCCCAGGGACTTGTCTGGAAAACGTAACGGAGAGAGGCAGGCCAAGCGAGAGGCGTCAGTGGGCTGGAAGTCTGTCCAGCGGGAAAACCTTTGAGGGCTCTGGTCTGCAAATTGTCAGGGATTGAGAACCAGCTGTTAGCAAGTATCCCCTTCAAGGAAGAGTATGTCTAGGGTAAGAGGTGTGAATTAGCTGCTGTAGCAGTGCTCAGGAAGCTGTAAAGAGTTCTTTAACAATGTTACCAAGTGGGCATGAACAAGGGGAGGGGAAGGGAGGGACGACAAGAGGAAAAAGCCCCTTAGGGACTGAGGGCTGAGCAAAGGGAGGTGGTTTTATCTGCCAGAGCAGTGCCCGGTGTGAATGCTCGGTGCTGAAAGGGTCTTCTTCCAAAGAGTGGGGTTATTTAAAAGTGGGAGTTGGACAGAGTAACGAGTGGGTCGTTTGAGGATAAAGGGAGAACACGCTCGGCGTTTCTATTCACTTATGGTTGTATTGGCAAAACAGGTTATTCAGGCATCGCAGATATGCAAAAAATGATCAGCCTGCTTCCCCTCATTAGACTGCAGCGGTTCTGTGCATCTGTGTGCCACCGGTGGTTTGGAAAGCTCTTCCTTACAACCCACAGGGTCACCCATTTTAAGAACATTTTGTGGAGGTGAAGGAGAAGGATTAGTGGATGTTGAAAGTGCTCTTTTCACAGAGCGAGTCGCCGGCTGAAAAGGGCGGGGGATCGCTACAAATCTTCAAAACTCTTAACTGCCAGCCGTTTTCAAACTACATTGACGTTTAATCCCCCAAACATGGAGCATTTGCTCAGGATAGGGCCCTTGAGCATATTTAAGAGTTGATAGGTTGTGTCTGTTTGTCATTACTGTCTGGTTCCTCCCTGTTTAGCTGCAAGCTGCTGCTTAACCCAGTGCTTTCTCCCACCAGAAAAGGCCCTCAGATCTCTCAGAGCGGCTCCACCAACCCGGCAGCTGGTGGGCAGTCAAGTTGCTCAGCCACAGGTAGGAGAAACGTGCTTCTCCTCCAGAAGTTCCCTCCCGCTCTCCTCCTGCCTTGCCCACGGCCAGCCGTCCCCTTCCTCCTTCAGAAATACGTGGGAGGGAAATTCCACGCCGGGTGTCAGCGGGCCGAGCCACCGCGCTGCTCCCGCCGGC